>ML781180.1:1440154-1475277 GCA_009831015.1 Picea engelmannii | reverse complement strand
ATTTTATCACAGGTCTTCCCACCTTGGATGGGAGATATAACATATTTGTAGTTGTAGAATGATTAAGAAAATATAATATTTTCATCAGCATATCATCTAAGACTAAATCCATCCAAATAGCTGATAGTTATGTAAAAAATATCTGCATTCTACATGGGTTCCCCAAAGTTATCGTTAGTGATAGGGATCCCAAGTTTACAAACAATTTTTGGAAGGAATTGTTCCATCGATTTGGTACCACTTTAACCATGAGCACTTCATACCATCCCCAGAATAATGGACAAACTGAAGTGGTAAATAAATTCCTTGAAGGGTATCTGAGGAATTTCATGAATGATCACCAATCACAATGACACAATTGGATACATATGGCAGGATGGTGGTATAATACCACATATCAAACATCGAAGTAAATAACCCCCTTTGAGGATTTATATGGTTATCCTCCATAAACAACAAAATAATATGTGGTCTCCAATTTCAAGGCCCCCGTTGTGAAAAATTACCTAGCAACTTTTGACAAAATCCCACGTGTTCTCAAAACTCATCTCGAACAAGCAAGGAATTGAATCAAGAAATAAACCAACCTAAAAAGAACCGATCATGAATTTGGATTTGGAGAATGGGTGTTCATTTGAATCCAACCATACAAAGATAATACTCTCAAAAATCTCAAAAACCATAAAATTACGCCCAATTTTTATGGTCCTTACCAAATTTGAAGGAGGGTAGGAAAAGTAGCCTATTCCTTAGACATACCAAACAAGGGGATATTACATGAAAATTTTCATGTCTCTTGTTTGAATAAAAAGTTGGGTCCATCAACTCTTATACAGATAGAGGTACCCCTCCTCGATGAAGAAGGGAAGTTAGTACTGGAACCTAAATGCATCTTAGAAGTCCAAACAAAAATCCTTCATTCCATAATCATAAAGGAGTACCTTATCAAGTGGAGGAACCTGCTAGAGGATGAAGCTACTCGTGACAATGAATATTTTATATCGAGGCACTCAACATTACCAATACTTCAAGGAAAAAGTATTTCAGGAAAGGATGACTTGTAATATACCACAATCATTATTTAATTATCTGGGTGAAGATTTATATCATTTCACCAATTATTGTATATAAACATGATCAAATGTCATTGTAACTAGGATGGGATAATATGAATATATATAAATATTTATTTGTATCTAGGTCACCTCCAAATTCCCACTCTCATCACAATACTATGAAACGTATCATACCTACACAAAAACATTTTTCAATTATGTTTCATGTCCAATTCTCATACTTGAGTTCAATTCCCCTTTTCCCATCAAAATTTCCTTTCCAGGGTAGTTTTTTGGCCAAACATTTGCACTAGGCTAGTGCAAAAAAACATCTTTTTTATGCACTGGACTAGTGTATAAATAAGGGGGGATTTTTGGTTCTTCCTACATAGAAATTTCCCCCATTTCCTAGTTTGGCCCTAAAAAATTTGGCTAGGGCCTCCACAAGCTAAAACATGACCAATCCTAAAAATGTAAACTGTTGGAAATGACAAGGAGGATCAAAACACCTACCTGAAACTCACAAACTAGAATTCCTATGGTTAGTTTGTTCACAATGAGCATGCCAATATTTAAGGCCTCCTTCTTTCTAAAATCAACATGCACAAATGATTTTGAATTTGGGGATTTAGCCCTATTTATAGAAAACCCTCATATTTATTTTGCCTCGTACAGACTCATATGAACTCTAATTGATGTGTCATCTATGTCATTGGAATCATTGATCCATATGGACATCAATTTCCACTCATCTCTTCAACTTACTCAACACATTTTCCCATCTTGGTAATTTTTTATCTACAGTTTTCAGGTCCTTAACTTCTGGGGCAATTTTGAAGCCTTATATTATGTTTTTTGTCCATTTGGATGCCTGACCGGATTACCATGGCATGCATGGGGTTTCCCAAGAATGCCTAGGATTACCAAAAACTGTACTTCTCATTTAGATATTTCCAACAAGTTTTCATGCAACTGAAAAAAAGATTGTATGAAAAAGTGGTACCCCAGGGAAGTTGATGTATCAACTAGTCACATCAGGGCTTGTAATCCTTTTGACACTTCATTTCCTAGGGTTAGGGTTTTGTATCTTTAGCATTTTTTCCTCTTAGGGTTTATTAAATTACATTAAAATTCCATTTTTTGCCTCTTGTAATGCTCTCTTACAAATGAGCATATTTGACACCTTTCTCTTTAGAGATAATATACCACCATTCTAGCTAGTTTGTATTTCTTTGCATTTCACATTATTTTCCTATTTCATTTATTAATAGAATTTGGTTCTCATTGTATAATTATGCTCCCTACAAAATTTCGTTGTGTTTTTTTCCATTCATATTTTTACCTTTCATTTCATTCTCTATACAATCCATATTAGTGGTATTAGAGCAATATGCTCTTTTTTGTTTCTTAATGCATGTCCCTAATGAGTTCAAGGTATAGAGTGTTGGGTATCGAATTAATTTCAGTTAGGGAATACCACTCTCGTTGATCTAAGTGGCCTCCCATGGTGGATGAAAAGAGAGATAATGGAGTAGGAGATCTTATCAAGTTTTTTCTAGTCGACTAATCCCTTGTGTGAAAGAGTAATGAGATGATAGAAAATTACACCTAGATCCTTTGATGACCGCCAGTGATGGTCGAGACACCTTCAACAAGAAACCATTTTAGATGTGAAACACCCTTAAAGGTACAAGTTAACTTTGAAATTCCTTTATTTGAAGGAAATATAAATGAAAATGATTTTGAGAAATGTTTAAATATATTAGAGGGTTATTAATTTGTTCAAAATTTTCTGGACATCGAAAAACATCACTTTTTCTAATGTCCTTGACCACCCAGGCTGGGCCACATCACACAAATTATTCCAAATTCAACTCTGATACCACAATGTAACATCATCCAACTTATTACTGAACAATACTATTACAAAATACACTGGACATATTCTATTCTAACACAAGTTGCACAATTTAACTAGAAGTAGCACGCTCATCCAAAGATTGAGTCACGCCACACAACTTATGAAATTGGAAGAAAATTTAATAACTACGCACACCAACATACTGATAACATAGTATGACCGTGCACAAAACCACCCTAGCATCATATGGAAATTATGATTTCCTCATGCATGGTGTCTAATTCCCTGCATGCACACATGATTTCCAGTCTCTTGTGCACACATGATACTTTTCTGCGCACCCGACCACTCAATTCTCTTCTTGAATAATCATAACCAAAAATCACAAGGTTGACTTAACAAGAAAAACTATAATCATTTGTCATAACCATGCACAAATATAAATACAGACTATAAGCACCATACTTACATGTGCAAGCAACATTAAACACAATAACAAAAAATACTTATATGCAACAACATACAAGAATTAACCCATGTCAAACATAGATAAAAACCCATACAATAAAAAATACAAATAATTAAAAGACACTTATCATTCAGAAAAGTTACCAACTACATGCTTGACTCAGACGTTCTTCCCAACCATAGACTATGTTGCTCATAATATTTCAGCAATAGGTCACCCCTCAATTGGGGATCAAACTCCACCAGGGAAAAAATACTTCTAGTGACAGTTAATATTTGACTCTCAACAAAATTACTCAGTCCTAAGTGCCCGCTACTGTAACTAGCCCACAATCCACCATTCCTCACACACCTGTCACACCCAAGGAAGTGTGCCCCTTCTCTACTCACTAGTCCTTTGGCTGCCCCACTTTCCTTCCATGGTTACAAGAAATAGGCAGGACATGAAGTATCTAAGCCCTGTGGCTAATGCCCAATGCACCAGGAGATATTTCTCAACAATACTCTCACTTGGAGAGTGTGCTCCTGGGTTTGACAACCCACTTCTCAAAAACCAATCTCTCACCCATAGAGACTTCTCACGAGCCTAGAAACCCTCCACTTTGACAATAAAATATGATTACAGCCCCACAAATCCTTACAATATTCTCTTTTCATACAAGGTAATAACCATATTTTGCATACAATTCAAACCCCCTCTTCTCACGAGAGCTTGAAACATGAATTCTTCCTGAATCCTTCTTTGAATAATCATAATCATAATCAAAATTCCCTAAAGTACACTAAGTCCATCAATATATATCGCATGCCTTCCACTTGACACTTTTCACCTTTAGAAGTAGATTTAATCCACTTGGGAACCTAGGATAAAACAATTATCTACATTACACTTTTCCATATATATATATATATATATATCAACTCTGCACACGTCCAAGTCATTACCACACACTTACCCAAGTGAACACAACATGGTTGAATGTGCACACTTACCTAGGTGTGTGCAACACTATGACATGTGCGACCCCTGTCTTGATAACAACTCTTTGTGCACTTACCCAGGTGCGCGCAACAACAAAACCAAGTGTCAACGTCTCACCAACCTATATATACATTACATTAACACTTAGTACCAATGATTCACCATCCTATATGTACAATTACAAGGGGTCTGGATAAGGGAAATTACATTCCCCTCCCCCTTATTTATGCACTTTCGTCGGTGCATCATATACACATGTACATGCAAAATTTCAAAATTTTTCAAAAAGATGAGGATACTCTACTCACATAACATCCTCATGATCCAAAGTTGCATCCTCAAGATTGTGCCAGATCCATTGGACCTTTACCAACTCCATGACTGGATGTCAGAGATACTTGTTTTTTTGATCCAATTTGCAAACCAATCGCACTTGAAATATACCTTCTGGCTCCACCTGAATCACATTCCAGTCAGTAACATGATTAACATCATGTACATACTTCTTAAGAAATGAAACATGGAAAACATTATGAATACACAAGGATGCAGGAAATGCAATCATTATGTGACATGACTAATCCTTTCGAGGATTTCAAATGGCCCACAATAGTGCACTGCTAACTTAGAACACTTTCCCAACTTCAGGGAGTTGTGCATGGCCTTCATTTTCAAAAACATGTGATCACCCACTTTAAAATCTTTGTGGGTTCTTCCTTTATCCGCACAACTTTTCTACCTGTCTTGGGCAACCTTCAAATTCTTCCTTATCTTCACCACCTTCTCTTCCATTTCCTAAAGCATATCTGGCCCAACTACTACATGGTTTGTTGGGTTATCCCAACTCACTGGTGTGTTGCACCTTCTACCATATACTGCTTCAAATGGACTCATCTTTAAATATGCTTGATATCCATTGTTGTAAGAAAACTATATCAAATGAAGATAGTATTCCCATTTTGATGGCTTATCCATCACACACATCCTGATAATATCTTCAATCACCTAATTTACCCTCTCAATTTTTCCATCTAACTCAGGGTGATATTGTTGGCATTGTTGATTATGTGTTGTCATTGATGGAAACATGAATTGGTCATGAAAAAAAGTATACAACATGAATCAGTCATGAACACAATTATACAATTGACATTACTGTCAGGATGGCCAATAAGGTCTATCCATGTGTAATGGAGGGTTATTGATAGAAAGAGAATGCAACAAAGAAACAAGGCTAAAGTTCAGGAGAAAAAGCGTCTGGTAAATGTCATCGATGTAATATTCAATAACTGTCAAGGATTGATGATATTTTTTATAGGTATATTTTCCAAATCTCAAAAGAGATAATTCTTTTGAAGTCGCACAAGAGATCAGGTTTAAGAAAAATAATTTTTATAGGTGGAAACCTTTATAAAAATCAATCAACTAGAGTCATTCATCCATAAATTAGATGTAAATTTGACCGTTGGATCACAAAGGAAACCTGCATAAAGAAGGAGAGAATCATGGTCGTATGATTGAAGATTTGGGAGTGACTTAAACTGTCAGATCATGTAGGAGGAATAATGGTCAAATGTGGCACTGACTACTTCGGATAAAATTACCCGAAGGAAAAATATTTTAGTCGAAGATGAAGTCCTGAAGTGGACATGAGTCGTCCAATCTAAGAAAAATTTTGGGAGTAATATTGACAATCCGATCAAAATAAAGTGGAAGGATAGGATAATCAAGGCCAAGGCATGAAGTCCTTGATTAAAATCATCATATAGCATCAGGAAATATCTCAACTATTGAATTAAAGCTGAGTAGAACTCGTCAACCTTGACGTTGACCACTTCGGTGAAAAGGAGTGCGAATTGAACCATAATTCCCAAAGCCCGAATTGACAAAGAAACACTAACCGTATGATCTAAGGAACACTTATGGAAATATCCTGACCGTTGGATTGAGTAAAGAGGAAGTATAAGATAAGCAAGGCCAAAGGCCCGAGATCCTGAATAGATGCATTCCTGAAAACCATTGGATTGTGATAATATTATCAGGTTAAAGAAGGATCGTTAGATGAAGTCAAGTTACTCGAGGTTTATTCTTCAGGGAATCACAGTCCGAGAGAATTGAGAAGTGGGAAAAAGCGAATAAACCGAAGTCTTGAAGGCCCAAATAAAACTGAACCATCCAAGTGGAAGGATAACCTAAGAATTGAGGGTCGTTGGATCATCCACGATAGCAGGACCACGCCAATATTACATGTGGCACAATCATATGGTGACAAGTGTCAAGGTCCATTTGGCACTTTAGGTATACAAAAGTCATGAATCTAGGTGACACATGGAAACCACTCATTCTGTGACGTCACAAACAACATCACTCTAAGATTACTAACTTCAGGGATATCCAAGACTATGATATCAGCTAATCGCTAAAGGCCGAAATAACAAAGTGATGTTAATCATTGATCTAATTCGAGAGCATTCTCGACCACTGATCAAGTACAATGGAAGCATAGAGTAAGCATAAATCTTGAAGTAACGCTAACCGTTGATCTACTTCATGAGCGTTCTCAACCATTGATCAAGTACAGTGGAAGGATAGTGTAAGCGGAGGTTTTAATCGATAGCAAGTGATCATCACCACTTTATGACTTGTTCGATAGGTAATCACTCTGGAGGGATTGAACTATCTTAGAGTTTGAATATCCTGGAGTCCCGAATCTCTGAAGTTTCGGAGTAAATATAAAATGTCCATATCAACATCCAATTAAAACATGACCGTTTATTTTGATAAGTGATTAAGCACATGTTTGGCGTAACACCTAGCCACCATCTGTGGTCATATAGAAGTCCCAAAGTGAACGAGAAAAGTCCACTCAACTACAGATTAAGTCATGACTATCAATTTGTTTGAAGCCTCTGGATAATCCAGGATCATCCATCCAACGAAAGATTAATATTGATCATCTTCTCTACTAGTGAATACAATATACATACTTTAGAAAAATATACTCTAGGAGAATTGAATGACTACAAAATACCTTAGTCCTGAAGGCCGAAGTACCGGAGAACCTGGTTCCAACACCGGTCACGTGATAAGGTAAAGAAGCTAAAGGGGATAGAAGTAATAATTCCTAGGACGCTTGAATACAGTCCCACATAGAAGAATAGGGGCGGAATAAGAAATCACTAGGAAAAAATGATTAAATGGATAGGCCCATGGTTTTGAGATCACAACCATTTGAATAGTGGGTTGAAAGAAGCGCCTCATACAGATTTCGTTTATGTAAACAACTCAAGGTTGGTATATTAATTCGACAGAGAATTAACACTGTAACAATACAAAGAATTGGTAAAAGATCGAATATGATCTGTTGGTGAACTGAGGACGTAGAGAAAACACGAGAACAAAGTAATGAGTCGATCCATATATGTGATCAAATCATGAGGAAAAATGAACCGATACACACTCATGATTAAAAGAGAGTTAAATCATGAGCACTATGAATAAATAATAAAAAGGAATAATGATAGTATTTAAAGTTTAATATTATCATTTAAATGAAAAGGTACAATGGTTCAATATCAAAAGATGCAATATTTGAAATTCACACCAGTTGGAAGACTATATAAATAAGAAAGAATGGTGAGAAGAGTGTGCCTTGGTGGATTAAATATATTTATATATAATGGATTGAATGTAAGTTCATTATATCAGGTCAAAGCCTATTTACAAGCTGAGTCTTGTTATGAGGGTTGGATTCCTCACATCTCAGTTGGATCTAAGATCAACAAGCTGGGACTTGTTATGAGGGTTGTATTCCTCATTTCTCAGTTGGATATTAGAACTACATTTTGGGTCTTGTATCAGAGAGTTGGATCTCTCATATTTAGTTGAAATCAAAGATATTAAAGGATTTATTTTATATGTATTTATACAAGTTAAATAAATAAAATAAATATATTATATCTACTTCATACATTTTGTGTTTTAGATGTTCATGAATAATTAATTGAAGTGAATCTCTTATTTAATTAATTCAGTTAATCTATGAATGTGTGAAAAGTAGCCAAAAGTTCTAGACACTGATCCACCCCCATCCCTCTCAGTGTCAAGTGTACATTTCAACAATTGGTATCAGAGTGGGTGCCTTCAACATAGTTTAAACTCTGAAAGGTAGATTATGAAGAAATGGGTGGACAAATTGCTATCTCCACAAATGAAGGTCCCTTATTTGATGGAACATATTATTCATCACAAGGGGAAAATATGAAAATATATCTGAAGTCAAAAGGATTTGGAGTTTGGGATTCGGTAGTAAGTAAGCCCTGGTAGTTAACTACTTCAAAGAGAAAGACCAAAAATACAAAGGAAGCAAGGAGAAAAAATTCATTAGCCTTAAAATAAATCCAGGATGGACTGTCAGACCAAGTAAAAGAAAAGATGAGTCACTACAAATATTCTAAAGAATATGTCTCCAGCTAAAAAATTGTTATCAGAATGAAGCACAAGAAGAAGAGAAATCCTATCAAAGTAAGGAACACAACTCAGAAAAGGAGAATTCCAATCAAATTGAAGAACAAAATACAGATAAAGAGAATTCTTATCAGAATAAATAACAAAAAATAGAAGAGTACACTTCCATCAAAGAATTGATGGAAACTCGGGTCATCAACAAAGATGACTACTACATCAAGGAATTGATGACTACCTCAGTATTCACTAAAGAAAAACTATTAGATTTTAAGAATGATGTTATAACTACATTTGAAGTGATTAGTATGGAACAAACAAATGGTCTATATATTGAAGTAACTAAGGATGTTCTTGACCATATTGAATACACAGTTATGTGCACTTTTGAGGAGTTGGAGAAACTTCAAAAGAAATATATGTTACTACTACAACAATTAGATCAATCTAACCATGAAGAGAATGAAAAAAACTATTTGTATAGAAAACACAGAAGAAGAAATCAAAAGATTGAAGACCAAAGTTGCTAATCTAACAGAAGAAATGGAAGAATTAAGGACACATGACAATAAAAGAAAAGAACTACTAGAAGAGACAAAAGAAATGGTCATATGTATAAAAACTCAACTTGAAGAAACTAAGAAAAATGAAGAAGCCGAGAAGATCCAATTAAATAAAAGATAAGAATCATGTCACATGTTGGAATTGGAAATTATTAATGTCAAAAAGATAAATAAAAGTACTAATGCAACTCTAATGACTCAAATTGAAGAATATAAGAAAAATGAAGAAGCACATAATATCCAATTAACTAAAAAAGAAGAAACATGCCACAAGTTGGAATTGGAAGCCATCGAGCTCAAAAGGATTCAACTAGAAAACAAGAAAGAAATCAAAATATTGAAAACTAAAGTTTTTGATCTAACAAAATATATGGGAGAGTTGAAGACATATGAAAAAACTATTAAATGAAAACAAGTCTTGGATGAGACAGAAGAAAAATCCATCAATCTAAAGACTCAACTTGAACATGCTATGGAAATGGAAGAAGCCCTAAAGATTCAGTTGACTAAAAAGGAAGAGACATGTCACATGTTGAAATTAGAAATAGTCAATCTCAAAAGGATGATTGAAAAGAAAAATAAAACTGTCAATTTCCAGAATAGCTCAACTTTTCTAGATAAGATTTGGAACAGTAAAAAATCTTTTGATGAAAAAACTGGTTTTGGATACAATAAAAAAGAAGACAATGACAAGTGGAACACCATTTACAAACATGATAAAGGATCATCCTTCTCAAAAGGAAAATGTGCAATTACAAAGCAATTACAAGTCATGAACTTTGTTAAGGAAGGAAGTTACAGAAGTAAAAAGGAAGAAGAAAAACAAAATACAGATCTCTCAAGCCAAAATAAATTCAAGAATGGAAACACGTTCAATGCCTATTGCTTTTCTAGTCATAAATTTGGCCATAAAGCAATGGAATGCAAGAAACTATAGAAAGGATATACAAGAAAATCCAAAAACTCAATTAGATGTTGGAGATGCAATTTTTTTGGGTACATAGAAATTTTTTGTCATACAATGAGATGTTTCAACTGTGATAGGTTTGGGAACAAATCCCAAAGTTGCAGGAGTTTAAAACATCAATCCTTAAATAAGTCATTCAATTCAGTGAGAAAACCTAATAAAATTTGGAAGAATAAAGGAGATGACAAATCTCCAAAAACACAATTAGAAAGAAAAGGTCTAAAAAACATAATATCTCATAGAAAAATATGGAGAAAAAAATATGAAGGAGAAAGCAAGAAAGATGATCTTGCACCTGAAAATGAAGAAATTAATAACAAGAAAATGATGGGTGAAGGTCCTAATAAGGAATATAAAATTCAATATGAAATAGATCAAGCTCAAGAAAGGGAAGTCCCTATAGAAGAATATGACATGATCCTGATTATGTCATAATCCTTTAGCCAAAGAAAGAAAAAACATTGATAGGGTATTTGTAGAATACAAGAAGGAGAAACTAGAAAAAGGAGAGCATCGCCTTAGGGGGAGTATAACCTGAGAGGGAACAATAAACGATCCTTTTTTTCATTTTTGTAAAAAGGGGAGAAGAGAAAAAGTAGTAGAGAGGTTCAAGGGGGTATCAATCAACAAAGATCAATTGATATTAGCAAATATAAATTGATAACAAAATTGGTATTAGATCAATTGGTACCGATCCTCAATTAATATTCTTGTGAAATATCAAAGAAGAATAATAAGCATATCAAAGACTAGTAAGATTCATACTCTTGTTCTATTTGACAAAGGAAAGATAGTAAAAACTTAGGAGGGGTATTTTGGTTATCAAATAAGAAAGTAATTAGATTAGGTTTAAAAAACTTGATCACTACAAGTTGGTATCAAGAACACCACTTATTTGAACACATATATCCTAATGAACTGAGATAAGAAGTTAGTAAATTCACATGGGGAGAAAAATAGTCAAAGCCTCACTCTTTGTCATTGATGTCAAAGGGAGAGAGAAGCAGTAAAACAAATTTCAACAGAAAACAAATTTGGCATTAGATAGAAAAGGAGATTAGTGATAGGGGGAGCAAAGATACAAACTCATTTTGTTTTACATATATGTTGTCCTCAATGAAAAAGGGGGAGATTGTTGGCATTGTTGGCTATGTATTGTCATTGATGGAAACATGAATCAATCATGAACAAAGTTATACAACATGAATCAATCATGAACAAAGTTATACAGTTGGAAATAGTGTCAGGATAGCCAATAAGGTTTGTCCATGTGTAATGAAGGGTCATTGATGGAAAGAGAATGCAACAAAGCAACAAGGCTAAAGTTCAGGAGAAAAAGTGTCTGGTAAATTTCATCGATGTAATATTAGATCACGTCAAGGATTGATGATATTTCTTATAGGTACATTTTACAAAGCTTATAAGTGATAGTTCTTTTGAATTCATGCATGAGATCAAGTTTCAGAAAGATAATTTTTACAGGTGGAAACCTTTATAAAAATCAAGCAACTGGAGTTGTTCATCTAGAATTTGATTGTAAATATGACTGTTGGATCCCAAAGGAAACCTGCATAAAGGAGATAATCGTGGCCGTATGATTGAAGATTCATGAGCGAATTAAACTGTTAGATCGTGTAGGAGGAACAATGGTAAAATTTAGCACTGACTACTTCAGATCACATTACCTGAAGGAAAAATATTTAAGCCGAAGACGAAGTCCTAAAGTGGACATGATTCGTCCAATATTAGAAGCATTTCGAGAGTAATATTGATAGTCCGATCAAAATAAAGTGGAAGGATAGGATAAGAAAGGCCAAGGCATGAATTCCTTCATTAAAATCATCAGATAACATCAGGAAAGATCACAACCATTGGATTAAAGCTGAGTAGAACTGGTCAACCTCGGTGCTGACCACTTTGGTTAAAAGGAGTTCGAATTGAACCAAAATTCCTGAAGCCCAAATTGGCAAAGAAACACCAGTCGTATGATCTAAGGAACACTTCGAGAAATATCCTGATCATTGGATCAAGTAAAGAGGAAGTATAAGATAAGTAAGGCCAAAGGCCCGAGATTCCAAATAACCGAATTCCTGACAACCATTGGATTGTGTTAATATTCTTGGGTTAAATAAAGATTGTTATATGAATTTTAGTTACTCAAGGTTTATTCTTCGGGGAATCTCACTCCAAGAGAATTGGGAAGTGGGAAAAATAAAATAACCCAAAGTCCTGAAGGCCAAAATGAATTTGGACCATCCAAGTGGAAGGAAAACCTAAGAACTGAGGGTTGTTGGATCATCCATGATAGTAGGACCATTCCAGTAAGACATGTGGCCCAATCAGACGGTGACAAGTGTCAAGGTCTAGTTTCCACTTTAGTTATATGAAATTCATGAATCTAGGTGACACGTGTAAGCCACTCATTCAGTTCCACGTCAACAGTGATGTCACAAACCATGTCACTCTGGGATTAATAAATTTGGGGATATACAAGCCTGTGTTATCAGCTAATCGCCGAAGGCCAAAATCATGAATTAACGGTAATCATTGATCTAATTCGGTAGCATTCTCATCCATTGATCAAGTACAATGGAAGGATAGAGTAAGTTTAAATCTTGAAGTAATGTTAACTGTTGATCTACTTCGGGAGCATTCTCAACCGTTTATCAATCATAGTGGAAGGATATCATAAGTGAAGGTGTTAACCGACAACAAGTGGTCATCACCTATTTATGACTTATTCAGTAGGTAATCACTCTGGAGGGATTGAACTATCTCAGAGTTTGAATATCTTGGAGTCTTGAATCTTCGAAGTTCTGGAGTAAATAACAGACGTCCATCTCAATGTAAAATTAAAACATGATTATTTATTTTGATAAGTGATTAAGCACATGTTTGGCTTAACAACTAGCCATTGTTTGTGGTCATATATAAGTCCCAAAGTGAACGAGAATCGTCCAATCAACTACATATTAAGTCATGATGACCAATTTGTTTGAAGCATTTGGATAAGCCAAGATCATCCATCCAATGAAATATTGATATTGACCATCTGATCTACTAGTGAATATAGTATACGCACTTCAAAGAAATATACTCCGGGAGGATTGAATGACTGCAAAATAATGAAGTCTCGAAGGAAAAAGTACCAGAGAACCTGGTTCCAACACCGATCACGTGATAAGGTAAAGAAGCTAAAGGGGATAGAAGCAATAATCCCTCAAATGCTTGAATATGGTCTGACATAGTAGAATAGGGGAGGAATAAGAAATCACTAGGAACAAACGCTTAAATGGATAGGATCATGGTTTTGAGCTCACAGTGATTTGAACAATGGGTTGAAAGAAGTGCCTCATACACATTTGATTTCTGTAAACAACTCAAGGTTGGTAGAGTAATTCGATAGAGAAATTAATACCATAACAATACATAGAATTAGTAAAAGATTGAATATGATATGTTGGCAAACTGAGGATGCAACAAAATAATGTGAATGCTATAATGAGTCGATCCATATATGTGATCAACTCATGAGGACAAATGAACCGATACAAAGTCATGATTAAAAGAGAGTTAAATCATGAGCATTATGAATAAAGAATAAAAAGGAAAAATGATATTATTTAAAGTTTAATATTATCATTTAAATGAAAAGGTACAATGGTTCAATATCAAAAGAAACAATCTTTCAAATTCACACAAGTTGGAAGACTATATAAACAAGAAACAATAGTGAGAAGAGTGTGTCTTGGTGGATTAAATATATTATATATAATGGATTCAATTGAAGTTCATTCTATCAGGGTAGTGCCTGCTTACAAGCTGAGTCTTGTTATGAGGGTTGGATTCCTCACATCTCAGTTGAATTTGATATCAATAAGTTGGGACTTTTTATGAGGGTTGGATTCCTCATTTCTTAGTTGGATCTAATAACTACAAGTCGAGTCTTATATCAGAGAGTTGGATTTCTCATATTCAGTTGAAATTAAATATATTAAAGGATTGATTTTATATGTATTTATACAAGTTTAATAAATAAAAGAAAGATATTATATCTACTTCATACAGTTTATGTTTTATATGTTTATGAATAATTAATTGAACTTCATATCTTATTCAATTAATTCAATTAATATATGAAAGTGTGAAAAGTATCTAAAAGTTCTAGACACTAATTTGCCCCCCCCTCTCAGTTTCAAGTGTACATTTCAACAGATATGTTGTGATCAAGTTCAAACTTGTTCCAAATCCTTTGAATATCCTTTTCCAAAAGTTCAAAGTGAACTTGGAATCTCTATCAGTCATAATTGTATTAGGTATACCATGCAACTTAGAAATTTCTTGCATGTATATCTCAACAATGTCGACTGCCTTGTATGTTGACTTCACTAGAACAAAATGGAAAAAATTAGTAAGCTTGTCCACCACCACCACCATAATAAAATCATGGTTCTTTGCATTCCTAAGAAACTTAGTTATAAAATACATCGATATAACTTTCCTTTTCCATTCAGGAATGGGAAAAGGCTGTAGCAAACCAAATAGATGTTTGTGCTCATCCTTGACCTTCTACCATTCAAGACATCAAGCTATAAAATCAACAACTTTTTTCATACATGGCCAATAATATTGGTTCTTGACTACGAAAATAGTCTTCTGGTAACCTAGATGTCCAACATAAGGAAACTTATGCATCTTTGAAAATATCAGGCCCTTCAACTCTTGATCATTTGGCACATAGTCTCCGCGTCTATACATGAGGATCCCTTCCTCTCTCAATTCATAACCTTTCAAATTTTGTTGCAACATACCTTGTTGTATGTTCACCTCTATGTCCACATATCACAACTTTGATTTGGAAAATTCAGAAATTATATCACATAAATCTGTTTATTACATGCTAATGGTTGTAGAATGCATCTCATGCATCCTCCTGATGAGTGCATCAACCACCTTGTTTTATTTTCCTTTGATATGATTTATGTCGAAGTCATACTCATTGAGGAATTCTAACCACCTAATTTTTCTGGAATTTAAACTTGGATGTCCAAACAAATATTTCAGACCACAATGGTCTCTTGTCAGCTCAAATCTTTTACCCATGAGATAATTCCACCACATCTTCAAGGAATGCACTATAGCTTCCAATTATAAATCATGAGTAGCACATAACCTTTCATTCTCTTTCAACTTCCTTGATTCATAGAACACTACATGCCCATTCTGATTCATGAATCCACTGAGTCCTTCCTTGCATGCATCCATGCACACAACAAAGTCTACATCATGATCAACCATTCTCAAAATTGGTGCAATTATCAACAAACTCTTCAAGTGTTGAAACATCCTTGCACAATTCAGAGTCCACTCAAATCATGCACCTTTCTTCTACAATGATGTAATTGGATGCACAATATTTGAGAATCCTTCAATAAACCTTATGCAATACCCTTATAGTACCATAAAGGATATAACTTTTGGGACATTTCTTGGTTTCATCTATTTCTTGATGTATTTTATCTTCACAGGGTCCACAACTACTCCTTCCTTAGAAATTTTATGACCCAAGTAATGAATCTACCTATGGTAAAAAAAAAATTTGATCAAATTTGCATAAAGTTTATGCTCCCTCAATACCTACAACACCATCCTCAAGTGTTGATCATGCTCTTCCTCAAACTTTGAGTAAATAAGAATGTCATCCAAAAATACAATGGCAAAATTATCTAAATTAAACTCTCTGAAAACTCCATTTATCAAACAAATGAATATAGATGGTGGATTCGACAACCCAAATGGCACCACTGTAAACTCATAATGACCATATATGGTTCTGAAGGAAGACTTGCTGATGTATTCCTCTTTAATTCTCACCTGGTGATAACTAGATCTGAGATAAATCTTGGAAAATATATGAGCGCTCCTCAATTGATCAAACAAGTCATCTATCCTTGGAAAATGATACTTGTTATTAACTGTTACCTTGTTCAAATGCCTGAAGTCGATATAAATTCTTAATGTACCATCCTTATTCTTCACGAACAAAACTAACACACCCCAAAGTGACACACTTGGGTGTATATACCCCTCCTTCATAAGCTCTTCAAGTTGCATCTGCAACTGCTTCAACTCTGGCATACTCATGCTATAAGGAGTATTGGATACATGTGCTGCTCCTGACATCAAATTTATAGAGAAGTCGATATCTGTTTTCGGTGGCAATCTTGTTTTCTCTTTAAATAAATCCTCAAATTCCTTTAGTACTGTGCAATCTTCTGCACTTGAAACTTTATATTTAGGTGCCTCTTCCATGTACGATGCAAATAATTGACATTATTTTCTATAGATTTTATTCAATTGCAAGGTTGAACCCTCTCTGATATTTACAACTCTTGGAATTCCTTGAACTGATCTCAAATTTCCTTCCTCATCCAAACAAGTGAATGCCTTATTGTAACAATCCAGGACAACATGGTGTTCATCCAACCAATCCATGCTAATGGGAAAATCATATGAGACCATAGGTACAATATTCAAATCAAAATTTGTGCACATTCCATTCATCTCTATTGGACATGCATTAACTATTTCATTAATTTTCCTTTTTTCTCCAGTAGCTAACTCCACCAACCACGATTTCCAAAATTTATTCTTGGAAAATGGAATATTTCCACCATCTTAGGATCTAGATAACTATGAATATATCTTGACTCAATTAAAATAGCAATGGGTTGATCATTAATCTTACCTTCAACCTCGATCATGTGTGAATGCAACTCAACCTACTTGCTATGCAACACGACATAAATCCTTGGTACATTTATACCCATGTCCTCCACTATCACCGCTTGTTGTACAATGTGCACAATCCTTTATTTATCACCTCTTTGAGGGAAATATCTGCACATATGATTTCCACCACAACCCCAACACCACATAGGTTGTTTCCATGAATTTTGTCCCACTGTTTCCGACATTCTTGGCTCAGGGAGAGTTTTCTATCCTTGCACATTATTTTTGACAAATGGTGGCTTAGATCTCTTCTTCCTCTGTTCCACCTTACTTTTCATATTTTATTCCAAATCCTTTTAGAAAGTCGATATTCCCCTTTACTGCTAATAAGAAACTTAGCGTGCCTTATGGTTTCTTCCAACCTTAGGGTCAACATACTGTATATTGTCACTGATAATTGAGGGAAATCTACCCAAGTACCTGTGAATTTTCATTTTTTCATCCTTGATGAATGTGACTTAATTCAACAACTCTAAGAATTTTCTTTCATACTCATCTATTGTCATACTCCTAAGCTTTAGTTCTAAGAAATACTTCATTTTCTTGTCATAGTACCGCTTGGTTAAGTATTTCTTTTGGAAATACCTCTTGAACTCCCTCCAAGTAACCTTCTTCTCATCAATGTGCTGCACTTGCACATACCAATCCCACCACATTGATTCTTTTCCCTTGAGATGATAAATAACTATTCACCCTTTTTCCTGTGAGGAGTAATTATGCAACTGGAAGTATTTTCTCATACCCAACAACCAGGTCTCCGCATATTCATCCTTTTTGTGCTCACCATCAAAGGTAGGAGGATTGATCTCATTCATTTCCCCTCGTAGTTAGTCCACCACAGTCCTTATCTTATTCTTTCTTATAGGAGATGGAATCAAACTATTGCATGCTTTCCTAAAAGAATGCTTACCAACACTTGTTTGTTCTCTTCTTCTCTCATCATGAGACCTGCAACTTCTTGATCTACTCAACTCAGTCTCCTTACCTAGTTTCATTTCTATTCTATCCAATATTTGCATCAATTTGACATTGAAGTCATATTGTTGCTCCTTGGCTCTCATAAGCCTTTCGTTATCAACTTTATATCTTTGGACATCTTTTTTCAGTCCCTTTATGGTTTCTACCAAGTTCACACACTCCTCCTTGAATTCTATACCATCAACACCCAACCTGACATACAAATTCCCGAATTCATCATCATCAGGACTATTAGTCCTCCATTCATATTCCATACTTTTGACCTTCTGTGTTGATCTGTGCTGCTCTAATCGATGATAATTCTACAAAATGTGCAGAAAATTAAGATTTTTTAATTGATTTCATGCAAAAACTACATGAAAAATCTGCACCATCTTATCAGTATCCTTTCTTTCGATTCCTTGGATGTTGTTTTTAACATTCCACTTTCTAGTGTGCACACCCACGCATCACTGATTTTGCGTGCATCACAACTCTATATCTCTCACCAATAGTTTCCGCGCATAATAAACTTTGCACTATGCAACACTAATACTTAACACACTCGTTTATTTCATGCTAATCTATGGCTCATACAAGTCCAGTGTTGAACCGTTAGCTTTGATACCATAATGTAACCTCCCCGGACACCCAATCCAGACCATGCCACACAAATTATTTCAAATTAAGCTTCGATACCACAATGTAACGTCATCCAAATTATTACTGAACAATACTATTCCAAAATATACTGCACAGATTCTACTCTAACACAAGTCCATATAATTTAACTAGAAGTAGCATGCTCATCCCAAGCTCGAGTCACGCAACACAACTTGTAACAACAGAAGAAAATTTAATAACTATGTGCACCAGCATACTTATCACAGAATACAACTGTGCACACAACCACACTAGCATCATATGCAAATTTCGATTTCCTTGTGCACGAGGTCTAATTCCCTGCACACACACACAAATTCCATCTTCTTGTGAACACAAGCTACTTTCCTGTGCACTTGACCACTCAATTCTCTTGTTGAAGACTCATAACCAAAAATAACAAGGTTAAGTAATTAATATGCAATACTATCACCAAATTTCATAACCATGCACAACTACAAATACATACTATAAGCACCATACTTACATGTGCAAGCAACATTAAGAAAAATAACAATAAATACTTATATGCAACAACATAAAAGAATTGGACCATGTCAAACATAGATAAATAACCATACAGTAAACAAGACAAGTACTTAAAGACACTTATCTTTCATAAAATTCACCAATTTCATGCTTGAATCAGACATTCCTCCCAACCATAGACTATGTTGCTGATAATATTTCAGTGACAGGTCACCCCTGAGTTGGGGTTCAAACTCCACTAGGGTAAAAATACTTCTAGATACAACTAAGGTCTGAATATCAACATAATTGCTTAGTCCTAGGTGCCCACTGCTGCAAATAGACCACAATCCCTCATCCCCCCCGCACCCATCACACCAAGGAAGTGTGCCCCTTCTTTGCTCACCAGTCCTTCGACTGCCCCATTTCCCTTTAAGGGTTATCGAAAACAGGTTGGACATGAAGTCTCTAAGCCCTATGGATAATTCCCAACGCACCAGGGAACAATTCTCAACAATACCCTCATGTGGAGAGTATGCTTCCAGGTTTGACAACCCACTTCTCAACAACCAATCTCTCACCCAGAGAGGCTGCTCACGGGCCCAACAAATCGCCTCTTCGATAGCAAAATTTGATTACATCCCTGCAACTCCTTACAAGATTCTATGTGTAGATAAGGTAATAATCATATTTTTCATATAGTCCGACCCCACTCTGCTCATGAGAGTCTCAAACTTGAATTCTTCCCAAATCCTTCTCTGAATAATCATAATCCACAAAATACACTAAGGCCAACAATATATATTGCATGCCTTCCACTTGCCACTTGCCACATTTAGAATTAGCTTTAAGCCACTCGGTGACCCATTCCCTACCCTCAAGAACTTAGGATAAAATAATGATCTACATTACACTTTTTTGGAAATATTATTAAAATATTCCCCCCTTTTCCCTTTTTCTATGGAGTTCAACTCCCCATCTATTTTAGTTTAATTGAGTCTGCATATTTCCAAGTCATTACCATGCAATTAACCAAGTGTGTACAACATGGTGCAATGTGTACACATAACCATGTGCGCGTGACACTATGACATGTGTGACCCCTGTCTTGATAACAACTCTCCACATAGTTACCCATGTGCACACAAAACCAAAACCATGTGTCAACAACTCACCATCCTATATATAAATTACATTAGCAATTAATACCAACGACTCACCAACCTATATGGACAATTACAAAGGGTCTGGATTGGGGACATTACACTTTTGAACTTTTTAAGGCCCTTCCCCATGTCAAAGGTTGGTGGGAAAGTTACTAGGAGAGACATGAAAAATACAAGTCTACAACATTTATGATAGAACCCACTTCGTTATATTTTTTTCATGCCTTCAAGGAGGAATTCTACCCTATTGGAAACTATGATGACCAATACATGAGATGAACAACTTTGCATCAGGAGAGAGAACAAACGATGCTAGAGTACACCAATATATTCCATACCTTATGCTCAAAGTTGGGTATTAGATATTCAAGTGGCACTTGGTTTTGAAGTACCATAATGGCCTACATAGGTACATCTAAATAAAGATGGATTTCTTGGACATCTCCACACTAGGAGTTTCTTATCGATATGCTATCAAATTTGAGCATAAATTTAAACAGAGGAATAAGCAGGAGTTTGGGTTTGCAAATCCACCATAATAGAAGCATTGTAAAAGTATCCCCAACTCATATAACAAAGGAGAAAGCAAGGATAGTCAACCTCAAGAGAACTAATCCAAGCCATAGGAAAATAAGGGTAATTGGAAGTCAAAGAATGACACTAGAAAGTGGCGTGAGTTCCAAAAAATACCTTGGCACAACACTAATGAATGTCACTCAAAATAATAATTGTTAGATAAGATGAAAGAAAAATAATTGGACTTTGGCTCATACTGTGATTTGGAGGGGGATAAGGGAAAGTAGACCATTTAAGTAGAACCTAGTGTTGCCATTGCAATTAAAAATATCCAACCGGAAGAGTTAGATGATCCTAAGGAGGGGGAGAACCTCTTCCATTCAGATATTTAGGTGAAGGGGAATCCACTACATTTAATTGTTGACAATGGTAACCAAAAGAACCTATTCTCGATTGAGGTCATCAAGATATTGAAGTTGTCAACAACATCACACCCCCAACCATACAACATCGGTTGGTTGATATAGAGATGATAACTCTGTTTCATCCAATAATGTCACCCATCCTATGACATCAATCCCTTCAAACATGAGGTACTGTGTGATGTTTCCCCATTGAAGTGTGTGATGTTCTTTGAGGACAACCTTATATTTGGAAACATCATGCTTTTTTATGATTTTAGGCCTCATAGTGTCATTTTTACTTTGGTAGGTCATCTCTACAAGGTAACATAGGTAGTCCCAACCAATGTGGTTTCCTTGATTTTGTTAAAGAGGTGCTGAAACATAATCTCTCAAACTGGAATTTTTTTCCTATGATGGTTCAATCGGAAGGTGAATGGAAGGTAACTGCCACCATTATTTCCTTAGCATGGGGACTCTCTATAGAGTATAAGTAGGTGGACAATATTGTAGAGGAATATAGGGATATCGTTTCTTCACATGTGGGTGTGCATATACACTAATAGGTCAAACACACAATTTACTTGATAACCGGTGCTTCTTTACCTAATTGCCTGATATACATATGCTCTCTTTGGGAGAATGAGGAAATAAAATGTCAAATTCATGAGCTCATCCAAAAGGGACACATTTAACCAAGCTCCTCACGTTGTGGGAGCCCCATTGTATTGGTGTAGAAAAAGGATGGGGCATGATAGTTATGAATTGATTACATATCCCTAAACAAAATCACTGTTAAGAACCAATACCTGATCCACTAGATTGATGATCTTCTTGATTAGCTTAAGGGTGCCAAGTTATTTAGTAAGCTTGATATGAAGTCAGTATACCATTAGGTCCTGATTGAACAAATTTATGTATGGAATACTTCCTTCAAGTATAAAGAAGGCCTTTTTGAATGGTTGGTCATTCCTTTTGGCTTGACTAATGCTTCGACAACATTCATGAGAATTATGGATGATATTTTGTGTCTGTTCACAAATTTTTTTGTGATTGTTTATTTGGATGACATCATCATATTCAACAAAACTTGGGAAAAACATTTACAGTACTTCAATAGATCCTAATCAGTCTATGATAATTCAATTTATATACAAATATGGATAAATGCTCCTTTGACATGCAACAAATTTAGTATATAGGATACATCATGGATAAAAATGGGGTGCATGTGGACCCAAAAAAGATCCAAGTCCTTCATTATTTTTCAACCTTGTTGACTCTAATAGATCTCCACAGCTTCTTAGGACTTGTCAACTTCTATTATAGGTTCATGTTTGGGTTCTGTCATATCCCTTGGCCCTTAATCGAAGTGACCGATGGTGGAGATAAATCCAAGTTTTCGTAATCCAAGTCACAAAAAAAAGCATTTAAGGAACTAAAATACCACATCTTCTTGGCACCAATCCTCACACTTCTAGACCTACAACAACCATTCAATATTGAGATACATGCCTTCGACTATTCTATCGGTGCAATCATCACTCATCATGGACATGTAGTGGCTCATCATAACTAGACACTCTCTCATATTGTTTGCAGGTATCCCACCTATGCCAAGAATATGTAATCCATTGTGAAGGAATTCCGATAATGGAAGAATTATATTTTGGGAAAGGAAACGATCATCCACACCGATCAAAAGCATTTTCAATTCATGAAAACAAAAGGAAAATTATATAATGAATTCCATTAGAAGTGGTCCACATACTTGCAACAATTCCACTTGAACATTGAGTACAAGAAACACAAACCATGTTGTAGATTGCCTCAACTGGCCTGCATTTGTAGCACTAACCATATTTATTAACTCCTATGGGAACGATACATTAGGGTGGCCCCAATTATATGACAACAACCCTGACTTTGGTGCTACATACCAGACCATGGGTGTAGGTAAACAAGTTCTAGAATTTCACCTCTACGATGGACTTTTGTGCTATCTAGGAAATATTTGTGTTCCAAAAGTGAGTGTGAAAAACTAATTTGGGAGGTACATTGCAGTCGGGTGGTAGGGAACTCAAGTGTGGAGAAGACAATAATAGTACTTCAAAAGTATTTGTACTAACCAAAACATTGACAAGAGATCAATGAATATATCATATTGTGCACTGCATGTGTCATTTCTAAACGTTTCATTAAGAAGCAAGGGTTGTAAAATCCTCTACCTACCCTAGACATTCCATGAGAGCCAGTCTCTATGGATTACATGTAATTTTTTCCCTCCACCAAGAATGGTAACGATTTGTCCTTTGTGATTATCGATCGGTTCTCTACGATGGCCATTTCTCCATCATGTAAGAAGAGTATCAAATCGAAATCCAATGCACACCTCTTCTTTGGGCATGTTTGGGTTCATTTTGGGCTACTATGAACCATTATTTTAGATAGAGATAATAGGTTCCTCAATACCTTTTGGTCCAAATTGTGGTCTCTAATGGACACTAAGTTGACTAGATAAATTGCTTTCCACCCCCAAATAGACGCACACATAGAAATGATCTATAGGATAATTGTGTATATCCTGCACATGCACAACTCCAAGAATACATGTACATGGGATGAGATCCATTGTGTATGTTCAACATAGCTACAACATATCCCTCCATAGATCTACTGGCCACAACCCTTTTTAGGTGTTCTTGGGGTTCCAGGGATGAGTTTAAGGATGGGATTTTGTTTTAAAATGTAGAAACCTTGAAGAATATTACTAGTCCTTAATATGCAAACTATAAAATGTTTGGTGATATTATTTAAAAAATGTTCAAATTTCTAAGTGTAACACCCCTGCTTCCCCCAATATGTAATTATAACTATTATCATGACCAAAACTAGAGACAATATTGTTATGTGATTATTGAAATATAATGGACATTTGATAAATTATGTAATGTAAATATTTGGTTATTAATGCAACAAGGAGATGTTGAACTACTGCTGAAGGGATGGCCTTAATATGTTATGATGTCATGAGAGGAATGGTGTAAGAGGGAATATATTACTAGTTGACATGATCCTGCTAGGTAGTACCCTTTCAATTTAAAGCAATGTATATCCTGAACTATCCTTAGCCTCAGATATTTGATTACCAATCAGGTTGGTAGTTGGTTAGTCTCCTTCAAGAATCAATGAAGGATGGGTAGAGTATCCATCAGGAAGCTTCTGAAGCAAACCATAGGCTCATGGGGAATAATACATGAAAAGAATGGATAGAGGATAGGGAACATGGGGATAAATATAGACAAACAAACAGGGGGAAAATCTTGATAATTAGAGAGGGTAGAGGGTAGAACTCTTTGTTTCGAAAAAAAAGAAGAAGTGAAGAAGTAATAGTTTCTCCCTAGAAACTTGTTGAAAAAATAGATATCTTCTAGTGGCATTGTACCATGGCTCGGGGGTGGCTGACTGTAGTTGTGACTAATGGAAATTCTCCTATGGTTGGGTGGAGAGTGGCACACCCTTTAGTAGTTTCCAACATATTCTAAATTTTTGATGCGTAACTTGTTTATCTTTTTGTGCATTGAATTGAATATGTATGTAGTTGAATGCTTTGTATGGTGAGATTTGGACATGAATACCTGACTTGTGAGTTTACTATGTGTTCCTGTAATTAACCTTGAATTTGAATGAAATATATCTGCATGAAATTGTTATGTCCTTGGTTACAAACAATCTTTGTCTTTAGTAAAATAGCTGTGAGTATTTTCCTATGATAATATTGTGTAATGGGTAACTTTGGAAGGGCACGAATTACATAGTTGTTGAGTATGAAAATAATCTGAATCTATGTTATATCTTAATTTGAAAGAATAACCATAATCACTAATTATTGTATGTGTTGTTGTGATTATGTGTGTGTGTGTGCACGCACGCGTGTGTGCCCCTATGTGTCACAATTTTTAGATCCCTGCAACAAAGGAACCTTGCAGGATAAGATGAAATATAGGTACCCTGGGTAGGAAAAGGAATTCCTTGGACCAAGGTGAGAACTCTTGAAACTCGTTAAGTCTTGAAAGGACTCAAGAAATATTCGTGAAATTGACTAAGTACTGAACCAAAATGATAAGTCAGAGAAAACCCTTGATTTTCCTTAGAGGATCATTGTAACATCCCCTGGCTTCAAAGTCGGGCACACACTATGACGCAAACGCACCACCCAGGCACGTCCTCTCTCACAGGACCTTCTTCTTCTCGGCCCGAAGAACTCGAAGGTTCTTCTGTTTCCCTATCGGGAAATCTGCACCCACAACAATCTTTCTCCGAGGTCAGTCAAACCTATCTATCTCGTGAGTTCGTAACTCAAAAACCCCAACTCTTCCTTTCAGATCTTGCGATACCCGATCTGGCGATACGGGTATAGTTCCTTCCACATGCAACCATGGGCTAGGCTTAAATGTTAGCGCCTCTCACAACCTCGCAACCTTGCGACCTCGCAGGTTGAACCGTCGAACTTTCACCCTCCTATTCCGCGAGTCCCCGAGATGCGAGAATTCAATGGAGTGTTGACTCCTATCTCCAAGCGACGTGTGTCCACCCGTCGGCCGCGCGGTCCCACCTTATGCTTTGCCACGTGTCCACATGAACCTCAGCTCCTCGGCACTTCGCTACTCACAAATCCGAACACCAATATTTCAGGACTTCTCTTGGTGAGATTCTGAGGGCTTGTGCCACCTGTATTCCACTTGCCGACTCTGCTATGGCCCACACTATCCTCCAGCTGTCGAGATATCGCTTTCTCGCAACCTCGTGATCCCAGCAGCCAATTTCTTGAACCTTTCCTTGCGAGGTCCCGATACACGATCCCACGTGCGGATCCAATGGTCCTCCTATGATACGGATCCAATGGCTATCCCTCTCTCGCTACTCGCGACCTCGTGACTTGGAGTACCCAATGTTTGGACTCTCACCCTGTGAACTTCCGAGTTCGTGAGATCTCTCGATCTCTCGCCACCTATCCTCCTCAGATGAACGACTACAAATCTCTTGCTACTTCACCGCTTTGCATCCTCGCGCCTCGCGACTCTGAATACTCAATACTTGGGATTTTACCCTGCGAACTCCCGAGTTCCTGAGATCTCTCAATCTCTGCCACCTATCCTCCTCAGATGAACGACTACAAATCTCTCGCCACTTCGCTACTCATGAAGCTAAAGGGATTCCCTTTCGGTCCTCCAATGTCCGAGTCTGCGAGATGAGAATATCCTTACACACGTCCTCCTCAACAAACGACTCTGATCTTGCAGGGATATCGCGTCTCACGATATCGCTGCTCTTTGCTGCACAACTTTGGGCTTCAAATCACGAGTCCCCGATACACGATACCACATGTAGATCCTACGACTTCGGTGACTTGGAATCGACGGCTCTACCCCTCCCAAGCTTCAAACTCTTTGAACCTTTGCACCGTAACTTCCTTGCACTTCTGCAAGATCTAACGATCCTTGAAACTTCGCGAAATCTCTTCAGAATATTTCAACCGTCCGTTCTTCCTTGGTTAATCCACGAAATGGAAAAGGGTATCTCTCCACGAGATTCCTTCGCATTTTCACCAACCTGCGACGTTTCTTCCTAACTTCAAGTCACACTTATCTATGCTGATCTTCAACGACTCAGAGGCCTACCCTTCCTGAGCTTTACTAAATTACTTCAACCTCAAGAGGTTATTTGCATGCACTCCTTGCGGCAAGCCTGTGAACACTTCAACTGTTCGAGCTTCCTTGACTCTGCGTATGCCCGTAGTAGCAGTCCTTCAATTTCCCTTTTGCTCAGATTCATAACTGAGACTTCTTCTTTAGCCTGCACACTCCTTGCATGGCTTCAACCACCTACTTCCACTTCTGGGCGAATGAGAACAAGAGTTAAACTACTGAGCCTTCATCAATGCACTCCTTGTGGATGAATTTGACTGCACACCTTGCAGGAATCTCCTGGCTCAGATAGAGAAACAATTGAACCTCACTCTCTCTCCCTTTTAGACTTCAGTTTGAAACAGGAAATCACATGCATAACATATACAAAGCAAATGCATAACAAGAAAGAAAACATTCATGAGCACAACATCAATACACAAAGAAAACAACACCAACCATGAGTTCGAATTAGAACTTTCTTCTATTAATTCAAATGCCTGTACAGGGGTGTTCTTCATACAATATTCTCTGCTTGCTCTTCTCTCCCTGAATGCTCTCAATAATGTTACAATGTACAATGAGGGTGTCTATATCCGTTTTCCCTCTCAGACTCTAAACTATCAAATCTAGAATTAAAATCCTATCTACCTACATTAACTAGATTAAATGCCTCCTATCTACTAAAGGATGAGAGATTAAAGGCTCAAGGTCCAATACAATATACAAATGCGCCTTCATAACTGGCTTCATTAAATACTTGCGCTACAATCCCAAAGCACTTCAAAAATTTTGGGTTTGTTTATCCAGCTGATCTCTGCTTGATGTGCTGGCTCACTTGATGAGTTGGCGATGCTCCTGCATCATACTCCTCGGCTTGAAAACTTTCATGGGCTCCTGTCCATGAGCTCCTGCATGGTCTATCCATGCTTTTGAATCTCTGCTTCATTTTCCCAACTGGAATCTTTCACTGGATGGTTCTTCCATTTCACCAGATACTCGGAGTATTGCTTCCGTCTGGTCTTTTTGCTCACTCTCTTGTCAAGTATACGCTCCATCTATGGATTTTCTGCAATCGGCATCTACTTCTGCCACTGGACCCCTGGCTATTCATCATTTCCAGATCCTGCTTCCTCAGCCTTATATGGATATAAATCTGAGACATTGAACGTCGTAGATATTCCGATCTCATTCGGCAACTCAATTTCATAAGAATTTTCTCCCAATTTCTTTAGGACTCTGCATGGTCCAATTTTCTTCATTTCCAGCTTAGTTTATGTTCCCCTCGGAAACCTTTCCTTCCTCAGATGTGCCAGAACTAGATCACCAACCTCGAACTGAAGTTGTCTCCGATGCTGATCCGCTCTGCGCTTATATTCTTGGTTTGATTCCAGCAATCGCTCCTTCACCCTGCTGTGAAGTTCCTTCATTGCCTCTACGAATTCTTCAGCGCTTGCGCTCTTAGTCATTATCTGCTCTGAATCCCTCAGTTCAGAAACTCCTCTTGGCTGCTTGTCGTATACAATCTCAAATGGAATTTTGCCTGTGCTCCTGTTCACTGAGTCATTGTATGAAAACTCTGCCTGTGGCAACACATTGTCCTAGCTGCTATGGTGTTCTGTCACCAAGCTTCTTAATAAATCTCCCAGACTTCTATTTACCACCTCTGTTTTCCCATCCATATGTGGATGATAGGCAGAACTAAACATCAAATTAGTCCCCATCTTCTTCCACAGTGTCCTCCAGAAATGTCCAATGAATTTCGTATCCCTGTCTGATACTATGCTTTTGGGTAAACCATGAAGTCGAATGACCTCCTTGAAGAACAAATTTGCGATATGAGTCACATCGTTGGTCTTCTGGCATGGGATAAAATGTTCCATTTTGGAAAACTTGTCAACCACCACAAAGATTGAATCATGTCCTCTTTGCGTCCTAGGAAATCCCAATA
Source organism: Picea engelmannii (assembly GCA_009831015.1). Lineage (NCBI taxonomy): Eukaryota > Viridiplantae > Streptophyta > Pinopsida > Pinales > Pinaceae > Picea > Picea engelmannii. The sequence goes on along the minus strand of ML781180.1, from coordinate 1,446,316 downwards.
TGAAATCCATGTTGATTTCATCCCACGGCCTCTCGGGTATGGGTAATGATTGATAGAATCCCGCATTCTGCTTCCTGCCCTTTGAATGCTGGCAAATTTTGCACCTGTCGACAAACTTCTTGACTTCCGACCGCATCCCTGGCCAAAAGTATTCTTCACTCAGCTTTGCAAATGTCTTGTCGTGGCCAAAATGCCCTGCTAATCCACCACTATGCTTCTCCTTTCACATATTCTCCCTCATGGAGAAATTCAGAATGCACAGTTGATTGCCTCTGAACAACAAACCTTCCTGGATCATATAATCTATCCATGGGCTTCTGTCTCTGAGAACTGGATTCTCAGTTGCCTCATATGCCTCTGCAAAATCTGCATCACCTACATACATGTCCTTAAGATTTTCAAAACCCAATGTTTTGACTTGGAACTCCTGCAGCAACAAACACTTCCTGCTCAAAGCATCAACTACTTTGTTAGCAGTACCTGAAATGTGTTTAATTACAAATGTAAAATTCTGCATATACTCTACCCATTTAGCATGTTTCTGATTCAACTTCTCCTGTTGAGTCATAAACTGCAATGCATGATTATCACTATACAAAACAAATTCTTTCGGGATCAAATAATGCCTCCACTTCTTCAACGCCTGTATGATAGCATAAAATTCTTTGTCATACGTGGAGTACTTTACTTTTGCCTCATCCATATTCTCGCTGAAATATGCAATTGGTCTGTCTTCCTGGCTCAAGACCGCTCTTATGGCAAAGCCACTTGCATCACATTTCACCTGAAACACTTTCGTAAAATTCGGCAACACCAAAACCGACTGTTTTGTGATCTTCCGCTTCAACAGATTGAAGCTCTTCTCTGCCTCTTCAGTCCAATGAAAAGATTTATGTCTTTTCTTGACCGTGTCCATCATTGCTGTGCTAATCCCACTGAAATTCCTGATGAATTTTCGGTAGAAACTAGCCAGTCCATGAAAACTTCTCACCTCGAAAATATTTCTCGGTGATGGCCATTTTTTAATTACCTCCACTTTACTTGGATCCATTTCTAATTCATTCGCCGATATGACAAATCCCAAGTAAATGAGTTCTGTCTTCATAAATGAAGATTTCCTCATGTTGATCAACAACTTCTCTTGCTGTAGCTTCCTCATTACTGCAGCTAAATGATTTAGATGTTCTTCTTTTGTTTTGTTGAAAATCAATATGTCATCCAGATAAACAATGACAAATTTACCAATGAATTCCTTCAGCACTTCATTCATTAACCTCATGAAGGTACTCGGTGCATTCGTCAAGCCAAATGGCATGACTATCCACTCATACAACCCTTCGTTGGTTTTGAAGGCTGTCTTCCATTCATCGCCTTCCCTCATGCGAATCTGATGGTATCCTCTTTTCAAATCAACCTTTGAAAAAAATTTGGCTCCACTTAAACAGTCCATCAAGTCATCCATCCATGGTAATGGAAACCTGTACCTTATGGTTATCTTGTTAATGGCTCTGGAATCAATGCACATTCTCCAACCTCCATATTTCTTTGGACTCAATACCGTTAAAATGACACACAGACTTAAACTTTCCCTGATCAGTCCTTTATCCAACAGTTCCTGCACCTGCCTTTTGACTTCTTCATTTTCCTGCGGCGTCAACCTGTACGCAGCTTTGTTTGGTAAACTAGCTCCTAGTATGAGGTCTATGTGATGAATTACACTCCTCATCGACGACAACGAATGAGGTAATTAGTCTACCACAATGTCAGCGAACTCTTCCAGCAATTCCTGAATTTCTTCCGGCAAGTCATCCACTCTTGTGCTGGTCAAAACAATTTTCGGTTTCCTGACCACAAAGAATTGTGGATCTTCCTTCTTCTTTACTTCTGCCAGAAGTTCCTTCCCACTCATGAGAAGTACAGTATTTCTCAGTTCTGGTTTTACTTCTTTATCTTTAATTGGATGTAGCATATGTGTTCTTCCATTCTTCTCCAAAGTATACGTATTCATCTTCCCATCATGAATCACGTTCCTGTCATATTGCCATGGTCTGCCTAGCAATAAATGACATACATCCATAGGAATAACATCATAGAGTATTTTATCATTATATCCTCCTATCTTGATGTCAATTAAGCACTGTTTAGTGACACTTACCTGATGTCCCTTCTGTAGCCATGAAACTTTATATGGACTCGGGTGATCAGTTGTCTCCAACTCTAGTTTCTCCACCATCTCGGTTGAAACGAGATTATCTGTGCTTCCACTGTCCACAATAGCCTTGCATTTCCTGTCTTTGGTCTTGCATGTGGTTCTGAAAAGTCTGTTTCTTTGAGCTGTGTCCTCCACCTCCTTCTCGGGTGTTAAGAGAACCTTACACATCATCAATGACCTTCCGTCTTCTGCGTCTTCTACCTCATCACCTCGCCTCTGTGCCTCGACGATGTGAGCTTCTCCTCCATCCTTCTTCCTATATGGACAGTCAACTACCTTGTGTCCATTCTTTCCACACGTGAAGCATGTGATGACTCCACCTTTGCCTCTTCCTCTACCTTTGGTACGAGGAAATGTGTTATTATAAACGTATCCTCCGCTCTATTCCATCTGCTGCCTTTGCTATTCAGCATGCTGGCTTTACTGTGAACTTACACCTCTTTCCGTTCTAGTCTGAGGCTTCTTCCAGTCGTCCTTGGATTTCTGAAACCTATATTGGGCAACATAATTACCTTTTGGCTGGCTCCTACCTCGGCCTCACTATGCTGGCTTACGGCTTAGCTTCTCTTCATCTTTCAACGCCATTTGATATGCATCCTCCACCGTTCTGATGGTTGTCATACTCATCTCATCCTAGATATCATATCTCAAGCCATTCATATACCTGAAAACTTTTTCATCATTGCTCTCCCGATGACCTGCTCTGATATTTAGCTTGTAGAATTCCTGAGTATACTCTTTTACTGTCATCAACTTCTGTCTCAGGTTCTGCATTCTCCTAAACAGTGTAATTTGATAATCCCTTGGGATGAACTTTACCTTCATCTTCACAATCATTCGATCCCATCTTTTAATCTTTTTCTTGCCTCTGGAACATTTTTCTGCTTGAAGTTCGTCCCACCATAATGCTGCGTGTCCCTTCAATTTTGTGACAGCATGCCTAACCTTCTTATCCTCTTCGATATCCTCATAATCGAAGTAGGTATCAAGAGCTCTAATCCAATCTAGAAGCTCTTCTGCATCCAGATTCCCTTCATAAGATGGAATGTCCATCTTTTTTTTCGAACTCATCCGGGCGATTGCTTTAATTAACCGCTCATTGGCTGCATCTTCGGCTGCAACTTCTCCTTGTTGTTCAACTTCAACTTTTCCTTCGGAGTCACTCAGATCTCCAACACTGACTGTGCATCTCTGCGCTGCTTGCATATCTTCTAATCTCGCTCAGAGATCACGTATCTACCTCTCCATTTCTGTATTTTGTGCTTGTCTCCCTCTTCCTCTCTGATTCCCCCTATCCTCTAGATCGGGTGATTGTCTTTCTCTCCTCGGCGGCATGGTGAAATTTCTCTTCTTCTCTGCTACAGAAAGAAAAGATATTTTCTCGCTTTGATACCACTCTGATGTGTATCAGAGTGCTCCTTTTCTCTGGCTCCCTTGCCTGAAATATACAGACAAAATCTTAGCTTTGATACCACTCTGACGTGTATCAGAGTGCTCCTTTTCTCTGGCTCCCTTGCCTGAAATATACATACAAGATCTTAGCTCTGATACCACTCTGACACAAACACACCACCCAGGCACGTCCACTCTCACAGGACCTTCTTCTTCTCGACCCGAAGAACTCGAAGGTTCTTCTATTTCCCTATCGGGAAATCTACACCCACAACAATATTTCTCTGAGGTCAGTCAAACCTCGCTATCTCGTGAGTTCGTAACTCAAAAACCCCAACTCTTCCTTTCAGATCTTGCGATACCCGATCTGACGATACGGGTATAGCTCCTTCCACATGCAACCGTGGGCTAGGCTTAAATGTTATCACCTCTCGCAAGCTCGCAACCTTGCGACCTCACAGGTTGAACTGTCAAAATTTCACCCTCCTATTCCGCGAGTCCCCAAGATGCGAGAATTCAATGGAGTGTTGACTCCTATCTCCAAGCGACGTGTGTCCACCCGTCGGTCGCGTGGTCCCACCTTATGCTCTGCCATGCGTCCACACAAACCTTGGCTCCTCGGCACTTCGCTACTCACGAATCTGAACACCAATATTTTGGGACTTATCGCGGCGAGAGTCCAAGGGCTTGTGCCACCTGTATTCCACTCGCCGACTCTGCTATGGCCCACACTATCCTCTAGCTGTTGGGATATTGCTTTCTCGCAACCTCGTGATCCCAGCGGCCAATTTCTCAAACCTTTCCTTGCGAGGTCCCGATACACGATCCCACGTGCGGATCCAACGGTCCTCCTGTGATCCAGATCCAACGACTATCCCTCTCTTGCTACTCGTGACCTCGCGACTTGGAGTACCCAATGTTTGGAATCTCACTCTGTGAACTTTCGAGTTCATGATATCTCTCGATCTCTCGCCACCTGTCCTCCTCAGATGAACAACTACAAATCTCTCGCTACTTCGCCGCTTTGTGTACTCGCGCCTTGCGACTTTGAATATTCAGTACTTGGGATTTTACCCTGCGAACTCCCGAGTTCACGAGATCTCTCAATCTCTACCACCTGTCCTCCTCAGATGAATGGATACAAATCTCTCACCACTTCGCTACTCGCGAAGCTAAAGGGCTTCCCTTTCGGTCCTCCAATGTCTGAGTCTGTCAGATGAGAATGTCCTTACACGCGTCCTCCTCAACGAAGGACTTTGATCTTGCAGGGATATCGCGTCTCGTGATATCCCTTCTCTCTGTTGCACAACTTTGGGCTTCAATTCACAAGTCCCAGATACATGATACCACGTGTAGATCCTATGGCTCCGGTGACTCGGAATCGACGGCTCTGCCCCTCCTGAGCTTCAAACTCTTCGGACCTTCACGCCGTAAACTCCTTGCACTTCTACAAGATCTAACGATCCTCAGAACTTTGCGAAATATCTTCAGAATATTTTGACCATCCGTTCTTCCTTGGTTAATCCACGAAATGGAAAAGGGTATCTCTCCATGAGATTCCTTTGCCTTTTCGCCAACCTGCGATGTTTCTTCCTGACTTCAAGTCACACTTATCTACGCTGATCTTCAGCGACTCAGAGGCCTACCCTTCCTGAGCTTTACTAAATTACTTCAACCTCAAGAGGTTCTTTTCACGCACTCCTTGCGGCAAGCCTGCGAACACTTCAACTGTTCGAGCTTCCTTGACTCCGCGTATGCCCGTAGTAGCAGTCCTTCAATTTCCCTTTTTCTTAGATTCAGAACTAAGACTTCTTCTTCATCCTGCGCACTCCTTGCATGGCTTCAACCACCTACTTCCACTTCTGGGTGAATGAGAACAAGAGTTAAACTACTGAGCCTTCATCAATGCACTCCTTGCAGATGAATTCGACTGCACACCTTGCAGGAATCTCCTGGATCAGATAGAGAAACAATTGAACCTCACTCTCTCTCCCTTTCAGACTTCAGTTTGAAACATGAAATCACATGCATAACATATACAAAGAAAATGCATAACAAGAAAGGAAACATTCATGAGCACAACATCAATACACAGAGAAAACAACACCAACCATGAGTTCGAATTAGAACTTTCTTCTATTAATTCAAATGCTTGTACATGGGTGTTCTTCATAAAATATTCTCTGCTTGCTCTTCTCTCCCTGAATGCTCTCAATAATGTTACAATGTACAATGAGGGTGTCTATATCCGTTTTCCCTCTCGGACTCTAAACTATCAAATCTAGAATTAAAATCCTATTTACCTGCATTAACTAGATTAAATGCCTCCTATCTACTAAAGGACGAGAGCTTAAAGGCTCAAGGTCCAATACAATATACAAATGCGCCTTCATAAATGGCTTCATTAAAGACTTGCGCTACAATCCCAAAGCACTTCAAAAATTTTGGGTTTGTTTATCCAACTGATCTCTGCTTGATGTGCTGGCTTGCTTGATGAGTTGGCGATGCTCCTGCATCACACTACTACAATTTTGCTGAAATTGAGCTCTGATACTAGA
>ML781180.1:1400931-1440091 GCA_009831015.1 Picea engelmannii | reverse complement strand
ATATATATATATATATATATATATATATATATATATATATATATATATATATATATATATATATATATATATATATATATATATATATATATATATATATATAGAAATTATTCTCATACACAGATTCATGTGGAAGTGATAGTAAACACATACATGCAATAAATATAGGAAATTCTGATAAACTTCAGACATATACTTAAACACAAAATGTAAAATTAATATAGAATTGTTACTTATATTTTTATGAGAAGACCACCAACTGCGTGTAGACCTTCCAAGAACCTCCCAGCCTTAGACCACACTGATCCAAGCTATCAATAGTGCATCACCCTTGAGCTGGGACTAAACTCCACCCATGGTAAAGGAAATCCTAGGCTAGGTTGAGATTACGAAAAGATGCACAATGCAACAAAAAGGATTCCCTCCAAGGAGCCTACTTACACCCACTGCTCATAGAATCTCTTTCCCCACATGCCTATCCCGCCTTAGGAATATACACCTTCACTATTCCATAGTCCATCAACTACTCCACTTCCCTTCTAATGATTCAACAACATGACATATCATGAATTCTCAGATCTCTCTAGATACTGCTAGACTCCCTCCAAGAGAAATCAATTTCCCAACAATATCTCTCACCTAGAGAGAGTTTCTTATAGGCCTGAAAACCTTCTTCTTCAATCCATGGGCCTGACAACCCGCCTCTTCAAAACCACATGCCCAACAACCTACTTCTTCTATCCAGCTCCTAATTCAAATAGGTAACCACAGTATCAAAATTGGGTAAGGCAGGGGACGACTCAAAAAAAATACTAGTGGGCGCAAGTTACAAAGGTTCACGATAGAAGAGGGTTCAACAATGGCAGAAAATGGTTGACCATGTGTTTTCTCAATGTGTGAGGGAATGGGGAAAAGGATGGAAAGAATGGTGAGAAAACCCCCACAATGATGGATTTTCCCACATAAATATGCATGTGTCTTGGATGAAACATGGCTCTATAGGAGCTCATTCCTCTCCACTTGGATTTCATTCCTCTCCCCAAAGGAACTTAGGATAACAGGGTTTATTTCCCAAGCCTAGTGTTAGTCTCTAATTTTTTCTTGATTTAGTGAGAAACCCTAATCCTAAACCCTTCTCTAACGCTCCCCCGACCCTCACTCCATCCCACTAGCTAGGAAGACGTTACTTTACGAAACAACATAATTATCATACTTAGTTAATAACATGCATTTTAATCAAATTAAAACACATTCAAACTCAGAGTAAGCACAATATTACTGCTAACATGTAGATTTAAGGAATTAATAGTAATTCATGATTACAACGGAATACATGATAAGTGTAAGCAACACAAGCATGCAAAATATAATTAAAACATAAGCTGATACTTATCTTTGAAAACCTTGCTGATTCCACCAACCATGTGTAGTCTTTCCATGAACCTCCCAGCCTTAGACCACACTTCTCATCAAGATCAGCAGTGGGTCACCCTCGAGACGAGACTAAGCTCCACCCAAGGTAAGGAATCCTAGGCTAGGCTGAGGTTACAGGGAAAACAAACAATCACAAGGAAGGATTCTCTCCCAGGAACCACTTATTCCCACTGCCCATAGACTCTCCTTCCCCACATGCATGTTCCAACCCCAGGAGTATACACCTTCTCTATCACCTAGATAGTCCTTCTGCTGCTAACCTCCCTTGCCTTGGGCTTCAACAACAGACTGGACGAGGAATATCTGATCTTTGTGGAAGCTACAGGGTTCCGTCCGGGAGTTCTCTCCTTCCTTTGCGCACTCTCCCACCTGGAGAGAGTCTCCCATAGGCCTGGAAACCTGCCTCTTCCAACAACAATAACCTCCCTCACCTGGAGAGAGGTTATACACAGGCTCAACATGAACTTACATTGGCTAGCAAGCCATGTGCAGTCCATCACTGGGTGGCCACAACAAGCAACTGGGAAAATAGACACAGGCTTCCCAAACAGGTGACAGAAAGATGCTTCAACCGAACTAGGCTGAGCAATTTTGAGATAGTCTCACAGTTATGGTTTTCAGGATTGCGCAAGGTGTATAGAGATCACACACACAGGATCAAACTTTAGATAGAGGATGTAATAGCTTCCCAGGAATCAACACAGGCCCTTTGGTTTTAGAATTGCACGAGGGTATTCGACAGAGGTCAGACAGGATTCACGTTCAGATGGTCGACGATCGAATGCAGGAGGAACCCCCTCACGGCTCAACTCAACAGTGTTTTAACTGCATGCGTTTAGGTTGACACTTGTCACCCATGAAGATGCATGCAGTCCATTAGCATGCGTTTCCTTTTTCACATGTTCCCCCTTCCAGGAACTTAGGATAAAAGCATATATTTCACATGCCTTTTTGGAATTATATTAAAATATTATGCCCAAGGACTTAAGCCCCTAGGCTCAACACTTAGCGCTTATTTCCCACCTTCCAGCCCCCAATCCCTTACCCACTCTGTGGAATATTAGTCCCCCATCACTCATTCATCGTGGTCCGTCTGCACGTGGCAAAGTTTATATTTTTATTAATAATGTGCATAGATACATGTACAAAATCAGGCTCTTGGCCTTCAACACTTAGGCTCTCTGGCCTAATAATCACATAAGCCCACCAACTTATATAACTTGGCTCAAAAACCTATACAACATAATTACAATTCATTTCATCAAAATGATTTACAATAGGGCTTAGCCTTGGGGACATTACAATCCGCCTCCCCTTATTTCTACACTGTCCTTAGTGCAACTTTACACTGCATCTGTAAGCTTTTCAAAATTTTCAAAAAGATGCTGGTACTCTGCCCGCATAACATCCTCATGCTCCCATTTCACATCCTTGGGATTGTACCAGGTCCACTGGACCTTTACAATCCTTATATCTCGATTCTGGAGTTGTTTGTTTTTCCTGTCCAATATGCACACAAGATGCACTTGCAGGACACCTTCTGGTTCCACATGAATCACATTCCAATTGATAACATGATTAGCATCATGTATATATTTCTTAGGAAATGAAACATGAAACACATTATGTATAGTCATAGATGAAGGTAATGCAAGCATGTATGCAACTGGCCCAATCCTTTCCAGGATTTCAAATGGCCCACAAATTCTGGCTGCCAACTTGGTGCAGCTTCCCAGCTTCAGGGAACTCCTGTTAGTTTTCACTTTCAGGAAAACATGATCACCCACTTTGAATTCTCGATGGGTTTTGTTCTTATCAACATAAATTTTCTGCTTGTCCTGGGCAGCTTTCAAATTTTGCTTAATTTTTATCATTTGGTCCTCCAACTCCTTGAGCAACTCTGGCCCAACTACTATTCTATCAACTGGATTATCCCAGCTCATTGGAGTATTGAAATTTCTTCCATAAAGTGATTCAAATGGTATCATCTTCAATGATGCATGATACCCATTGTTGTAGGCGAATTCTACCAAGTGCATGTAGTCTTCCCATCTTGATGGTTTGTCCATCACATACATTCTCAACATATCTTCTATTACTCTGTTCACCTTGTCGGTATGTCCATCAAACTTAGGATGATACGTTGTACTAAAGTTTAGATTCATTCCGAATCCTTTGAACAATCCTTTCTATAAATTCAAGTTGAATTTCGGGTCCCTATCAGACACAATCATTTTAGGAATTCCATGCAATTGTGCCACTTCCCTTAAGAAAATATCAACAACAATTTTTTGTCTTGTGAGTAGTTTTCAGTGGAATAAAATGGGCATATTTTATAATTTTTTCCACCACTACCATGATCGAATCATGCAACTTTCCTATTCTGGGAAATCCTGTAATAAAATCCATCGTTACAACTTCCCACTTCCACTCAGGAATGGGTATGGGTTGCAACAACCCTGTTGGGTGCCTATGCTCAGCTTTAAATTTCTGGCACTCCATACATCTAGCGATGTATTCAACAATATATCTCTTCATACCCAGCCAAAAGTAATGGCTCTTGACTCCTGCCATAGTCCTCTGATATCCAGGGTGTCCAACATAAGTCACATTATGCATTTCTCTTAGAATCACAAGTTTCAAACACTGGACATTGGGTATATACACTCTGTTTTTGTACAAAAGTATTCCATCAGCTTCCAAGGTGTAATTTTCTTCTTTCTGTGGTCTCTCACTCTGTTGTAGCTTTGCTACCAAGTCTCTGTACTGCAAATCTGCATTTGTAGCTTCCAAAATTCTATCCTTGATATCAGTCCTGTACATGCTAATGGTTGAAGCATGCAAGTCGTGCACTTTTCTGCTGAGTGCATCGACCACCTTGTTTTCCTTCCCTTTGATATGCTTGATATCAAAGTCGTATTCACACAGAAACTCTAGCCACCTACTTTGTCTAGCGTTTAAGGTTGGTTGGTCAAACAAATATTTCAGATCGTTGTGGTCTACTCTCAATTCAAATCTCCTTCCCATGAGGTAATGTCTCCATTTTCTCAGAGCGTGAACGATTGCTACCAACTCCAAATCGTGAGTGGCATAATTATTTTCGTGCTCTTTTAACTTCCCGGACTCATAACAGATTACAAATCCATTCTGACTGAGAACTCCTCCCAACCCTTCTTTACATGCATCCGTGAACACTACAAATCCACATTTGGATCTGAAATCCTCTAGATTAGAGCACTGATTAACAACTGCTTCAATCGCTGGACGCTCTTCTCACACCCTTCAGTCCACTGAAAATTTTTCTCCTTCCTTTGCAAGGAAGTGATAGGGTGAGCTATCTTTGAGAATCCTATGATAAACCTTCTGTAATAGCCCCCTAGACCCATAAAGGATCTAAATTCCACCACATTCCTTGGCGCTAACCATTCTATGATGACCTCAACCTTCTCAGGATCCACAACGATCCCTTCTTCTGAAATAATGTGCCCCAAGTAATGGATCTGCCTTTGATAAAACAAGCATTTTCTCAACTTGGCATACATCTGGTGTTCTCTCAACACTTGCAACACCATCCTTAGGTGTTGTTCATGCTCTTCCTCTGACTTGGAATACACCAAAATGTCATCCAGGAAGACTATGACAAACTTGTCTAGATAGTCCCTGAATACACCATTCATCAAGCACATAAAAACAACAGGTGTGTTTGACAGCCCAAACAGTACCACTGTGAACTCATAATGACCATACCTTGTTCTAAAGGTGGTCTTGTTGATGTCTTCATCCTTTATTCTTACCTAGTGATATCCTGATATGAGATCTATCTTCAAAAATACTTTCGCACATTTCAACTGATCGAAAAGATTGTCGATCCTCGACCGAGGATACTTGTTCTTGACAGTTACTTTGTTCAACTGTCTGAAATCAATGCACAACCTCAACGTCCTGTCCTTCTTCTTCACAAATAGGATCGGGGAACCCCAAGGTGACATGCTTGGGTGAATGTACCCCTTCTTTAGAAGCTCTTCAAGATGCAATTGCAACTCTTTCATCTCTGGCGTACTCATTCTATAAGGAGCTTTCGACATTGGAGCTGCTCCAGGCATCAAATTTATAGAGAAATCAATGTATCTCTTTGGTGGTAGTCTAGGTACCTACTGAAATACGTCTTCAAACTCTGTTAGTACCGCGTGGTCTCGAATCTTCGAGACTTCATCTCTGGATGCTTCCTCCACACGGGCTGCAAACAATTGACAACCTTTTCTATAGCACTTTTTCAATTGCATTGCTGAGATTTCTCTAACAACCACAGGTCTGGGAATTCCTTGGACTATTTTCTGATTCCCCTCCTCATCCAGGTATGTAAATTTCTTTTTACGACAGTCCAAGAAGGCATGGTGCTGGTCCAACCAATTCATCCCAATTAAGCAGTCATAAGAACCTAAAGGCATAATATTCAATTCAACTTTTGTGCTCAATCCCTTCATGTCCATAGGACAAGACTTAACCAACTCAGTGAATTTCCTCTTGGTTCCTGTAGCCAACTACACTAACCAAGACTTTTCATGTTTGCTTCTTGATAAATTAAAACTTTCCACCACCCTAGGATCTACATAACTATGGATAGCCCCTGAATCAATTAAAATAATAAATGGTTGTTTGTTAATCATACCTTCCACTTCAATCATGTGCGATTAAAATTCAACTTGCTTGTTGTCCAGGTCTGCGTAGATCCTTGGCATTCTACTGCCCATATCCTCCATTATTTCATCTGACTGAACATTGTGGACAACTCTTGCTTTATGATTTATGTGGGGGCAATCTTTGTACCTGTGGTTTCCTTTACAACCCCAAAACTCCATAGGTGGCGGTCTTGGAATTTTCCCACCCACTTCATCCTTCTTGGGCTCTCTAAAAGATACCTTTCCTTGAGGACTATTTATGAAAAAGGGAGGTTTGTTTCCCTTCTACCTTTGCTCTTTCCTGAACTTCTTCTGATCATCCCAAGCCTTCCAAAAAGTAGGTTTTTCTCTTTGCTTCTCATATAAGAATTTCTCCCTTCTTATTATATATTCCATAGTCTTAGGATAATCATACTAAATATTGTCACCAATGGCAGGTGGCATTCCACTCAGATACCTTTGAATCTTGACAGCCTCATCTTTGATGAATGGAAAATACTTCAGTAATTCCAAAAACCTTCATTTGTATTCATCAATGGTCATGCTACCTAGCTTGAGTTCGAATAACTCCTTCATATTTCTGTCATAGTATCTTTTAGTCAGGTATTTCCTCTCGAAATACCTCTTGAATTCCTTCCAAGTGATATCTTTCTCTCTAATGTGCTGCACCTGCACAAGCTGATCCCACCACATGGATGCTTTTCATTTTAGTTGATGCATCTCAATTCTTCCTTCTGCATGAGAGGAATAATTCTACAGTTGGAAATATTTTCTCATGCCAAGCAACCATGTTTTTTCATCTTCCTCCTTCTTATGTTCTCCATCGAACGTTGGAGGCTTGATCTTGTTCATTTCCCCATTCAATTCATCCATTCCATATCTTCGGTGTTTTCTGATAGGGGATGGGCTTGAACTACTATGTTCTTCCCTGCTGGAATTCTTTGGGGAGTGATGACGATGTCTGCTGACACTCCTTGATCTTATTTTCCTCTTAGGGGTCCTAACACTTCTTGATCTTCTTTTCCTCTCAGGGGTCCTGACACTTCTTGATCTTCTTTTCCTCTTAGGGGTCCTACGACTCTCTGTCTTTCCTGAGTCACTCTCCTTTTCCAATTTCCTTTCTATTATTTCCAGGCTCTTCAACATTTTTAAGTTGAACTCACCCTATCGATCCCTGACCCTCATGAGGTTTTGGTTATCAACTCGGCTTTCCTGGGCCTCTCTCTGAAATCCATCAATGATTTTCATTATATAACCTTCCTTATATATCTCTTTTCCATGCCCATTGGAGTTTGATCCTTCGACTCCCAAGTTGACATCACTTCCTTCTCTTTCGTTCTCTAAATCAGAGGCAATCCACACCTCTTCCATTTCTATACTCGGTGTCAACTCTCGTCTTTCTTGAAACTTGTTGAAATATACACACACAACATGCAGTCAACTGAAGTTTTTCATGCCTTGAACCCTTAATAAAAATTCAACATTCATAAACTAATGTGAATAAGAAAAACGTTTCAAATCCACTAAGTTTTCTGAGCTCTGCTTGGCTCTGTAATTTTCAGAACTTCAGAACTTCAAGTTTCAGGGTTTCGATCGACGAGGTTCTCATACTCGCTTTTGGGACTTTGGGTTTTGGGGTTTCGGTCCATGAAGATCCAAAAGTTAAATCCTCGATGATTCTTTTGTTTTCGAAAGTTTCAGGACTTTGAGGCTTCGCGGTTTCAGGTTTTGGAGTTTTGGTCCCCGGAGGTTCTCGCACTCGCTTCCCTCTCCAACTCCCAACTTTTGAACTTCTGACCTCTCTCCCCCTAGGACCACAACACAGTTGTCGCCAACCAAGATAGGGATTTTGGGACTTCGGCACTTTGGGTTTTCGGGTCTTTGGTACCCAGGATTTCATGATGCAGTGACTCCCAACCTCTTGTCACTTCAATCCCCGAATTCCAAAAATTCATTTTCCTTACTCTTTGGGCCCACAACACATTTGTCGCCCTTAAAATATGCTACGGTTATTTCGTCTTTGAATATTTCGAGACATCCGGTTTTGGGTCTTCGGTACTTGGGAGTTCATGATGTAGTGACTCCCAACCTCTTGTAACTCCAATCCCCGAAATCAAAAAATTCTATTTCCCTTACCCCGTGGGTCCATAGAGCACAACTGTCACCCACATCCACCGTGGAAAGTGGCACACTCAGGAGGGTCGACGTCACCTTCGGTGACATCATCGGGTCCCACCTCTCTCACTTTTCTTCTCGACCCACTGGCACGTGGTACACACCCATGTGTCCACATCCATTCCAAGTGAAATCCAATGGTTAGAAATCTCTTAGATCCATGACGCAGATGCTTTCAGCGTTTTAGGCATCAATTTTCATGCATCCACACAAGTCGCCCATTTCGGACACCCCACCCCCCCCCCTTTATTAAAGGTAGAAAGGCCAAGGGGGTCCAGAATCCAATCTTGTCCGTATATCCAAGCGCCCCAATACAAGCTGTCAAAACCCACGCGCTCAATTTCGGAGCCCCCCCGTTAAAGGTAGAACGACGAAGGGGGTCCAAAATGGAACCCTAGCCGTAGATTTGGGCATGCAGATTCTGGGCGCTCAGATTTGCCCGCTGATTAACGAAACATGCATTTTTCATCCCAAATTAGGGTAAGTGGGTTCTTACCCCACTACTTTGCATTTTTCCACCCAAAGGAGCCCATCTCTTAGGAAAACACTCCCCTTTACAAGAATTGGTGATAACAATGACGAATTCGTGATTTTGCGTATCGCGATTTCCACACTCCTGTGCAAATCCAAAGGGTTTTAAGCCTTTTGTACGTTCTCCAGGTCTAACAGTCGTAAGGGTTCTCCTTTCCTCCTGAACAGATTCTATGTCTCCAACACTTCTGGTGTGGAGTTATCTCTCCTTGTGTCCATATACCACACTGGATGCAATTTTATAATACCGCTACACCTCCTGAGACTTGTAACACGGTCAAGTGACTCCTTGACACTCAGGAACATTCACAGGTTTGAAATTAGTCCTCCAGACATAATTTCTTCTCAAAACCTCGGTCCAAAGACCACTTATTCGGCCCATCCAGGCTCAACATTGAAACCATCGCTCTGATACCATTCTGTAATTCTCCCCCGACCCTCACTCCATCCCACTGGCCAGGTAGGCGTTACTTTGCGAAACAACATCATTGTCATACTTAGTTAATAACATGCATTTTAATCAAATTATAACACATTCAAACTCAGAGTAAGCACAATATTACTACTAACATGCAGATTTAATGGAATTAACAATAATTCATGATTATAGCGGAATACATGATAAATTTAAGCAACACAGGCATGCAAAACATAATCAAAACATAAGATGATGCTTATCTTTGAAAACCTTGGTGATTCCACCAACCAAGTGTAGGCCTTCCACAAACCTCCTAGCCTTAGACCACACTACTCATCAAGCTCAGCAGTGGGTCACCCCTGAGCTGGGACTAAGCTCCACCCAAGGTAAGGAATCCTAGGCTAGGCTGAAGTTACAGGGAAAACACACAGTCATAGGGAAGGATTCTCTCCCAGGAACCACTTATGCCCACTTCCCATAGACTCTCCTTACCCACATGCCTATTCCAACCCTAGGAGTATACACCTTCTTTGTCACCTAGACAGTCCCTTGGCTGCTAACCTCCCTTGCCTTGGGCTTCAACAATAGACAGAACCAGAAATCTCCAAGCTCTGTGGTAGCTATAGGGTTCCTTCCAGGAGTTCTCTCCTTCCTCCGTGCACTCTCCCACCTGGAGAGAGTCACCCACAGGCATGACAACCCACCTCTTCCAACAACAATCACCTCCCTCACCTGGAGAGAGGTTACACATAGGATCAACATGAACTTACACTGGCCATCAAGCCATGCGCATTCCATCACTGTGTGGACAAAACAAGCAACTGGGAAAACAGACACAGGCTTCCCAAACAGGTGACAGATAGACGCTTCAGCCCAACCAGGCTCAACAATTTCGGGATAGTCTCATGGATATGGTTTTCGGGATTGTGCAAGGTGTAAAGAGATCATGCACAGAGGATCGAACTTCAGACAGAGCATGTACCAACTTCCCAAGAATCAACACAGGCCCTTCGATTTCAGAATTGCAGAAGGGTATTCGGTAGAGGTCAGACGGGATTAACGTTCAGACGGTCGACAGTCGAATGGAGGAGGAACCCCCTCACGACTCAACTCAGCAGTGTTTTAACTGCATGTGTTTGGGTTGACACTTGTCACCCATGAAGCTACATGCACTCCATCAACATGCGTTTCCTTTTTCACATGTTCCCCCTTCCAGGAACTTAGGATAAAAGCATATATTTCACATGCCTTTTTGGAATAATATTAAAATATTATTCCCAAGGACTTAAGCCCCTAGGCTCAACACTTAGCCCCTCTTTCCCACCTTTCAACCCCCAATCCCTTACCCACTCTGTGGAATCTTATTCCCCCATCACTCATTCATCGTGGTCAGTTTACACACGAAAGGGTTTATATTTTGATTAATAATGTGTATAGATACATGAAAAAAATTAGGCTCTTGGCCTTCAACACTTAGGCTCTCTGGCCTAATAATCACATAAGACCACCGACTTATATAACTTGGCTCACCAGCCTATACAACATAATTACAATTCATTTCATCAACATGATTTACAACAGGGCTTGACCTTAGGGACATTACACCTTCCTACCTGCACTTTATTATCTGCTTTCATTTGATTTTAATCATTGTTTTTAGTGTCTTATGGTTTGCATTTCAGTTTTTTCAATAATTTATTTAAGTTTGGAGTTGTAAGACATGGTTTTAAATGATGTGTCACTTTATATGCCTGTTTGAACTTTACAAATTCAAATTATGCTAAGTCATTAATAGCACTACGGGAATAGCCTTATTCCCGTAGCGCAAAGATAATCATGCCTTGATATGTGCCCGTCACCCAGATTTCATTATGATGACATAGATCATGGTTTGAGAGTTCGCATGTGTCCCACAATAGATTTGCAATATTTTTGTGATTCAAACCATTACATGATCGGATTGCCCTGTACTCGCAAAGGAATCATTTCAAATCATTCAATTCCCAAAGATCATTATCTAAACCCGCCACTTTCCATTTTGATTGTGTTGAAATATTAGCGTAGGTATTTTTCTCAAAAGAACTGTTATATGTTAACAGTTGAAGTTTGTAAATTTAGAATCCGATCAGTGCATGTTGTAGCATCATGTTTCATGGTGCCTAATAGAAACGGGTAAGTGGTCAGATTGGAACCTGAGGGCGTCAAGCTTCTTGAGGCATATCCGTAGATGGCACAAAGATTTAGAGATGTTGGTTGGTTTGAATTCCTCACTACCTTCCAAGGTCACGAAGAATAGGTCCCCATGGAGTTTGCACTGAACTTCGATGGTCAAGAGGTGGAGATCGAGAATATGCCGATGTTGGTGATAGAACAGACAATTGCTAAAGATTGCAGATTGGTGGTTGGAGGAGAAATATGGTGGAAGAAAGAGCATGTGGTTACAGAGTTTGTCAATCAATTCCTTCTTCCAGATAAGAAAAATCCAAATTGGAGAAGGAAAGTTCCTCACAACAGGATTAGACCTGAATGGCACACTGATTTGATCGTTATCCATAGAAAAAAGGTATTATACTCGATGAGGAATGGGATGAATTTATATCAATTCTTAAAAAACCTTTACCCGCATCTTTTCGAATAAATTCTAGTGGGCAATTTTATAATGACATTATATCCCAACTTGAAAATGAGTTTTTGGCATCTCTCAATGCTGAGAATATAGGTGGCAATGTGGATGAAAATATATGGCCTTTACCATGGTATCCGACAAATCTTTCTTGGAACTTTAATTTCTCTCTCATGCAACTAAGGAAAAACCAAATGCTTGAAAGGATTCATGAATTCTTAAAGCAAGAAAATGAGATTGGGAACATAACTCGACAGGAGGCTGTGAGCATGGTGCCACCCATTTTCTTGGATGTACAGTTGCACCACTATGTTCTTGATATGTGTGGAAAACCTGGGTCAAAAATATTTCAACTTCTAGAGATGATTCACAAATCAGCTAAGCTTGTGTTTCTACCCAAGGGAATGGTCATAGAAAATGATGTTGATGTTCAACGATGCAATATTCTCATTCATCAGACAAAGAGGATGTGTAGTGCTAACTTGCTGGTAACCAATCATGAAGCACAAAACTTTCCAAGTTGTCTTTGGAAAAATAATGGCATGCTGTCACGAACAACAAATGAGACAAAGGATAAAGGTAGTGGAAGACTTGAGATGAATGAAGACACCCATGCATAAAGAATAACATAGTTGCCTTTTGATCGCATATTATGTGATGTACCTTGCAGTGGGGATGGAACAATTCATAAGGCACATGATATCTGGAAAAAATGGAATGTTGGACTTGGAAATGGGGTACATCGCCTTTAAGCTCAAATTGCTATGAGAGGTGTTGCATTGCTTAAAGTTGGAGGGAAATTAGTTTAATCTACTTGCTCAATGAATCCATTTGAAGATGAAGCTGTTATTGGTAGAAGTACCATGAGATGTGAATGATGCAGAGGATGTGGAGGTTGAATTAGAGGCAGAAGTATCCAGTCTTCCTTTAGAGCAGTGTATGAGGATTATTCCCCATGATCAAGATACATGAGCCTTTTTATTGTTGTTTTTCATAAGGTCTCTCATTTCTCTGTTGAGCAGCTTAAATCAAAGGAACCACAGAAAAGAAGAAATTTAACTAGTACCCAAGATTCAAAACAGTCCATGATGATCAAAGTTGAAATCGATACAAATAAAAATCACAACTAGACACCAGAAATTGGTGTTTCACCTGATTCTCTTCCTGTAAATGATGGCTTTCTCATGCGACAAGACATTGAAGAGACAAAACTAGATGCATTGAGTAGTGATTTTAATTCAAGTGCACTCAATGCCATTAATTCAATCCTAAGTGAAGGAGGAAATGGTGAACATGAGGTAGAAGATGGATAAACAATTTATGATGGCCAGAAGAAAGTTAAATTGGATAATGAGGATAAAAAAATTAACATAATTGGAAGCGGAGGAGAAAAAACCAATTCAACAGCAGGGTAGGTGGGGCGGTGTTGATGCTGTTTTATTTTTCATGGAGAGGAATTTGTTGAAAAAAAAAAGAGGTTTTTGTTGGAAACAATCCCCTTCACAAAAAATTCTCTCGGTTTTTACACAGCAATCACATTTTAAGAGATTTGAATTGATCTTTGAGACCTAATTTTCTGATAAAGCTACAGGAAATACTCTGTTATTTTTACCTATTTTAGTCTTTTTCTTCAAGAGGGGTTGCAAAATAGCTGGAGATGAATTTGTTGAAACCAAAAGAGGTTTTTTTTGGGAACATTCCCCTTAACAAAAAAATCTTTCAGTTTTTACATAGTGATCACATTTTAAGAGATTCAAAATGATCTTTGAGGCCTAATTTTCTGATAAAGCTACAAGAAATACTCTGTTGTTTACCTGTTATAGTCTTTATCTTCAAAAGATGTTACAAAAAATATGAAGAGGAATTTGTTGAAACCAAAAGAGGTTTATGTTGGGAACATGCCCTTTCACAAAAACCTCTCTCAGGGTTTACACAAATATCACCATTTAAGAGATACAAAGATATTGTTGGACCCTATTTCTCAGGAATTTACCAGATTTGTTTTCTTGAAAAATATCATGGACAACAATTGACAAGCCACCTCATCAATTCGAATTGGAGATCAGATTGGATATTTTCCCTGATTATTTGAAACAAGAAACTAAATATATATGAGGAGGTTTTTAGATCCATTTTTTTTGTATCTTGATAATTATGTATTGTTTCTATATAAACTATGTAGAATGAGAAGTGAATGGTCGAAAATTTGGAGATCCATGGGACCTTTTTGTGAAGCTCATTGTAAAAGGCATTTATGTTCAATTTGAAACTTAATAGAAAAGGCATATGAATGGTTAGACCCTCTTTTTCTACTTTGTTATTTATTTCTGCATGTTTGAATTCATTATTTAGATTGCAATGCTTTTTGATTCTTGACTGTTAATTTATACAGTGAAAATTTTACTGTAGAGATAATTTTTCAAGTTTTGATATCAAGCTGATAGTCTTGTTTCTTTATGATATTATGATACAAGAATTCTTGTGAAGTTGACAAATTGAAGGCTTCACCTTCCTTTTTCTTAATTGGTTTAATCCATATTTGTGTCCACCTTTTATTCAGTCAATGGGATATACTTTGTTCTGATATTGATTTTCATGTTATGTTGTTACCTTTAAACCAGTTTCCAACCACCTTACTCATAAAACCTAATCATAAAACCCTCAAAACACTTTTTCAATAAAACAATGATGCCCTAGATTTCCCTTAGCAGTCGAGTGAAACTTTAGGGACTAACATTTTTGGCGTTGTTGCCGGGGATGGAGACACGAAGTATTTATCCCTGGGAGAACGACAATGATCAGATATGCTTCTTGACGGTGAACAGGAAGGGGACAGATACATGACTGGAGATATTTCACCATGGAGACTCCATTGTCTAAAGATTAATAGGTGGCTCCACTGGATCCAAGCATGGAAGCCATTCTGGCTCAAAGGTTTTCTTTTTGTGATTTTTCAGATGTCATTGGTTTTCCAAACCCAATTCTTAGTAGAGCTAAATGGGAAGGTATCCTTCCTACATTTAAAGGTGAAGATTGGGAGGTTCCGATTGAGCATTTGCTCTATTTTCATGAGTTTATTCACGGACGTCTGATTGTGCATGAGGATTTCAAGATCACGATTTTTAGATACTTTTTGAAGGGAGCAACCCTCGACTGGTGCATATCGCTTCCAACTTCACGTATTAATTCATTGGCAAGTTTTCATGATACTTTTAATATATTTTATAAATAAAAATTTTCAGCTCAAAGTCCTTTTGAAAATTATTGTGATGTATTTGAGAAGCATATACAATAGAAACTAGAGTTTTCATCTATTTGCAAGGATGGAAATCATTTTATTAAGGAAGATCTGCTAGATACCATTAATGATAGGACAAATGATTGCATAGTTGTAGATTAATTTGATCTTGTTCTTGATGCACCTGCAGTTTCTGATTTGAATGGAAAAGCTCATGTTTATGATGAGTATAAAGAACAAGTATTTCCTCAACACATTCTTGATAAAGCTGATACACATAACAATATTGATGAAGGTTATCAATAGCATGTTATATTTATGGTGACAGAAGATGAGAAACAACACATTTATGAAAGCAACCTGCACATTAGTCATGAGCAGTTGAAACCAGTATATGATCTGATGAGGAGCATCATGAGCATCAAAAAACTGATAGAGAAATGTTCCAACAACAAGTGATGCTTGTTTCTGGGTCAGCTGTTGAGCAATAAATATATGGATTTATAGAACTTGGAAATGACATTCATGATCAACAACCTAATGATATCAACTATGAGGAAAAGCACCCTTCTGATTTTAAAAAACCAGGTAAGATCATACATGAATTTTATGATCTAGTTGGTATATGGATAGAGTCACTATTCTCAGTAATGCCATATATTACAAAGTTTGGCATGATGGTTTGCAACAAAAAACATGAGTTGGTTGCAGTTTCCTTGTTGTATATTTTGTTCTCTTTTCATTTTTTTTCGCTATGTATATGAAGACAGGTCAAGCAATTTGTTTCTTGAATTATTTTTCTAGAAATTTATATATACTTGAAACATTTATTCTCAGCAGTTAGAGTAGGGTAGCATAGATGAATAAGCTCATGGCTGAGAATTTCTAGTTTGCACAATACATGGGGTTTTCATCTAGTATTTGGTTTCAGTTTTGAAATAAAGA
This sequence comes from Picea engelmannii, assembly GCA_009831015.1. Taxonomy (NCBI): domain Eukaryota; kingdom Viridiplantae; phylum Streptophyta; class Pinopsida; order Pinales; family Pinaceae; genus Picea; species Picea engelmannii. The sequence goes on along the minus strand of ML781180.1, from coordinate 1,424,048 downwards.
CTCCATGCCTGATGCATATAAGGCACTATTGGCAGGGGAAGTTTGGCTTCAAATGAGGAGCAGAGTTGTAGAAGTTTGGGCCAGATTTGAATGACTTTGGCTAACTCCATAACCCAATGGACTAGGCACAACACAAAAGTTGTGGATGTTTGCAGAGCAAAAGATTTATAGGTTCAGGATTTCACAGATGAGAAGAAATGATAAAGGCACTCTGGTCTGCAAGTTCTTGATGTCCCACAGGGAAAACATCATCCCCAGAAGGAGCCAATGTTAGTCTCTAATTTTGTCTTGATTTAGTGAGAAACCCTAATCCTAAACCCTTCCTACCTGCACTTTATTATCTGCTTTCATTTGATTTTAATCATTGTTTTTAGTGTTCTATGGTTTGCATTTTAGTTTTTTGAATAATTTATTTAAGTTTGGAGTTGTAAGACATGGTTTTAAATGATGTGTCACTTTATATGCCTGTTTTAACTTTACAAATTCAATTATGCTAAGTCATTAATAGAGCTACAGGAATAGCCTTATTCTCGTAGAGCAAAGATAATCATGCCTTGATATGTGCCCGTCACCTAGAGTTCATTATGATGACATAGATCGTGGTTTGAGAGTTCACATGTGTCCCATAATAGCTTTGGAATCATTTTGTGATTCAAACCATTACATGATTGGATCACCCTGTACCCTCAAAGGAATCATTTCAAATCATTCAATTCCCAAATATCATTATCTAAACCTGCCACTTCTCATTCTGATTGTGTTGAATTATTAGCGCAGGTATTTCTCTCAGAAGAACTGTTATATGTTAACAATTGAAGTTTGTAAATTCAGAATATGATCAGTGCCTGTTGTAGCATCGTGTTTCATGGTTCCTAATAGAAATGGGTCAGTGGTCAGATTGGAACTCGAGGGCGTCAAGCTTCTTGAGTCATATTCGCATATGGCATAGAGATTTAGAGATGCTGGTTGGTTTAAATTCCTCACTACCTTCCAAGGTCAGGATGAATAGGTCTCCATGGAGTTTGCACTAAAATTTGATGGTCATGAGGTGGAGATCGGGAATATGCCGATGCTGGTGAATGAATGGACAATTGCTAAATCTTACAGATTGGTGGTTGGAGGAGAAAGATGGTGGAAGAAAGAGCATGTGGTTACAGAGTTTGTCAATCAATTCCTGCTTCCAGATAAGAAAAATCCAAATTGGAGAAGGAAAGTTCCTCACAGCAGGATTAGACCTGAATGACACACTACTTTGATCGTTATCCACAATAACAAGGTATTATACCCTATGAGGAATGGGATGAATTTATATCTATTCTTAAAAAACCTTTACCCGTAGCTTCTCAAATAAATTCTAGTGGGCAAGTTTCTGATGACATTCTATCCCAACTTGAAAATGAGTTTTTGGCATCTCTCAATGCTAAGAATATAGGTGGAAATGTGGTTGAACATATTAGGCCTTTACCATGGTATCCAAAAAATCTTTCTTGGCACTTGAATTTCTCTCACATGCAACTAAGGAAAAACCAAATTCTTGAAAGGATTCATGAATTCTTAAAGCAAGAAAACGTGATCGGGAACATAACTCGACAGGAGGTTGTGAGCATAGTGCCAACCATTTTCTTGGATGTACAGTTGCACCACTATGTTCTTGATATGTGTGCAACACTTGGGTAAAAAACATTTCAACTTCTAGAGATGATTCACAAATCAGGTAAGCTTGCATTTCTACCCAAGGTAATGGTCATAGCAAATGATGTTGATGTTCAATGGTGCAATCATCTCATTCATCAGACAAAGAGGATGTGCAGTGCTAAATTGCTAGTAAACAATCATGAAGCACAAAAATTTCTAAGTTGTCTTTGCAAAAATAATGGCATGCTGACACGAACAACAAATGAGACAAAGGATAAAGGTAGTGGAAGACTTGAGATGAATGAAGACACCCATGCAGAAAGTATAACATAGTTTCTTTTTGATCGCATATTATGTGATGTACCTTGCAGTGGGGATGGAACAATTCGTAAGCCACATGATATATGGAAAAAATGGAATGTTGGACTTGGAAATGGGGTACATTGCCTTTAAGTTCAAATTTCTATGAGAGGTGTTGCATTGCTTAAAGTTGGAGGGAAATTAGTTTACTCTTCTTGCTCAATGAATCCAGTTGAATATGAAGCTGTTATTGGCAGAAGTACCATTAGATGTGAATGATGCAGAGGATGTGGAGGTTGAAGTAGAGGAAGAAGTATCCATTCTTCCTTTAGAGAGGAGTATGAGGATTATTCCCCATGATCAAGATGCATGAGCCTCTTTATTGTTGTTTTTCAGAAGGTCTCTCATTTCTTTGTTGAGCATCTTAAATAAAAGGAACCACAGAAAATAAGAAATTTAACTAGTACCCAAGATTCAAAACAGTCCATGCTGAGCAAAGTTGAAATTGATACAAATAAAAATCACGACCAGACACCAGAAACTGGTGTTTCACCTGATTCTCTTCCTGTAAATGATGGCCTTCTCACGCGACAAGACATTGAAGAGAAAAAACTAGATGCATTGAGTAGTGATATTCATTCAAGTGCACTCAATTCCATTAATTCAATCCCAAGTGAAGGAGGAAATGGTGAACATGAGGTAGAAGATGGTCAGAATAAATTTAAATTGGATAATGAGGATAAAAAAATTAATGGAATTGGAAGCGGAGGAGAAAAAACCAATTCAACAGCAGGGCAGGTGGCGTGGTATTGATCCTGTTTTATTTTTCATGGAGAGGAATTTGTGGAAACATGCCCCTTCACAAAAAAATCTCTCGGGTTTTACACAACAATCACATTTTAAGAGATTCAAATTGATCTTTGAGGCCTAATTTTCTGATAAAGCTACAGGAAATACTCTGTTATTTTTACATGTTTTAGTCTTTTTCTTCAAGACGGGTTGCAGAACAACTGGAGATGAATTTGTTGAAACCAAAATAGGATTTTTTGGGGAACATTCCCCTTCACAATAATGTCTTTCGATTTTTACATAGAAATCACATTTTAAGAGATTCGAATTGATCTTTGAGGCCCGATTTTCTGATAAAGCTACAGGAAATACTCTGTTTTTTCCTGTTATAGTCTTTATCTTCAAAAGATAATACAAAATATCTGAAGAGGAATTTGTTGAAACCAAAAGAGCTTTATGTTGGGAACATGCCCCTTCACAAAAATCTCTCTCGGGTTTTACACAACTATCACCATTTAAGAGATACAAAGATATTGTTGGACCCTATTTTTCAGGAATTTACCAGATTTGTTTTCATGAAAAATCTCATGGACAACAGTTGACAAGCCACCTCATCAATTCGAATTGGAGATTAGATTGGATATTCTCCTTGATTATTTGAAACAAGAAACTAAATATAGATGAGGAGGTCTTCAGATCCATTTTTTTTGGATCTTGATAATTATGTATTGTTTCTATATAAACTCTGTAGAATGAGAAGTGAATGGTCGAAAATTTGGAGATCCAAGGGACCTTTTTGTGAAGCTCATTGTAAAAGGCATTTATGTTCAATTTGACACTTAATATAAAAGGCATATGGATGGTTAGACCCTCTTTTTCTACTCTGTTATTTCTTTCTTCATGCTTGAATTCATTATTCAGAATGCAATGCTTTTTGATTCTTGACTGTTAATTTATATAGTGAAAATTTTACTGTAGAGATAATTTTTCAAGTTTTGATATCAAGCTGATAGTCTTGTTTATTTATGATATTATGAGACAAGAATTCTCATGAAGTTGACAAATTTAAGGCTTCACCTTCATTTTTATTAATTGGTTTAATCCATCTTTGTGTCCACCTTTTATTCAGTCAATGGGATATACTTTGTTCTGATCTTGATTTTCATGTTATGTTGTTACCTTGAAACCAGTTTCCAACCACATTACTCATAAAACCAAATCATAAAACCCTCAAAACTCTTTTGAAATAAAACAATGATGCCCTAGCTTTCCCTTAGCAGTCGAGTGAAACTTTTGGGACTAACATTTTTGGCGTCATTGCCGGGGACAGAGACACGAAGTATTTATCCCTAGGAGAATGACAACGATCAGATCAGCTTCTTGATGGTGAACAGGAAGGGGACAAATACATGACTACAGATATTTCACCATGGATACTCCATTGTCTAAATATTAATAGGAGACTACATTGGATCCAAACATGGAAGCCATTCTGGCTCAAAGGTTTACTTTTTGTGATTTTTCAGATGTCATTGGTTTTCCAAACCCAATTCTTAGTAGAGCTGAATGGGAAGGTATCCTTCCTACATTTAAAGGTGAAGATTGGGAGGTTTTGGTTGAGCATATGCTATATTTTCATGAGTTTATTCATGGACGTCAGATTGTGCATGAGGATGTCAAGATCAATATTTTTAGATACTCGTTGAAGGGAGAAGCCCTCGAATGGTGCACATCACTTCCAACTTCAAGTATGAATTCATTGGCAAGTTTTCATGATACTTTCAATATATTTTTTAAAGAAAAATTTTCAGTTGAAAGTCTTTTTGAAAATTGTTGTGATGTATTTGAGAAGCATATACAACAGAAACTAGAGTTTTCATCTGTTTGCAAGGATGAAAATCATTTTATTAAGGAAGATCTGCCAGGTACCATTAATTATGGGACAAATGATTGCATAGTTGTAGATGAATTTGATCTTGTTCTTGATGCACCTAAAGTTTCTGATTTGAATGGAAAAGCTCATGTTTATGATGAGTATAAAGAACGAGTATTTTCTCAACACAATGTTGATAAAGCTGATACACATAACAATATTGATGAAGGTTATCAATAGCCTGTTATCTTTATGGTGATAGAAGTTGAGCAACAACAGATTTATGAAAACAACCTGCACATTAGTCATGAACATTTGAAACCAATATATGGTAGTAGTCCTGGATCTGATGAGGAGCATCATGAGCATCACAAAACTGATAGAGAAATGTTCCAACAACAATTGATGCTTGTTTCTTGGTCATATTTTGAGCAATCAATATATGGATTTATAGAACTTGGAAATGACATTCATGATCAACAACCTAATGAGATCAACTATGAGGAAAAGCACCCTTTTGATTTTAAAAAATCAGGTAAGATCATACATGAATTTTATGATCGAGTTTCTATATGGATAGAGTCACTATTCTCAGTAATGCCATATATTACAAAGTTTGGCATGATGGTTTGCAACAACAAACATGAGATGGTTGCAGTTTCCTTGTTGTATATTTTGTTCTCTTTTCATGTTTTTCGCTATGTATATGAAGACAGGTCAAGCAATTTGTTGCTTGAATTATTTTTCTGGAAATTTATATATACCTGAAACATTTATTCTCAGTAGTTAGAGTAGGGTATCATAGATGAATAAGCTCGTGGATGAGCATTTCTAGTTTGCACAATACGTGGGGTTTTCATCTAGTATTTGGTTTTAGTTTTGAAATAAAGACTCCATGCTCGATGCATATAAGGCACTATTGGTAGGAGAAGTTTGGCTTCAAATTAGGAGCAAAGTTGTAGAAGTTTGGGCTAGATTTGAATGACATTGGCTGACTCCATAACCCAATGGACTAGGCACAACACAAAAGTTGTGGATGTCTGCAGAGTGGAAGATTTGTAGGGTCAGGATTGCACATATGAGAAGAAATGATAAAGGCATGCTGGTCTGCAAGTTCCAAATGTCCCACAGGTAAAACATCATCCCCAAAAGGAGTCAGTGTTAGTCTCTAATTTTGTCTTGATTTAGTGAGAAACCCTAATCCTAAACCCTTCCTACTTGCACTTTATTATCTGCTTTCATTTGATTTTAATCATTGTTTTTAGTGTCTTATGGTTTGCATTTCAGTTTTTTGAATAATTTATTTAAGTTTGGAGTTGTAAGACATGGTTTTAAATGATGTGTCACTTTATATGCTTGTTTGAACTTTACAAATTCAGATTATGCTAAGTCATTAATAGCGCTACGAGAATATCCTTATTCCCATAGTGCAAAGATAATCATGCCTTGATATGTGCCCGCCACCCAGATTTCGTTGTGATGACACAGATCGTGGTTTGAGAGTTCGCATGTGTCAAACAATAGCTTTGGAATCATTTTGTGATTCAATCCGTTACATGATCGGATCGCCCTCTACCCACAAAGGAATCATTTCAAATCGTTCAATTCCCAAAGATCATTATCTAAACCTGCCACTTGTCATTCTGATTGTGTTGAATTATTAGTGCATGTATTTTTCTCAGAAGAACTGTTATATGTTAACAATTGAGGTTTGTAAATTCAGAATCCAATCAGTGCCTGTTGTAGCATTGTGTTTCATGGCGCCTAAGAGAAACAAGTAAGTGGTCAGATTGGAACTTGAGGGCATTGAGCTTCTTGAGGCACATCCACAAATGGCACAAAGATTTAGAGATGTTGGTTGGTTGAATTCCTCACTACCTTCCAAGGTCACAATGAATAGGTCTCCATGGAGTTTGCATTGAACTTTGATGGTCATGAGGTGGAGACCGGGAATATGACAACGCTGGCGATAGAACGGATAATTGCTAAAGCTTGCATATTAGTGGTTGGAGGAGAAAGATGGTGGAAGAAAGAGCATGTGGTTACAAAGTTTGTCAATCAATTCCTGCTTCCAGATGAGAAAAATCCAAATTGGAGAAGGAAAGTTCCTCACAGCAGGATTAGACCTGAATGGCACATTGATTTGATCATTATCCATAGGAACAAAGTATTATACCTGAAGAGGAATGGGATGAATTTATATCTGTTCTTAAAAAACCTTTACCTGCAACTTTTCGAATAAATTCTAGTGGGCAATTTTATAATGACATTCTATCCCAACTTGAAAATGAGTTTTTGGCATATCTCAACGCTGAGAATATAGGTGGCAATGTGGTTGAACATATTAGGACTTTACCATGGTATCCAACAAATCTTGCTTGGCACTTGAATTTCTCTCGCATGCAACTAAGGAAAAACCAAATGCTTGAAAGGATTCATGAATTCTTAAAGAAAGAAACGAGATTGGGAACATAACTCGACAGGAGGCTGTGAGCATGGTGCCACCCATTTTCTTGGATGTACAGTTGCACCACTATGTTCTTGATATGTGTGCAGCACCTAGGTCAAAAACATTTCAACTTCTAGAGATGATTCACAAATCAAATAATCTTGCGTTTCTACCCAAGGGAATGGTCATAGCAAATGATGTTGATGTTCAACGGTGAAATCTTCTCGTTCATCAGACAAAGAGGATGTGCAATGCTAACTTGCTGGTAACCAATCATGAAGAACAAAACTTTCCAAGTTGTCTTTGCAAAAATAATGGCATGATGACACGAACAACAAATGAGACAGAGGATAAAGGTAGTGGAAGACTTGATATGAATGAAGACACCCATGCAAAAAGTATAACATAGTTCTTTTTGATCACATATTATGTGATGTACCTTGCAGCAGGGATGGAACAATTTGTAAGGCACATGATATCTGGAAAAAATGGAATGTTGGACTTGGCAATGGGGTACATCGCCTTTAAGTTCAAATTGCTATGAGAGGTGTTGCATTGCTTAAAGTTGGAGGGAAAATAGTTTACTCTGCTTGCTCGATGAATCCAGTTGAAGATGAAGATGTTATTGGCAGAAGTACCATTAGATGTGAATGATGCAGAGGATGTGGAGGTTGAAGCAGAGGCAGAAGTATCCAGTCTTCCTTTAGAGTGGTGTATGAGGATTATTCCCCATGATCAAGATACATGAGCCTTTTTATTGTTGTTTTTCATAAGGTCTCTCATTTCTCTGTTGAGTAGCTTAAATCAAAGGAACCACAGAAAATAAGAAATTTAACTAGTACCCAAGATTCAAAACAATCCATGATGAGTAAAGTTGAAATCGATACAAATAAAAATCATGACTAGACACCATAAATTGGTGTTTCACCTGATTCTCTTCCTGTAAATGATGGCCTTCTCATGGGCCAAGACATTGAAGAGACAAAACTAGAGGCATTGAGTAGTGATCTTCATTCAAGTGCACTCAATGCCATTAAGTAAATCCCAAGTGAAGGAGGAAATGGTGAACATGAGGTAGAATATGGCCAAACAATTTATGATGGCCAGAAGAAAGTTAAGTTGGATAATGAGGATAAAAAAATTAACAGAATTGGAAGTGGAGGAGAAAAAACCAATTCAGCAGCAGAGAAGGTGGCGTGGTATTGATCCTATTTTATTTTTCACGGAGAGGAGTTTGTTGAAACCAAAAGAGGTTTTTTTTGGGAACATTCCCCTTCACAGAAATTTATCTCGGTGTTTACACAAAAATCACATTTATAGAGATTCAGATTGATCTTTGAGGCCTAATTTTATGATAAAGCTACAGGAAATACTCTGCTATTTTTACATGTTTTAGTCTTTTTCTTCAAGAGGGGTTGCAGAACAACTGGAGATGAATTTGTTGAAACCAAAAGAGGTTTTTTTTTGGAACATTCCCCTTTACAAAAACCAATTTTGGTTTTTACACAACAATCACATTTTAAGATATTCGAATTGATCTTTGAGGCCTAATTTTCTGATAAAGCTACAGGAAATACTCTGTTTTTTACCTCTTATAGTCTTTATCTTCAAAATATGTTACAAAAAATATGAAGAGGAATTTGTTGAAACCAAAAGAGGTTTATGTTGGGAACATGCCCCTTCAAAAAAACCTCTCTCGGGTTTTACATAACTATCACCATTTAAGAGATACAAAGATATTGTTGGACCCTATTTTTTAGGAATTTACCATATTTGTTTTCCTGAAAAATCTCATGGACAACAGTTGACAAGACACCTCATCAATTCGAATTGGAGATCAGATTGGATATTCTCCTTGATTATTTGAAAGAAGAAACTAAATATAGATGAGGAGGTTTTCAGATCCATTTTTTTTGGATCTTGATAATTATGTATTGTTTCTATATAAACTCTGTAGAATGAGAAGTGAATGGTCGAAAATTTGGAGATCCAAGGGACCTTTTTGTGAAGCTCATTGTAAAAGGCATTTATGTTCAATTTGAAACTTAATATCAAAGGCATATGGATGGTTAAACCCTCTTTTTCTACTTTTTATTTCTTTCTTCATGCTTGAATTCATTATTCAGATGGCAATGCTTTTTGATTCTTGACTGTTAATTTATACAGTGAAAATTTTACTGTAGAGATAATTTTTCAAGTTTTGATATCAAGCTGATAGTCTTGTTTCTTTATGATATTATAAGACAAGAATTCTTGTGAAGTTGACAAATTGAAGGCTTCACCTTCCTTTTTCTTAATTGGTTTAATCCATCTTTGTGTCCACCTTTTATTCAGTCAATGGGATATACTTTGTTCTGATCTTGATTTTCATGTTATGTTGTTACCTTGAAACCAATTTCCAACCACCTTACTCATAAAAACAAATCATAAAACCATCAAAACACTTTTGCAATAAAACAATGATGCCCTAACTTTCCCTTAGTAGTCGAGTGAAACTTTATGGACTAACATTTTTGGCGCCGTTGACGGTGATGGAGACACGAAGTATTTATCCCTGGGAGAACGACAACGATCAGATCCGCTTCTTGATGGTGATCAGGAAGGGGACAGATACATGACTGCAGATATTTCACCATGGAGATTCCACTGTCTAAATATTAATAGGCGACTCCACTGGATCCAAGCATGGAAGCCATTCTGGCTCAAAGGTTTTCTTTTTGTGATTTTTCAGATGTCATTGGTTTTCCAAACTCAATTCTTAGTAGAGCTTAATGGGAAGGTATCCTTCCTACATTTAAAGGTGAAGATTGGGAGGTTCCGATTGAGCATCTGTTATATTTTCATGAGTTTATTCATGGACGTCATATTGTGCATGAGGATGTCAAGATCAAGATTTTCAGATACTCGTTGAAGGGAGAAGCCCTCGACTGGCGTAGATTTCTTTCAGCTTCACGTATTAATTCGTTGGCAAGTTTTCATGATACTTTCAATATATTTTATAAAGAAAAAATTTCAGTTGAAAGTGTTTTTGAAAATTGTTGTGATGTATTTGAGAAGCATATACAACAAAAACTAGAGTTTTCATCTATTTGCAAGGATGGAAATCATTTCATTAAGGAAGATCTTCCAGATACCATTAATGATAGGACAAATGATTGCATATTTGTAGATGCATTTGATCTTGTTCTTGATGCACATGTAGTTTCTGATTTGAATGGAAAAGCTCATGTTTATGATGAGTATAAAGAACAAGTATTTCCTCAACACATTGTTGATAAAGCTGATACACATAGAAATATTGATGAAGGTTATCAATAGCCTGTTATCTTTATGGTGACAAAAGCTGAGCAACAACAGATTTATGAAAACAACCTGCACATTAGTCATGAACAGTTGAAACTAGTATATGGCAACAATCCTGGATCTGATGAGGAGCATCATGAGCATCAAAAAACTGATAGAGAAATGTTCCAACAACAATTGATGCTTGTTTCTGGGTCAGTTGTTGAGCAATCAATATATGGATTTATAGAACTTGGAAATGACATTCATGATAAACAACCTAATGAGATCAACTATGAGGAAAAGCACCCTTCTGATTTTAAAAAACCAAGTAAGATCATACATGAATTTTATGATCCAGTTGCTATATGGATACAATCACTATTCTCAGTAATGCCATATATTACAAAGTTTGGCATGATGGTTTGCAAAAACAAACACAAGCTGGTTGCAGTTTCCTTGTTGTATATTTTGTTCTCTTTTCACTCTTTTTCACTATGTATATGAAGACAGGTCAAGCAATTTGTTGCTTGAATTATTTTTCTGGAAATTTGTATATACCTGAAACATTTATTCTCAGCAGTTAGAGTAGGGTAGCATAGATGAATAAGCTCATGGCTGAGCATTTCTAGTTTTCACAATACGTGGGGTTTTCATCTAGTATTTGGTTTCAGTTTTGAAATAAAGACTCCATGCCCGATGCATATGAGGCACTATTGGCAGGGGAATTTTGGCTTCAAATGAGGAGCAGAGTTGCAAAAGTTTGGGCTAGATTTGAATGACATTGGCTGACTCCATAACCCAATGGACTAGGCATAACACAAAAGTTGTGGATGTCTGCAGAGTGGAAGATTTGTAGGGTGATGATTACACAGATGAGAAGAAATGATAAAGGCACATTGGTCTGTAAGTTCTTGATGTCTCACAAGGAAAACATCATCCCCAGAAGGAGCCATTGTTAGTCTCTAATTTTTTCTTGATTTAGTGAGAAACCCTAATCCTAAACCCTTCCTACCTGCACTTTATTATCTGCTTTCATTTGATTTTAATCATTGTTTTTAGTGTCTTATGGTTTGCATTTCAGTTTTTTGAATAATTTATTTAAGTTTGGAGTTGTAAGACATGGTTTTAAATGATGTGTCACTTTATATGCTTGTTTGAACTTTACAAATTAAAATTATGCTAAGTCATTAATAACGCTACGAGAATAGCCTTATTCCCATAGTGTAAAGATAATCATGCCTTGATATGTACCCGTCACCCAGATTTCATTATGATGACACAGATCGTGGTTTGAGAGCTCACATGTGTCCCACAATAGCTTTGGAATCATTTTGTGATTCAAACCGTTACATGATTAGATCGCCTTATACTCGAGAAGGAATCATTTCAAATCGTTCAATTCCCAAATATAATTATCTAAACCCGTCACTTATCATTATGATTGTGTTGAATTATAAGCGCAGGTATTTTTCTCAGAAGAACTGTTATATGTTAACAGTTGAAGTTTGTAAATTCAAAATTCGATCAGTGCCTGTTGTAGCATCGTGTTTCATGGAACCTAAGGGAAATGGGTAAGTGGTTATATTGGAACCTGAGGGTGTCGAGCTTCTTGAGGCATATCTGCAGCTGGCACAGAGATTTAGAGATGTTGGTTGGTTTGAATTCTTCACTACCTTCCAAGGTCACGACGAACAGGTCTACATGGAGTTTACACTAAACTTTGATGGTCACGAGGTGGATATCGGGAAGATGCCAATGCTAGTGACAGAATGGACAATTGCTAAAACTTGGAGATTGGTGGTTGGAGGAGAAAGATGGTGGAAGAAAGAACATGTGGTTACAAAGTTTGTCAATCAATTCCGGCTTCTAGATAAGCAAAATATGAATTGGAGAAGGAGAGTTACTCATAGCTGGATTAGACCTGAATGGAACACTGCTATGATTATTATCCATAGGAGCAAGGTATTATACCTAATGAGGAATGGGATGAATTTATATCTATTCTTAAAAAACCTTTACCCACATATTTTTGAATAAATTCTAGTGGGCAATTTTCTGATGACATTCTATCCCAACTTGAAAATGAGTTTTTGGCATCTCTTAATGCTGTGAATATAGGTGGCAATGTGGTTGAACATATTAGGCCGTTACCCTGGTATCCAACAAATCTTTCTTGGCACTTGGATTTCTCTTGCATGCAACTAAGGAAAAACCAAATGCTTGAAAGGATTCATGAATTCTTAAAGCAAGAAAACGAGATTGGGAACATAACTCGACAAGAGGCTATGAGCATGGTGCCACCCCTCTTCTTGGATGTACAGTTGCACCACTATGTTCTTGATATGTGTGTAACACTCGGGTCAATTTTTTTTTAGCTTCTAGAGATGATTCACAAATAAGCTAAGCTTGCGTTTCTACCCAAGGGAATGGTCATAGCAAATGATGTTGATGTTCAATGGTGCAATCTTCTCATTCAAAAGATGAAGAGGATGTGCAGTGATAACTTGTTTGTAACCAATCATGAAGCAAAAAAATTTCCAAGTTGTCGTTGCAAAAATAATGGCATGCTGACATGAACAACAAATCAGACAAAGGATAAAGGTAATGGAAGACTTGAGATGAATGAAGACACCCATGCATAAAGTATAACAAAGTTGATTTTTGATCGCATATTATGTGATGTACCTTGTAGTGGGGATGGAACAATTCATAAGGCACCTGATATCTGGAAAAAATGGAATGTTGGACTTGTCAATGGGGTACATCGCCTTTAATTTCAAATTTCTATGAGAGGTGTTGCATTGCTTAAAGTTGGAGGAAAATTAGTTTACTCGCTCAATGAATCCAGTTGAAGATGAAGTTGTTATTGGCAGAAGTACCATTATATGTGAATGATGCAGAGGATGTGGAGGTTGAAGTAGAGGCAGAAGTGTCCAGTCTTCCTTTGGAGCGATGTATGAGGATTATTCCCCATGATCAAGATACATGAGACTTTTTATTGTTGTTTTTCATAAGGTCTCTCATTTCTCTGTTGAGCAACTTAAATCAAAGGAACCACATAAAATAAGAAATTTAACTAGTACCCAAGATTCAAAACAGTCCATGCTTTACGATCCATATGTTTACTCTAGTAAAGGAATCAAGCCATATGGATCGTAAAGGTTATTATGAGCCCATTTGAGGCATTTTATGGAAGAAAGTGCAACACACTAGTAAGTTGGGAAAACCCAGTTGATAGAGTAGTGATTGGGACAGAGTTGCTCACAGAAATGGAAGAGAAAATGTTGAAGATAAAACAAAATTTAAAGGCTACCCAAGATAGGCAGAAAATCTATGCTGACAAGGGAAGAACTCATAGGGAATTTAAAGTGTGTGATCATGTATTCTTGAAGGTGAAGGACAACAAAAGTTCCTTGAAGCTTTGAAATTGTTCCAAGTTGGCAGCCAGATATTGTGGATCATTTCAAATCATAGAGAGGATTGGACAAACAACTTGCATGATTGCATTACCTACATCTATGTCTACACATAATGTATTACATGTATCATTGCTTAAGAAATATATACCTAATATGGATCATGTTATTGATTGGAATGTGATTCATGTGGAGCAAGAAATCGCTTTTCAAGTGCATCTGGTACACATTTTGAACCAGAAAATCAAACATCTCTGGAATCGAGCCATTTATTATTTTTTCTGGAAATTTGTATATACTTGATTCTCTTCCTGTAAATGATGGCTTTCTCACGCGCCAAGACATTGAAGAGACAAAACTAGAGGCATTGAGTAGTAATCTTTATTTAAGTGCACTCAATGCTATTAAGTCAATCCCAAGTGAAGGAGGAAATGGTGAACATGAGGTATAATATGGCCAAATAATTTATGATGGCCAGAAGAAAGTTAAATTGGATAATGAGGATAGAAAAATTAACAGGATTGAAAGCGGAGGAGAAAAAACCAATTCAGCAGCAGGGTAGGTGGTGTGGTATTGATCCTGTTTTATTTTTCATGGAGAGGAATTTGTTGAAACAAAAAGAGGTTTTTGTTGGGAAAATGCGCTTTAACAAAAAAATCTCTTGGTTTTTACACAACAATCACATTTTAAGATATTCTAATTGATTTTTGAGGCCTAATTTTCTGATAAAGCTACAGGAAATACTCTGTTATTTTTACCTGTTTTAGTCTTTTTCTTCAAGAGGGGTTGCAGAACAGCTGGAGATGAATTTGTTGAAACCAAAAAAGGTTTTTGTTGGGAACATTACCCTTCACAAAATCCTCTCTCGGTGTTTACACAACAATCACATTTTAAGATATTCGAATTGATCTTTGAGGTCTAATTTTTTGAGAAAGCTACAGTAAATACTATGTTTTTTACCTGTTATAGTCTTTATCTTCAAAAGATGTTATGGAACAGATGGAGAGGAATTTGTTGAAACCAAAAGATGTTTTTTTTGGGAACATGCCCCTTCACAAAAAACTCTCTCAGGTTTTACACAACTATCAGCATTTAAGAGATATGAAGATATTGTTGGACCCTATTTTTCAGGAATTTACTAGATTTGTTTTCATGAAAAATTGCATGGACAACAGTTGACAAGCCACCTAATCAATTCAAATTGGAGATCATATTGGATATTCTCCTTGATTATTTGAAACAAGAAACTAAATATAGATGACGAGGTTTTCAGATTCATTTTTTTGGATCTTGATAATTATGTATTGTTTCTATATAAACTCTATAGAATGAGAAGTGAATGGTCGAAAATTTGGAGATCCAAGGGACCTTTTTGTGAAGCTCATTGTAAAAGGAATTTATGTTCAATTTGACACTTAATAGAAAATGCATATGGATGGTTATACCCTCTTTTTCTACTCTGTTATTTCTTTCTTTGTGCTTGAATTCATTATTCACATTGCAATGCTTTTTGATTCTTGACTGTTAATTTATACAATGAAAATTTTACTTTAGAGATACTTTTTCAAGTTTTGATATCTAGCTGATAGTCTCGTTTCTTTATGATATTATGAGACAAGAATTCTTGTGAAGTTGACAAATTGAAGGCTTCACCTTCCTTTTTCTTAATTGGTTTAATCCATCTTTGTGTCCACCTTTTATTCAGTCAATGGGATATACTTTGTTCTGATCTTGATTTTCATGTTATGTTGTTACCTTGAAACCAGTTTCCAACCACCTTACTCATAAAACCAAATCATAAAACCCTAAAAACACTTTTGCAATAAAACAATGATGCCCTAGCTTGCCCTTAGCAGTCAAGTTCAACTTTAGGGACTAACACCTAGTATTTTAGGAAAATACATTATAATCTTCCCTTTGGTTAAGCCCTCAAGATTAGCCCATTTTTCCTAGCCTCTCATACCCCTTCTCTTTCCCTTCCCAGTGGAGCTTAGTCCCCCATAACGCTTTCTTCGTGGTTGGTATACACGCCTCGATGTATTTTATTAAGGATATTCATAATTACATATACAAAAATAGGCTCACTTGCCTTAACATCTAGGCTCTGTGGGATAATAAAAACATAAGCCTCCCAACCTATAAATACTTGGCTCACCATCCTATAAAATTCATTAAACATCATTACAGTTCAATAGGGGCTCGGTCTTGGGATATTACAATCCCCTCCCCTTATTTATGCACTGTCCCGAGTGCATCATATTTGCATATTACAACAAGATTTTCAATAATCTTCAAAAAGATGCGGGTATTTTTACCACATATCATATTCATTATTCCAAGTTGTGTCCTCAGGACCATACCAGGTCCATTGGACATTTACGATCCATATGGATCGATTCCATAGATGTTTGATTTTCTGGTTCAGAATGTGTACCAGATGCACTTGAAAAGTGATTTCTTGCTCCACATGAATCACATTCCAATCAATAACATGATCCATATTAGGTATATATTTCTTAAGCAATGATACATGTAATACATTATGTGTAGACATAGATGTAGGTAATGCAATCATGCAAGTTGTTTGTCCAATCCTCTCTATGATTTGAAATGATCCACAATATCTGGCTGCCAACTTGGAACAATTTCAAAGCTTCAAGGAACTTTTGTTGTCCTTCACCTTCAAGAATACATGATCACACACTTTAAATTCCCTATGAGTTCTTCCCTTGTCAGCATAGATTTTCTGCCTATCTTGGGTAGCCTTTAAATTTTGTTTTATCTTCAACATTTTCTCTTCCATTTCTGTGAGCAACTCTGTCCCAATCACTACTCTATCAACTGGGTTTTCCCAACTTACTAGTGTGTTGCACTTTCTTCCATAAAGTGCCTCAAATGGGCTCATATTCAATGATGCTTGGTACCCATTGTTGTAGGAAAATTATACCAAGTGTAGATAATCTTCCCATTTAGATGGTTTGTCCATCATGTACATCCCTAACATGTCCTCTATCACTTGGTTTACCCTTTTTTTTCCCATCAAACTCGTGATGATAAGCTGTGTTAAAGTTCATATTTGTTTTGAACCCTTTGAATAATCCCTTCCATAACTTTGAGGTAAAATTTGGGTCTCTGTCAGACACAATTGTCTTGGGTATGCCATGCAAGAATGCTACTTCCCTCATACAAATATAAAAAACATTGGTTTCCTTGTGAGTAACCTTCATAGGAATGAAATGGGAAGCTTTAGTAAGCTTGTCCACCACCACAATGATAACATCATGCTTCTTGCTTGTTCTGGGAAATTTGGTGATGAAATCCATTGTTAGCGCTTCCCACTTCCAATTGGGAATGGAAAATTGGTGAAACAACCCAACTGGGTGTCTTTTCTCAGCCTTGACCCTTTGACACTCCAAACATTTAGCAATGTATTCAACAATATCCCTCTTCATGCCTGACCAATAATATTGGCTCTTGACTGCTGAAACTATTTTCTGATATCTTGGGTGTCCAACATAAGGTACATTATGCATATATTTTAAAATCATACTCCTCAATTCAATAGAATTTGGTACATAAATTATGCTCATGTACAAGATAATTCCATCAATTATCAATTCATAATCTTCAACTTCCTATTTCATTTTACCTTGTTGTAATTTTGTTACCAATTCCATGTACTACAAATCTACTTTTGCAGCCTCAGAAATTATTCCTTTAAGATCAGTTTGATACATGATAATGGTTTTAGCATGTGGTTCATGCACTTTTTTGTTGAGTTCATCAACCAATTTGTTCTATTTTCCTTTGATGTGCTTAATATCAAAGTCACACTCACAGAGGAATTCCAACCATGTGCTCTGCCTAACATTCAAATTTGGCTAATCAAACAAATATTTCATACCATTATGGTCTATCCTCATCTCAAACCTCTTTCCCATGAGGTAGTGACTCCACTTCTTCAAGGAATGCACTATGGATGCCAACTCCAAATCATGAGTGACATAGAGCCTTTCATGCTCTTTCAATTTTATAGATTCAAAACATATCACAAACCCATTCTGACTGAGGACTCCACCAAGTCCTTCTTTGCATGCATCTTGGAAAACCACAAAATATTCATTCGGATAAAAAATCCTCAGAATTAAAGCATTGGTTAACAACTACTTCAATTGTTGGAAGCTCTTTTCACATTCTGATGTCCATTGAAACTTCACCCCCTTCCTTTGCAAGGAAGTGATTGGGTGAGGAATTCTTGAAAACTTTGCAATGAATCTTCTGTAGTATCTAGCTAGACCCATGAAGGATCTAACTTTGGTCACATTCTTAGGTGTTTTACACCCTTTAATGGCCTCAATATTTTCAGGGTCCATTTCTATCCCTTCTTCGGATATGATATGCTCCAAATAGTGAATTCAATTTTGATAAAATGAACACTTTCTCAATTTGGCATACAAATGGTGCTCTCTTAACAATTGTAACACCATCCTCAAATGATTCTCATGTTATTCTTCTGAATTGGAATACACTAGGATTTCATCCAAAAAGACAATGCTAAATTTGTCTAAGTAATCCCAGAAAACACCATTCATCAAGCACATAAAAACAACTGGTGCATTTGATAACCCAAATGACACCACGATGAGTTTGAAATGATTGTACCTTGTCCTGAAGGTGATATCGCTAATTTCTTCATATCTAATCCTTACTTGATGGTATCCTGAATTGAGATCAATCTTTGAGAATATCCTTTCTTCCTTTAACTGATCAGAGATATCACTGATCATTGGCAAAGGATTCTTGTTCTTTATAGTCACTTTGTTTAATTGTCTGAAATTGATGCACAATCTCAATGCCCCATATTTCTTCTTCAAAAATAGGATTGGGGCACCCCAAGGTGACACACTTGGGCATATATAACCCTTCTTCATAATCTCTTCAAATAGCATTTGCAACTCCTTCATCTTTGGTGTACTCATTCTGTAGGAGGTCTTTGATACTGGAGCTGCTCCAAACATCAAATTTATAGAGAAATTAATATCTCTCTTTGGGGGCAGTCCTGGTATCTCCTTGAACACATCCTCAAAATATTTCAGGACCACATGATCCTTCGAATTTGGCATATTATCCTTTGGTGCTTCCTCCATATTTGCTGCGAATATCTGACAACCCTTCCTGTAACACTTCTTCAACTGCATTGTTGAGATCTCTTGTACAATAACTACCCTAAGATTTTATTGGACTGTTCTTGGGTTCCCTCCCTCATTCAGGAAAGTAAATGCCTTGTTATGACAGTCTAAGACAACATGGTGTTGGTACAACCAATCCACACCAATTAGACATCCATATGAACCCAATCGTAGGATGTTCAAATATGACCTGACACTTAGCCCATTCATGTCCACTCGACATGATTTAGCTAGCTCAAGAACTTTTCTCTTGGCTCTTGTAGCCAGCTATACTAGCCAATATTTCTCATGCTTTCTTCTTAGCAAATGCAATCTTTCCACTACCTTAGGATCTATATAGATATTACTATCTCCTGAATCTATTAAAATAGTAAAGGCATGGTTATTGACCACACCTTCTACTTCAATCATGCGTGATTGAAAATATACTTTCTTGTTTTCTAGGGATGCATAGATCCTAGGTACACTTCTTCCCATGTCCTCCATTATTTCTTCTTGTACATTGTTGAAAACTCTCACTTTGTCACTTTTTTGAGGACAATCTCTATACTTATGGTTTCCTTTACATCCCCAACATTGAATGGGTGTCCTCCTTGGCCTTTGACCACCTACCTCAGCCATTATGTGCTCTCTAAAAGATGGTTGTACTTGAGGACTATTTTTGAAAAATGGTGGCTTGTTCCCCTTCTACTTATGTTCCCTCTTAAACTTCTTCTTGTCCTCCCAAGCCTTCTGGAAAGTAGGATTTCCTTTATGCTGATCATATAAATACTTTTCTCTCCTTATGGTTTCCTCCAAAGTCTTAGGATCATCATATTGAATCTTATCACTGATGAAAGATGGAATCCCACTCAAATACCTCTGGATCTTAATTGTCTCATCCTTGATGAAGGAGACATATTTCAACAATTCTAAAAATCTCCTTTCATATTCATCAATAGTCATGCTGCCCAGTTTGAGTTCAAAGAACTCTTTCATATTTTTGTCATAATACCTCTTGGTCAGGTATTTCTTCTCAAAATGGTTCTTGAATTCCTTCCAAGTCCCATTTTTATCTCTAAGGTGTTTCACTTACACAAGTTGATCCCACCACATGGATGCCTTTCCTTTTAGCTGATAGATATCAATTCTTCCTTCTGCATGAGAAGAATATTTATGCAATTGGAAGTAATTCCTCATGCCTATCATCCATGTCTCACCATCTTCATCCTTCTTGTGCTCTCCATCAAAATTATGAGGTTTGATATTATTCATTTCTCCTTTCAATTCATCCACCCCATACCTCCTATGCTTCCTGAAAGGGGATGGGCTTGAGATGATATGTGCTCTCCTATTGGAATACCTTTGGGAGTGATGGTGATTTTTGCTACCACTCCTTGATTTTCCTTTTCCCTCAGGGGTCTTGTGGCTTCCTGATTTGCTGGAGCTACTCTCCTTATCCAACTTCTTTTCAATTATGTCCAGGATTTTCATTAACTTCATAATGAAGTCTTCCTTTTGTTCCTTGGATTTCATAAGCCTTTCATTACCAACCTTGTGGCTCTAGACATCTGACTACAACTTTTTGAGGGTCTCAGCCAAATTTATGTCTTCCTCCTTTCCTCCTCCATGTCCATTGGAGTTGGTTCCTTCCATACCCAACTGGACATTCATCCCTTTGATTTCATCCTCTTAACTATAGACTATCTGTGTATCATCCATCACTCTACACTCTATGTTGATTCTGATCTGACAACTGTTAATTCTACAAAATGTGCAACCAACAGAACTTTGTTAGGATAACTATTCTTAATAATTTCATGGAAACATGAACCATTCTAATTCATTAATATATTAGACTTATTTTCTATCAATTTCGTGTGAAATTTACCGTTATCTTCTACCGTTCAAGACCTTTCCGATGCCTATTTCCATGCTAAATTTTGATTTTTGAGCAGGAAGTTATGGATAGTTGTATAATTTGTCTTTTCAGTGGTGCAATCTTGTAAATGGATTATTCAAACTCAGAGTCGAATTGGCTCTTGGATCCGTGATGGATGCCTTCTTCAGTTTTACAAGCCTTCTTTACTTCTTTAGGTGTAGGTTTATATAATCAAGAACCTCACAAGATCTTTCTCTTAGCCCTTTCCTGTTGTTAAAACAAAAATTCGGGCGCTAGCCCCTTTTCTTCGGCCCCCAAATTCATGTGACCATGGGCTGTGACTAAGTGCTAAAAATTAGGTGCTTATCCTGTTCTTTGGACCTTCAGAGCTCCAGGACTTCGAGGCTTCGGAGGATCTTCCTTCATTACAATACATTTTCCCTGAACACTAATTCTCCGAATACTCGGAGGAAGTACAAATTGATGATGCTCATTATTTGTTTAGATCTATGGTGTATAGGAGCTCCAGGACTCCTGGATTCAATGATTTCCAAAGTAAATCTCTATAAATATCCTGAAGTTTTAACTCACCGGATATTATCTCTCTTTCCTTGATGTGTCATCTCCCGACCAACGGTCGAGATTAACTTCGACCTTTGAAATATCTCTACCTGCAACAATTTGCAACTAAATTACTCCGGAGTACCACTTCTACAGACCTTAGGATCTAGTGCCACACGTCCTCTTTGATCAATGGTCTAGATGGAATCTGTCCTTCAAGCCTTTGGAAGTCCTCAACCTCAACTGTTTATTCCTTGAATCCTCCAGACTACGGGATATAATGCCGCATGTCCTCTCCCGATCAACGATGATGATTTAATATTCTCTTCGAAGTTTTGGGGGTTTCACCTTCCTCACACTTCATTCCTTTTGAACACCAAATTGGAGAACTCCTGGGGTCCAATTAGTAATGCACACCCGAGTGCTACGTGGTAGATCCCAAGAGGTAGACAGGTGGCCCAATATGAGGGGTGACATGTGTCAAATTCTAAATAATAAAATAAACCTTTTAAAAGCATAAAACACATTGACACATGGCACACATATTGTGTTTCCACGTCACCCTAGGTGATGTCACCAAGCCATGTCACTTTGGTGCTTCGTGACTTCAGAACTTCGGGACTTCGGGATTCCAAGTCTTTAGAGATCCAAAAGTTCTTCCAACAGCTCTCCCTCGAACTCTGAACTCTAAAATTCTTAACCTTACGAAGTCCACATAGTATAGTTGTCATTAATCAAGGTGGTGAAACGTGGCCCCACATCCAAGTGACATGTGTTAGGTCCCAATCGGTACTAAGGCCTTTCAAAAGTACACAAATAAGTGACATGTTGCAGACTTTGGGGAGGTCCACATCACCCTAGGTGATTTCATCATGCCATTTCATATCCGACGCTTCAAGACTTCAGGGATTTATTATCGTCGACATTTTCTCAAACCCGTCGAACTACCAAACTGCAGAATGGGTCCATGTCACCCTCGGTGATGTCATCATGTCACGCCACTTTGGAAAATAGAGACTTCTGTGATTCCTTCTCATCTACACCTTTCCAAAACTCCTGAACTACTGACTGTCAAAAACTACTTCCCATAGCTTTGGGACTTCGAAAATTTCTTCATCGCACAATATACAATGAATTTCCTTGAACACCAAACCACCGAACCACTTGGGAAATACAATGGTTCTCCTCCTCGTAAATGATTTACGGTTGAGACTCATTCGTGGACTTCGGAGGATTTCACTGTTGAACACCCCACAACCCACAGACTGTCGATTTTTAAACATTTCTTAATCTGAGGACACACATCCCTAGAAATGGACGGTTTGGATTGGTTATGGACTTCGGAAATTTTCTCTGATTTAGTTTTAAAATAATCGGAGGGGAAAATTTTGAAGGACTTATGTGCTTAATCTTCATGCACCTTCTCCAGATCTGATGGTTGTGGGGGATCTGTCTTCTTCCGAACATATCCAATGACCCAAATTTAACTTTGTGGCCCAATACCACAGTTGTTGTGGTTTATGAGACTGTTATAACTCCTGATATTTAGAACACATCCAAGGTGTTCCCTTAGCGCCCTCCTGACAGTCTATACATCAATTCCTTGTTTAATTTTTGACTCCAAATTCCACATTCGTGGCCCATCCAAGTTAAGTGTTGAAACCTTGGGCTCTGCTACCATATTGTAACGTACCCATCCATCCCATGGCCGGGCATGCTATCAAAATTATCTACTATGTTCAAACTCTGATATACATAC
>ML781180.1:1365566-1400819 GCA_009831015.1 Picea engelmannii | reverse complement strand
TAAATTTAATATATATATAAACATTATTCTCATACACATATTGATGCGGAAGTGACAATAAACACATACATGCAATAAACACATGCAATTCTGAAAAACTTCAGACATATACATAAACACAACATGTAAAATTAATATAGAATTGGTACTTATCTTTTTATGAGAAGACCACCAATTGTGTGCAGACCTTCCACGAACCTCCCAGCCTTAGACCAAGCTTCTCCAAGCTATCAACAGTGGGTCACCCCCGAGATGGGACTAAACTCTACCCATGGTAAAGGAAATCCTAGGCTAGGCTAAGACTACGGAAAGTTGCATAATGAAACATGAAGGATTCCCTAGAAGGAGCCTACTTACACCCATTGCTCACAGACTCTCATTCCCCACATGCCTGTCTCACCTCAAGAATATACACCTTCACTCTTCCACATTCCATTGGCTGTTCCACTTCCCTTCCAGGGCTTCAACAACAGGATGAATCAAGAATTCTCAGATCTTTGTAGTTGCTGTTGGGCTCCCTCCAGGAGAAATCACTTTCCCAAAAATCTCTCTCACCTAAAGAGACTTGATCATAGGACTGACAACCTGCTTCTTCAATCCATGGGCCTAAAAAACCTCCCCTTAAAAACCATAGGCCTGACAAACTGCTTCTTCTGCCTAGCTCCTAAGTCAAACAAGTAACCACAGTATCAAAATCGGGTAAGGCAAGGGATGACTCAACAAAAATACCAATGCGTGAAAGTTATAAAGGTTCACGATGGCAGAGGGTTCAATAATGGTGGAAAAAAAATCACTACATGCCTTCTCAGTGCGTGAGAGAATGGGGTAAAGGATGGAAAGAATGGTGAGCAAAACCCCACAACGATGGATTTTCCCACATAAATCTGCATGCGTTCTGGATGACACATGGCTCTCCGGGAGCTTGTTCCTCTCCACTTGGAGTTCATTCCTCTCCTCAAAGGAACTTGGGATAACATGGTTTATTTCCTAAGCCTATTATTTTAGGAAAATACATTGTAATATTCCCTTGGGTTAAGCCCTCAAGCTTAGCCCCTTTTTCCTAGCCTCTCAACCCCCTTCCCTTTCCCTTCCTAGTGGAGCTTATTCCTCCATAACTCTTTCTTCATGGTTGGTCTGCATAATTACATTAAAAAAAATGGACTCACTTGCCTTAGAATCTAGGCTCTCCAGGATAATAAACACATAAGCCTCCCAATTTATAAATTCTTGGCTCACCAGCCTATAAACTTCATTAAACATTATTACAATTCAGCAGCGGCTCGATATTTGGGTATTACAATAATGGTTGTTGATTTTTCTCGACGGTTATATCTGGACACTTAGTTGGGGTAAAGGTGGGATTAAATATTGGTTGTCGATCCAGAGAGATAATATATCCTAGTCATTCTTTATAGGGTACTAATTGGAGTAAGTCTCTGAGGTGAAGTTGATGGAGGAGACTCCAAGGGATGATCTAGACCATTGATTGGAGTAAGGGAATATTTGAATTGAGCTGTCGATTTGGGGTAAAGGACCAATAATATCCTTAGCGAGTGATAAAATATTGTTTTTCCTCGAAGAATCATGGTCGTCGATTTGGCGTGATGGTTATATTTGGACCCTTGTTTGGTGTAAGGTTAGAATTAGATCTCGACCATTGATTTGGTGAGATAACAAATCCTATTTGTCCATTGGAGAATGTCGTTCAGAGTAAGTTGTAGCCCCAGAGGTGTAACATCCCAAGATTGAGCCCCATTTGTAATTGTGAATGTAACATGTTTTACAAGATGGTGAGCCAAGTGATTATAAGCTAGGAGGCTTATGTGATGATTAGGACAAAGAGATTAGATGCCAAAGGCCAATGAGGTTTTTTTTGTATATGTAAATACTCATATCATTAATAAAAATATGTCATTGCATGTATACTGACCACGATAAAAGAGAATGGGGGACTAGGCTCCACTAGGTAGGTAAAGGAATGGGTCTATGAGACCAGGGAAAGGGATACGATTGAGGGATTATCTCTATGGGAATAATATTATATTATTATTTCCTAAAGACTAAGGTTGGACATAACCTATGTTATCCAAATTTCTTGTGGGAAGGAAAGGAATGTTAAGTGGAGCTCATGCAACTTCACGAGGACAAGTGTTTGATTAGGGACATGCAATTATATTTGGAAAATGAATCCCCCTTGAGGGATCTATGCCATTCTTTCCATTCTCCCCATGCACTCATGCATTCATGCAGGAATCCATTACTCCATTAACGACCTCTAAAACTTGTACACATTTTTGGAGCCATATCCCATGTTTTCTTATCATCAACTGAAACTTGTGATCCTCCTGGGTGGCACAATGCACCTGTACCTACCTAATATTGTGTTGTACTTTCCTTTTAGGAGAAGCACCTATTTCCAAATCTGAAGGTTGTGGTTTTTGTTTTTACATGTGCATTAGCTGAACGCTAAAGCTGTTTTCACTTAAGCCTACGACTGGTTATCTAGGAACGAGAGTGAAGAGGCGGGTTGTTGGGCCCATGGAATGGAGAGGTAGGTTGTTAGGCCTATGAGAAATTATCTCTAGGTGAGAGAGGTTGTTGGGGAAGTGATTTCTCCTGGAGGGTGCCCAACAACAACTATAATCTCTCTAAGAATTCATGATCTGACTTGTTGCTAAATCCTTGGAAGGGAAGTGGAACAACCGATGGATTGTTGAATAGTGAAGGTGTATACTTCCTAGGGTGGGACGGGGATGTGGGGAATGAGAGGTTGTGATTTGTGTGCTTAAGTTGGCTCCTAGGAGGGAATCCTTCCTGGTTGTCTGTGTAGTATCCCATTGTTTCAGCCTAGACTAGGAATCCCTTTACTCGAGTGGAGTTTAGTCCCAGCTCGGGGGTGACCCACTGCTGAGAGTGATGAGTAGTGTGTTCTATGGCTAGGAGGTTCGTGGAAGGTATGCACACAGTTGGTGATCTTTTATAAAATATAATTACCACTTCTATGGTCATTTACATGCTGTGTATGTGTATATTTTTTATATTTATGTGTTTAGCTTGTATATGTTGTATGTATAGGATTTATTGTTATTTCCACATTAATCTATGTATTAGCATAATATGTGGTATGTTTATATATATATATATATATATATATATATATATATATATGCATATGGTAATTTTTATTCTTATGAGATAGCATGTCCCAGCCTGTGTGGTCTGGGTGTGTTTGATGTTCCTCAAGAATCTCTGTGTGGCATAGCCCAACAGGTGTATGGTTGGGTATGTTACATATTAGAGCTTGAACATAGCAGTTTTGTAGTGGCGATTCCTGGCTTGGGTGGTTGGGAATGTTACAATATGGTATCATAGCCCTAGTTTTCAACACTAAACCTGGATGGGCCATGTAAGTGTAAATTCAAGCAAACTTTTCAGAATGAATTGTTGTCAAAATGGACAAAGTTCAAGTTTCTGAGCATTCATGAGTGGTAGAAGGGTGCTGAGAGGACACTTAGATTATGTTCATAAGATCAAGATGTATAATAGTTTGATAAACCACAACAACCGTGGTATTGGGCCACACAATTTAAATTTAAGCAGTTGGATCTGTTCGGGAGAAGGAAGACCCTTCATAACCGTCAGATCTGGGAAAGGAGTGTGGAAGATAACCCCAAGTCATTCAAACTTTATTACTTTGGACAGTTTCAAGTTATGTCAAGAAAAGGGGTCGAATCGCAAATTTCCAAATTCCTGGAATGATTCTTAGCCATAGATCACCCGGGAGAAGGAGGTCCATGGATTTTCCTCAAATGGTTCAACGGTTCGGTGTTCGGGGAAATCCATCGAGTCTTGCACAAAGTGGAATTTTCCCAAAGTTTTGAAGTCCAATTTCGATCTAGACCGTCCATTAGCAGAGATATGTGTCTGTAGATTGACCTTTTTAGAAGTTTGACGTTCATGAGTTTTGAAAGGTGTTGTGGAAGAAAGTCCTGAAGTCTCGAATTCCGAAAGCAATCTGGACCGTTCGATATTAGATACATGTGTCAACAGATTATCAAGTGTTTGGAAGTTCATAAATTTGACACTCTGAAGGAAATGGTTTATGGTTGCGTGGGAGGAATAGATTCCCGAAGTTCCGAAGTGTCGAAGTGACGTGACATGATGATGTCACTCAGGTGACATGGAAGTGTTTGGAAATTAGGAATTTAGGAGTATTGGGGTGTGAAAATGTGAAATTCTCTGATGTCCCAGAGATCTGAAGTCCCAAAGCACTATATATGATGTGGCATGATGATGTCACCTAGGGTGACATGGAACTACCTTAATTCTACCACATGTCACTCGACAGTGGGGGTCATGTGTCACCATACTATACATTGACAAAAATACTACATGGACCCCCAAAAAGTTAAGGGGTTCAAGAATTCAGTGCTTGGAGTAAATAATCAATGATGAAGGAAGAACTTCTGGATATCCAAGGTCCCAAAGTCTCGAAGTTCCGAAGTCACAAAGCACCAAAGTGACGTGGCTTGATGATGCCACCTGGGGTGACATGGGAACACAATATGTGTGCCACATGTCAGTGTGTATTGTTCTTTTAAAATACTGTTTTTTCTAGTTAGAACTTGAAACATGTCCCCCCTCATATTGGGCCATGTGTCCTCTTCTTGGGATCTGCCACGTAGCACCACTCTAGCACATGGTTGTTGACTAGATAGACAGACAGAAACAATTGCAAAAATCCAAAAGAGAATTAATGAAGGAGCTACTTCACATTCCTCAATCCATCAAGATTGTATATCTCCATCAGGATAGAAGATAAACAATGGACGTGATTTCTTCTCTATCGTACATCTTTCCATTGCAGAAGTTGGGGTCATTGTTAAACCCCAAGCATGTTCAATGTTTATAATCGACTAGGACCATCAATCTTAAAGTGATCGATAGATCAACGATTTTCTCAATTTATGAAATTGTAGTCAATCTCGACTGTTTATCGACAGGTGAATGCCGACCATAGATCTTATTCCTTCAGGGGGCAGCGCAAGATGGAGCCTTAGAACTCCCGAAGCCCAGAGTTTTGGAGATCTTATTGACCACTTATATAAACAAGGAAAGAGGACCGTCGATCAATGCGTCCTTCAAGTATTCGAAAATTTGACATTTGGGAGATTAGAGGTGTGCGGGAGAAAAGTTCTCCGAAGCCCAAAATTTCAAAGTTACGGAACACGAAAGTGATGTGGCATGTTGATCTTACCTAGGGTGATGTGGACCATCGTACACATTCCATGTTGTTACACATTCCATGTTGTTACACATTATTTTCTTCATCCCTGTGAATGTTAATGATGTAAACCTGTTTGTAGTCTTCAGAGGGGTGAGTGGCCTGAGTTCCTGATGAAAGAAGGGAGAATAAATTTTCCTGAGAAAATAAGTTGCATTCTCCTTTGTAAAAAATCTATTAAAGAAGATGTTCGCAGGTTTCTATATAGGCAGGGTGCGAGAATGCCTAATTCTCCTAGGCTTCTCCATATATGGGTTGCGAGAGGTTCGCAGGTTGCTCTATAGGCAGGGTGCGAGAATGCGTACACGTGGGAAAAACAAGCGTTTTCTCGAATCTTCTAGAAGGAGAAACTTCCATGGTGAGGTGGCATCCGAATGGTTTGGATCTTACTCGCTTTCATGATTTAGTGGGATCATCCTAACCTCCTCACCTTATCCTCTTGAACTTATGAAAGGAGAGGAGATCTCATGGAGAACAGATAAGTTGGTTTTGGCTTGGAATTATTAGCTTGGTTGGAGTGTCTTTGAGTTTTTCCTTTGTCAAGATAGGTTGTGAATATTATCAGATCTATGCTCTTAGAATTCTTGGAGTGGAAGTGTGTGGGGAATGAAGTACAGTTGGAAGGGACCTTACAACATCAAGGCCATGGTTGTAATCTCTCTTTCACATTTAATATGATACAGTAATATGATTCTTTCTTATAAAGCTTGTTGTGTTTTATTGTATGATTCCTTGATCACATACATAGGTTTATATTGAGTTTATGCTATTACTATCACTTTGGTTGTGTTATATCCTCAAATAAATCAATCGAGATTTTTATTTTTAGGTGATAGAGAGTCTGTTGAAAAGGTACTTTTAAAATTTTTAAAGGCTCATTTTTCGAAGCTAGATAAAATTCAAATCTCAGGTTTCGGTGGCTTAGGCGAACATATCGATTGTTCATTAGCCACCGAAAGTTTTAGCTTTCAGGAGATTAAATAAAGGAATCCAAGGCTATTTTATCCACTGAAACTATGGAAGTAGGAAAATAACAAGAACGTCATTTTGCATGTTTCAAACAACGGGTTTAGTGTTTCCATGATTGCACAAGCCGTCGAAAGGACTGGTGAAGGAACCGTTCATGACCAGAAAGCTGATCCTGCTATGATATGAGTGAATCTCTCTTGATCACTATATCATTGAGTTATATAGTGTGGTACTTCCCATTTATTTCAGTTAATTCACCATGACATCTGAACATCATCAACCGTTTCGCCGCACTCCTTGCAATCAACGCCACGATCCAAAAACTCCCCCCAGTTATCTCAATTTTAGCCTGACCGAGTCGATTATCGCTGAGCTTATGCACTGTAACTCTGCCCAAAAACCATTCCTGCGATCATGGGTGTGTGACAACATCATGGCAAATGAAGAAAGGAACGATGACACTAAGGAAGGAGCTTAACGATATCGAGTATCTAGAAGCTCATCCCGAGGTATGCCAAATGTTCAAAGATGCAGGGTGTTATAATTTTTGTCAAAAATTACACAGAGTTCATCAGCAGGTGGCAGAGGCTTTCACTCTAAGTTTCAATGGAAAGAGAGAAATCATCGTCCAGGACGAATTTGAAATTGATGAAGCTCTCATAGCTGAAGTCATAGAGCTTCCGACAACTGGAGAGAAATGGTTTAAGACCACTGTGATTAAGAATATTGAGTTCAGGTATTATCTAAAACTAGAATAAAGGGGTTTAATTTGGAAGAAAGATATTCCTGTATCTTTCCTTGAAGAGAAATGGAAACAATTATTGAAGGCTATAATGGTTTATATTTCCTGTGAAGGGCGATACAACAGGGTCATGATGTATCATTTCAAACTCATAAACCATTTGATAGGAAGAGACCCACTTAATCTGCCCTATTTCCTCCACCGAAGCTTATCCAAAATGGCTCATCAAGTCAAGGCCAAACCCAGTCAAGTTGTAGGTAGATTATCTCAGCATAGTTTAATCAAACTGTTGGTTTGTAACCTGTTGCAAAGAATGGTATAGAATGGAATTTATTCCTATTCTGGAATGATTTCCAGATTGAGGTTCGATTAGAGGGTAGAAAGAGTCCTTATTCCAGGAAATCCTCCACTCCCAGAAGTGGAAAGAGAAGGAGAAGAGATATCTCTCCAAACCTAATCAATCAACCCTCTCCTTCCTCTAAGTTGGGAAAAGCGAAGAAGAAATTGAATTTTAACAGTGAGAAAGAAGAAGTCAGTGAAATCCCAGTGAACAAAAGCATTCTCAATCTCCCATACTCAGACTCAGAAGATGAAGAGCAACAACTGGAAATAGGGCATGAGGATTCAGTTACCACATGGTGTGAAAACTCTGTTTTTTTGGACATATACACAACAAGTTATGAGAACCTTCCATCACCCACTCCCCAAGAAGAACAAGATCCACAAGTTGCAGATACCTCATGCAACAAACAAGTAAAGTAGAATAAATCAAAAGAGATCAAGAAGCTTAAGAAGAATCTAGCCGAGCAAGAGGTGCTTGAAAGGGTAATAAAAAAGAGGTATGAAACCCTCTAAAAAAACTTTGCAGAAAGCAATTCAACTTTGGAAAGACTAGCCCATGAAAGAATAAAGGAGAAGAAAAAGAAAAAAAAAATTGTAAAGGATTACAACAGTTTATGGAGAGTAGCCCAGGGTTTGAAGAAAAAGGTCAAGGATTTGAGGAAAAAGGCAATAGTTTCAAAACACAAAGCTCATGCTTCTCTTGATACCCTTGCAGAAGTGGAAGTTCAATGCAATGAACCAAAAGCAGCCAGTAACCCCACAAATCCTGAACAATAGACAAAAATCTAAAAAGATCAACCCTGAGGCATTTTTGAGATGAGACAAGGGTATTTTTTGAAATTTTGATAATCTCAGGGTTCGGTGGCTTAGGAGAACATATCGATTGTTCATTATCCACCGAAAGAAGAGCTTTCGGTAGCTAATTGGCCCAAATTCTAGTTTCCCTAACTACCGAAAGCACTGATAAGGTAGAAAGCGAATGTTTTTGCACAGATCCAAGTTTTTCTTGCTCAAAGGACTTAAAAATGGTTCCAATCATTGGAGGATAATTAATAACATATTTATCAAGTGCTTGTTTTGGTTTTGGAGATGTTTTAGAAGTTAAAAAAGATAAGAAACAATTAGATATTGTCAAGGAGATAAGACTATTGATTACAAACAGGTGTCAAGCTCGACTCCTCCCATATCATATGAGATCTAGCAGCCTCAGAAGACTTACTACACTTGCCCAGAATCTGAAGACGTAAAGATCAGTCGAGAAGTTAAATTGATCTAGTCTACTAGGTCAATTATTGATTTTCTATATTTGGAAATATTTGATCCAGTAATCTAGGATCTGAAAACTGTTTTGTAAAAGGCTATAAAGAAAAAAAAAATTGATGAACACAAGGTTCAATTTTGAGTTCTATAATCTATTGTTTTTGTATGAAAGACACTTTCTTGAATATATTAAGCCTGCAAGATTCTTTCATTTGCTATTGTCAGACCCTCCTTCATCGTTATCTATGCATATGAGTTGAAATTGTTCTTTTGTCTATGTTTAATGGTCCCATGGTAACTATCATCTTACTTTTGACTGTTAAGCAAGAATCATAAGCATATTTGGCTAGTTGGTTGACCCATCATATATATTGCCTATATATGTTCTGGTTAACTGATTGGTATTCTTGTCCATTTGTTTTAAAAACCTATTTGACAATAACTCTTGAAGGCCTTGTATTGCATGAATATAGCTAGACTGTCTTGAGGGTATATTCCAGATATTAAGATATTCATCTTGATCCAAACCCACACTTATTATTGAGAAAATAGTTACCAAAAAGATTAAGTTACCAGGCATCTCTGATATATAGGCTAGGGGAGTTTCCTGGAGTGATAAAAAATTGGCCCCATTGCCGGGGAGAGGATATTGAAGCTCAGCTTCCCTCGGAGACGACAAGATCCAACTTTGATGATAGACAAAGTTTGGGCACTTTTTGGGTTGTAACCATCTATCTGGCGACTCAATTGGAACAAAGTGGCTCCAAAAAGAGCTCACACCAGAGAAAACCAAGAAGGACCACTGGTAGCACCAGTTCCAGACCCTGAGAAGATCATCAAAAGGGTAAAATATTTGCAAAGAAAAACTTCTGGATCTGCAAGAGAAACTAATCCAGGTATTTCAATAGACACTTCTTATTTCATATCTAAAGAACCTCTTGTTGAATCTCCTTTTACTGAAACTTCTAGTTCTCAGAAAATTGAAATTGTCTCAGAAAGATTGAAGGGTGAGGAGCCTTCAATTTCCTCCGATGTTATAGATTTTGTTTCTAAGCATGTCATTACATCCAATTTTAGAGAAGGAGTTGTAGGATCCCCTCAACAAAAGGAATCTTCTTATTCTTTGAACTCCTCACCAATTAAGCTTATAGAGGGTGTCTTCTATACCCATATTAGTCTTCTTGTTCTTGAAGATATTTTACAAGATCTTTCCTCTAAGGGTGAAGAAAGATTATCCTTACTGCTCGGTCAATTTTACAGAGCCTCTCATTTTCCACCCGATTCAGGAAATTTTTCCCAAGGTGAAGTAAGACAACCATTCTTTATAGACTCACCTATCCCATCTCCGCTTTCTGCATATGAATATTCTTCCTCTGCATCAACCTCTAAGATTGTCATGGTTGTCCCTTTGACCAATATGGAACAAATATTAGAAAATAGGTATGCCCCTCTTGTGTTGCCCAACCCCCTATCATCCATGCCAACTAGAGATTATCAGAAATATATGCCAAAGTTTACTGGATCGAGGGATTATACTGCTAAAGAACATATATAATCTTTTTATGCTTATGTCAAGAACATTAACATTTCAGAAGAAGATGTTTGGACCAATATTTTTGTGCAGAGTTTGGATGGCCAACCCAGGAAGTGGTTCAAGGAACTACCAACAATTTCAGTGACAGGTATTGAGCAGTTAGATGAAGTGTTTCTGAAACACTGGGGATAAAGAAGAGATCTCTTATATTACATTTCTAAATTCAGAAATCTCAGAAGAGAAAATGGGGAGTCGGTCTCAGACTTCACCAAAATATTCAATAAGATGTTCAACAAGATCCTTGCAGAGATCAAGCCAACTAATGCATTAGCAAATATCACATATTCTTTTTCCTTTGATCCATAGTTTTTCCTAATCCTTAGAGAAAGAAGATCAACCACACTCACTTTAATGCAAGATGCTGCTCTTGAGGTCAAATCAAATATTATGGCGTCTCAAAAACTTAAAGGAAAATTTGAGAGAAATAAGTCTTCTGTTGAACCCCCTTCTTCTTCTAATAACAAAATGGAAAATATGGCCAAGATGTTGGATAACTTGACCTCATAAATGTCAAATTGAATATTCAGAGTCAACAACCAACAAGGATTAAAGATCCATATGCTTTTTCTCCTAGGAACCCCAATGCATTCCCTTACATAAGGAAAAACCAACAAGTCCAGATCCTTTAGAGAGACAAGAATGCAACTAATGATCAAAGAATCAGACCCCCCTTCCAAAATGCAATGCTAGAAGAGGAACAAGAGCTACCTCATGACAAAGTTGAAGAAGCAGACGACATCAATTGTTTTGGGGACGAAAATGATTCCTCTTTTTTGACACAAGTGGATTATGAAGAAGCCCAGATGGATGAAGAGATTCATGAGGAAAGTATTGAAGAAGATTTTTATCAGACAGATGATCAGCCAGGTTATAATTTAAGATCTAAAAATGTTGCTCTAAAGCCATTGCTTGCTACTCCCGGGAAGAAGAAAGAAGTTGCTTCCAAGCAGCCTGCTGCTCCTGTAAAGTAGACCTCTAGTCCTGAAAAACAACAACATAATCAATTGTAGCCCCAAGCCAAGGAACAGGTCATCCTCAGAGCTCCTTCTAACTAGGAAAAAACCTCTGATAGATTATCATACTTTTTCAATTTTGAATCATAAATTCAGAAAGTAAAAATACCTATGCCATTGACCAAACTTATGAAGAATGACATTTTCAAGTCTGCTATCCTGAAGTCCCTTGAACCAAAGACTCCTCCAGTTGCTGATTACGTAAACCTACAAGATGACAAGCCAACAATGACTATAGGACCTATGATAGAAGATCAATATGACTCTTGTACACCCTTCTACATATCCCTAAATATCAATGACAAGATCCTTCACAACTTCTTGCTTGATTCAGGAGCATCACAAAATCTTATGCCTAAAGCAGTGATGGATGAACTTGGGCTTGATGTTACAGAACCTTATCATGATCTCTTCTATTTTGACTCTAGGAAAGTCATATGCCTCAACCTCATAAAAGACCTTGTTATAAACCTTGCCCAATTGCCAATGAGAAGCATGGTAATGGATGTTGTGGTGGCTGATATCCCACCCAAGTTCGACCTCCTCTTGTCATGTTCATGGATTAAAAGGCTGGGGGGTACCTTGCAGATGGATCTTTCGTATGCCACAGTCTCGGTGTTTGGAGGAGAACTAAAGAGACTTTATAGAGAGAATCAACTTGCCTACATCATTAGTGATGGAAAAAATTCTGTAAATCATCCCATTTATGCTTTAGACACAGACTTTGGCTCATGCATCCTTCAAATAGATGATTCTTAGCCAGCTCCTCTGTAGCTCATGAAACCCACTTATCAACAGACTGATGAAAAATGTATTCCCGTGTGGACCATGTACTTTGATGGTGCCAGTCCCAAAGACTCTGTAGGTGCAGGTGTAGTTTTGATTTCTCCTTTAAAGGAGGCTATGCATTTGTCTTTTAAGCTTGATTTCAAAACTACTAAAAATATAGCAGATTACGAGGCTTTGCTACTGGGATTAAATTCTTCCAAGGAGATGGGAATTAAAGGATTTAAATTGTTTGGAGACGAGGATCTCATCATACAAAAAGTGAATAGTACTTTCCAAGCAAAACATGTCAGATTGAAAGACTACAGGGATGAGGTATGGAAAACCAGGGACTCTTTTTCCATTTTTGACATTTATTATATACCCAGAGCTATGAATCATCTTGCTGATTCCCTTGTTGTTTTAGCCAGTCCGTTTATTCCTCCCATGCCTCCCAGGCTCAATTATGAAATCCAAGTCAAATATAGACCATATTTGCTTGACAATATCAAACATTGGAAAGTTTTTGAAGATGATGATGAACTTAATAGATTTCTCCAGGTGGTAGATGAATATTCTGATATGCATATTGACCAAAAAAATCAAAATGTAGAGGAATATAAGAAGCCTAAGCTAAAGAGAAAAATGGGTCATCATGATATCGTTCAACTGCCTAACAATTATATACTTCGGGGTTTGGTACCTCTTGAGAAGATTTTCAATCATAACGATGTCCCCTACAAACCTGATAAGAAGGAAAAAGAGCCTGTTGTCCATGAACACAACATAGGAAACCAAAATCAGCCTAAATTCATAAATCTATCCACCGAATTAACTACTGATCAGAGGTCTAAATATTGCATCATTATGAAGGAATTCGCTTATGTTTTTTCTTGGAAATACAATGATCTGAAAAATTATGACCCTGAGGTCATTCAACATAAGATTCCCCTCGAGAAGGACACCATCCCTTTCAAACAGAAACTCAGACCTATCAGTCCTCTTCTATTTCCTGTAATTGAAAGAGAAATAAAAAAGATTCTTGATGCCAAAATCATAATCCCTTTAAGATACTCTAAATGGATTGAAAATATAGTAATAGTGGTTCAAGGAACTACTAGAAAATGCAGTGAAAAATATTGAGCAGTTAGATGAAGTGTTTTTGAAACACTTGGGAGAAAGAAGATATCTCTTGTATTACATTTATGAATTCATAAATCTCAGAAGATAAAATGAGGAGTCGGTCTCAGACTTCACCAAAAGATTCAATAAGATGTTCAACAAGATCCTTGCAGAGATCAAGCCAACTGATGCATTAGCAAAGATCACACATTCTTCTTCCTTTGATCCAATGTTTTGATTAATACTTAGAGAAAGAAGACCAACCACACTCGCTTTAATGCAATATGCTGCTCTTGAGGTTGAATCAAATATTATGGAGTCTCAGAAACTTAAAGGAAAATTTGAGAGAAAGAAGTCTTTTGTTGAACCCCTTTATTCTTCTAATATCAAAATGGAAAAGATGGCCAAGATGTTGGATAAATTGGTCTCGGAAATGTCAAAATTGAAGATTCAGAGTCAGTAGCTAGCAAGGATTAAAGAGCCAAATGATTTTTCTCCTAGGAACCCCAATGAATTCCCTTGCAGAAGGAACAACCAACAAGTCCAGATCCTTCAGAGAGACAAGAATGCAACTGATGATCAAAGAATCAAAGCCCCCTTCCAAAATGCAATGTTAGAAGAGGAACAAGAGCTACCTCATGACGAAGTTGAAGAAGCAGATGACATCAATTGTTTTGGGGACAAAAATGATTCCTCCTTTTTGACACAAGTGGATTATGAAGAAGCCCATATGGACGAAGAGATTCATAAGGCAATTATTGAAGAATCTTTTTATTAGACAGATGATCATCTAGGTTATAATTTAAGATATAAAAATGCTGCTCCAAAGCCATTGTTTGTTGCTCCTGGGAAGAAGAAATAAGTTGCTTCCAAACAACCTGCTGCTCCTGTAAAGAAGACCTCCAGTCCTGCAAAACAACAACAAAAGCAATTGCAGACCCAAGCCAAGGAACAGGTCATCCCCAGATCTCTTTCTAACAAGGTAAAAACTTCCGATAGATTATCATACTCTTTCAATTTTGAATCAGAGATTCAGAAAGTAAAAATACCTATGCCATTGACCGAACTTATGAAGAATTAAATTTTCAAGTATGCTATCCTGAAGTCCCTTGAACCAAAGACTCCTCTAGCTGCTGATTACGTAAACCTACAAAATGACAAGACAAAAATAACTATAGGACCTATGATAGAAGATTGAGAGGACTCTTGTCCACCCTTCTACATATCCCTAAATATCCGTGACAAGATCCTTCACAATTTCTTGCTTGATTCAGGAGCGTCACACAATCTTGTGCCTAAAGCAATGATGAATGAACTTGGGCTTGATGTTACAAAACCTTATCATGATCTCTTCTCTTTTGACTCTAGGAAAGTCATATGCCTTAGCCTCATAAAAGACCTTGTTATAAAACTTGCCCAATTGCCAATGAGAAGCATGGTAATGGATGTTTTGGTGGCTAATATCCCACCCAATTTCGACCTCCTCTTGTCATGTTCATGGAGTAAAAGGATGGGGGGTACCTTGCAGATGGATCTTTCATATGCCACAGTTGCGGTGTTTGGACGAGAACTAAAGAGACTTTATAGAGAGAATCAACTTGCCTACATCATTAGTGATGGAAAAAATTCTGTAAATCATCCCATTTATGCTTTAGACACAGACTTTGGCTCATGCATACTTCAAATAGATGATTCTCAGTCATCTCCTCTGCAACTCACGAAACCCACTTGTCAGCAGACCAATGAAAAAAGTATTCCCGTGTGGACCATGTACTTTGATGGTGCTAGTACCAAAGACTCAACAGGTGCAGGTGTAGTTTTGATTTCTCCTTTGAAGGAGGCTATGCATATGTATTTTAAGCTTGATTTAAAAACTACTAACAATATAGCAAAGTATGAGGCTTTGCTACTGGGATTAAATTCTACCAAGGAGATGGGAATTAAAGGATTAAAGTGTTTGGAGATGCGGATCTCATCATAAAACAAGTGAACAATACTTTCCAAGAAAAACATGTCAGATTGAAAGCGTACAGGGATGAGGTATGGAAAATCAGGGACTCTTTTTCCATTTTTTACATTTCTTATATACCCAGAGCTATGAATAATCTTGCTGATTCCCTTGTTGTTTCAGCCAGTCTGTTTATTCCTCCCATGCCTCCCAGGCTCAATTATGAAATCCAAGTCAAATATAGACCATCTTTGCCTGACGATATCAAATACTAGAAATTTTTTGAAGACGATGATGAGCTTAATCGATTTCTCCAGGTGGTAGATGAATTTTCTGATATGCATATTGACCAGAAAAATCAAAATGTGGAGGAATCTAAGAATCCTAAGCGAAAAATAAAAATGGGTCATCATGATATCGTTCAACTACCTAACAATTATATACCTCGGGGTTTGGTACCTCTTGAGAAGCTTTTCGATCATAATGATGTCCCCTACAAACCTGATAAGAAGGAAAAAGATCCTGCTATCCATGAACACAACATAGGAAGCCAAAATCAACCTAAATTCATAAATCTGTCCGCCGAATTAACCGCTGATGAGAGGTCTAAATATTGCAACATTATGAAGGAATTCGATGATGTTTTTTCTTTGAAATACAGTGATCTGAAAACTTATGACCATGAGGTCATTCACCATAAGATTCCCCTCGAGAAGGACACCATCCCTTTCAAACAGAAACTTAGACCTATTAGTCCTCTTCTATTGCCTGTAATTGAAAGAGAAATAAAAAAGCTTCTTGATGCCAAAATCATAATCCCTTTAAGATACTCTAAATGGATTGAAAATCTAGTAATAGTGAGAAAGAAACATGGTGAGATCAGGTTATGTGTTGACTTTAGAAATCTAAATAAATGCTCAAATAAAGACAACTATCCCCTACCCAAGATGGAGCATTTGATGCAAAGAATTTCAAGGGCTACTGTCATGTCTTTCCTGGATGGATTTTCAGGCTATAACTAGATTTCTGTACATCCTGATGACGAAGAAAATACTGCTTTTACTACTCCTTGGGGTACCTTCATTTATGCCAAAATTCCATTCGGATTGATGAATGTCAGGGCCACTTTTCAGAGGGACATGGACATAGATTTCGTGGGAGAAAAGGACACGTTTGTCCTCATCTATATTGATGACATTATAGTTTACTCTAATAGTCATGAAGAGCATCTAAAGCATCTAAAAAGAGTATTTCTGAAGTGCAGGCAGTTCAAAATTTCATTGAATCCCAAAAAGTCCCATTTTTCTCTCAAGAAAGGCAAGCTCCTAGGCCACATCATTTCAGCAGAAGGTGTGAAAATTGATCCAGCTCGGGTGGAAGTAATTCAGAGGTTGTCCCTACCAAGTTCAAAGAAGGAGATCCAATCTCTACTTAGAAAGATAAGCCTTGTTAGAATATTTATTCCAAATTTTGCTGAGTTAGTGAAACACATAACTTCTATGTTAAAAAAGGGATCTGAGATAAAGTGGAAAGACAATGCAAGAAGTGCATTTCAGGATATCAAACAAGATATCATGGAATCCCCCACTCTAATCAGTCCGGATTACACCAATAACTTCTATATTTTTTCCTTTGCTTCCTATGACACGGTGGCAGCAATCCTTTTACAAAAATATGATGAAAATATTGATCACCCAGTGGCCTTTTTCAGAAAAACACTCCGAGACACTGAATTAAGGTACAATCCTATAGAAAAACAAGCTTATGCTCTCATTAAATCTTTAAAATCTTTCAGAATTTATATCCTCCATGCAAAGGTTATCACCTATGTTCCTTCATCCTCTGTGAAGGATGTTTTGACTCAGCCTAATATTGGTGGGAAGAGAGATAAATGGATCGCAAAGCTGATCGAGTTCGACATAAAAGTGAAGCCCACTAAACTGGTAAAATGCCAAGTCCTTGCCAAGCTTTTGATGAAAGAAAACTGTGATCTATTGGACATAAATTTCATTGGGGAAAGTTCAACAAGTTTGTAGACAGAGGCAACAGCAGAAGAACAACATAAAACCAACAGGTAGCTGAAAATTTGTCTTCATGTGAGTGGTATTCAAGTATTATTCATTTTTTACAAAAGTTGGAGGTTCCTCCTGAACTTAGCATGACTCATGCTCGATCCCTTAAGCTCAGAGCAATCAAATTTTGCATATACAATAATCTTTTGTATTGGAAAGACCATTCTGGTTTACTATTTAGATGTTTAGACAAAGAAGAGTCAGTTGAAGTTATACATTAGTTTCATTCAAGTATTTGTGGAGGGCACCATTACTAGAAGACCACAGTTCATAATATATTAAGGGAGGGATACTATTGGAATTTTCTTTTTTCAGATGTGTGTGCCTTCGTGAAATCTTGTGATAAATGTCAAAGATTGACAGGAAAACAACAACTAAAATCTCTTCCCCTGAGACCTATTGTAGTGAATGGCCCTTTTCAGAAATGGGGTTTAGATTTTATAAGAGAAATTAATCCTTCATCTAGTGGTCAGAATAAATGGATCTTGGTAGCCACTGACTATTTTACAAAATGGATAGAGGCATTCCCCACCAGGAACGCCACTCATCAGGTTGTCATGAAATTTCTTTATGAGAACATCCTGAGTAGATTCGGTTTCCCAAAAAGGCTAGTAACAGATAATGAAACAACTTTCAAATCTGATGCATTGGTTGACATGTGTAAATCAATTGGCATTCAATTGGTACATTCTACCCCCTATTACCCTCAAGGTAATGTCCTGGCCAAGTCATCTAATAAGAGTCTAATAATAATAATCAGAAAAATTTTAGAGGAAAAATCAGAGTCTCATCAAAAGAGGATCAAGGACACTTTTGACAGGAAAGAAAAGGTAGATAATTTTCAGGTTGGTGACTGGGTTCTGAAATGGGACGCCCTCAGACAATATAAAGGTAAAAATGACTAGTTTAACTCTTTGTGGACCGGTCCTTTCATGATAAATCAAGTACAACACAATAACACCTTCATTCTACAAAGTCTGGGAGGTGAAGAAATGTTTGGTGGCCCAGTCAACGGGTGTTTTCTGAAACTCTATTTTATCTAAGGCTTTGGAGCCTGGTCATTGTGATTTTATTTTTAGTCTTTTGTTTTTTTTACAAAATAAATCCATGCCCAATGGAAACACTAGTAGATAGTTTTAAATTTTCTTTTCTCAGGAAAGGAATTGGTTCTGTGGTTCTTGAAGCCTCACAGGGAGGCATTCATCCCCAATAGGAGCCAGTTTTATCTCCTCAAATAAATCAATCAAGATTTTTCTCTTTAGGTGATAGAGAGTCTGTTGAAAAGGTACTTTTTAAATTTTAAAGGTTCATTTTTTGAAGCTTTACTCATGTAATAAGGTTTAAATAAAAGTTCAATTAGTTTGTGCTAGATCAAATTGAAATCTCAGGTTTTGGTGGCTAAGGCGAACATATTGATTGTTCATTAGCCACCGAAAGCCTTAGTTTTCGGGAGCTTAAATAAAGGAGTCCAAGGCTATTTTAGCCACCGAAATTGTGGAAGCATGAAAATACCAAGCATGTCATTTTGCATGTTTCAAACGACGGGTTCAGTGTTTCCATGATTGCACAAGCAGCCGAAAGAACTGCTGAAGGAACCGTTCACGACCGTAAAGCTGATCCCGCTATGATATGAGCGAATCTCTCCTGATCACTATATCATTGAGTTATACGGTGTGGTACTTCCCATTTATTTCAGTTAATTCACCATGACATTTTCACATCATCAACCATTCCACCGCACTCCTTGCAATCAACACCACGATCCAAAAACTCCCCCCAGTTATCTCAGTTTTAGCCTGACCGAGCCGATTATTGCTGAGCTTATGCACTGTAACTTTTCCCGAAAACCACTCCTGCGATCACAGGTATGTGACAACATCATGGAAAATGAAGAAAGGAACGACGACACTAAGGAAGGATCTTAACGATATCGTGTATCTGGAAGCTCATCCCGAGGTATACCAAATGTTCAAAGATGTAGGGTGTTATAATTTTTGTCAAAAATTTCACAGTTTTCATCAACAGGTGGCAGAGGCTTTCGCTCTAAGTTTCGATGGAAAGAGAGAAATCATCAGAGAGGACAAATTGGAAATTGATGAAGCTCTCATGGCCGAAGTCACAGAGCTTCCGACAACTGGAGAGAAATGGTTTAAGACCACTGTGATTAAGAATATTGAGTTCAGGCCTTATCTAAAACCATAACATAGGGGTTTAATTTGGAAGAAAGATATTCCTTTATCTTTCCTTGAAGAGAAATGGCAACAACTATTGAAGGCTATAATGGTTTATATAACCTATTAAGGGCGATACAACAGGGTCATGATGTATCATTTCAAACTCAAAAACCATTTGATAGGAAGAGACCCACTTAATCTGCCCTATTTCCTCCACCAAAGCTTATCCAAGATGGATCATCAAGTCAAGGCCAAACCTAGTCAAGTTGCGGGTAGATTATCTCACCATTGTTTAATAAAAG
This sequence comes from Picea engelmannii, assembly GCA_009831015.1. Taxonomy (NCBI): domain Eukaryota; kingdom Viridiplantae; phylum Streptophyta; class Pinopsida; order Pinales; family Pinaceae; genus Picea; species Picea engelmannii. The sequence continues at coordinate 1,381,232 of ML781180.1, read as the reverse complement.
TGTTGGTTTGTAACCTGTTGCATAGAAAGGGTAAAGAATGGAAATTTTTCCTATTCTGGAATGATTTCCAGACTGAGGTTCAATCAAGGGGTAGAAAGATTCCTCATTCCAGGAAATCCTGCACTCCTAGAAGAGGAAAGAGAAGGAGAAGAGCTATCTCTCCAACCCCAGTCAATCAACCCTCTCCTTCCTCTAAGTTGGGCAAAGCGAAGAAGAAATTGAATTTTAATAGTGAGAAAGAAGAAGTCAGTGAAATCCCAGTGAACAAAAACATTCTCAATATCCCATACTTAGAAGATGAAGAACAACTGGAAACAAGGCATGATGATTCAGTTACCATAGGGCGTGACAACTCTATTTTTGTGGAAATATACACAGCAAGTTATAAGAACCTTCTATCACCCACTCCCCATGAAGAAAAAGAGCCACAAGTTGCAGAGGCCTCATCCAGCAAACAAGTAAAGCAAAGTAAATCAAAAGAGATCAAGAAGCTTAAGAAGAAGCTAGCCGAGCAAGAGGTTCTTGAAAGGGTAATAAAAACCAGTTATGAAACCCTCTCAAAAAACTTTGCAGAAAGAAATTCAGCTTTGGAAAGACTAGCCCATGAAAGCATAAAGGAGAAGAAAAAGAAAAACAAAATTGTAAAGGATTACAACAGTTTATGGAGAGTGGCCCAGGGTTTGAAGAAAAAGGTCAGGGCTTTGAGGAAAAAGGCAATGGTTTCAAAAAACCAAGATCATGCTTCTCTTGAGACCCTTGCAGAAGTGGAAGTTCAATGTAATGAACCAGAAGCAGCCAGTAACCCCACAAATCTTGAACAATAGACAAAAACCTAAAAAGATCAGCCCTGAGGCATTTTTGAGCTGAGACAAGGGTATTTTTTGAAATTTTGATAATCTCAGGTTTTGATGGATTAGGCGAACATATCGATTGTTCATTAGCCACCGAAAGAAGAGATTTCGGTAGCTAATCGGCCTGAATTCCAGTTTCCCTAACTACCGAAAAAACTGATAAGGCATAAAGTGAGTTTTTTTGCATAGATCCAAGTTTTCTTGCTCAAAGGACTTAAAAATGGTTCCAATCATTGGAGGATAGTTAATGACATCTTTATCAAGTGCTTGTTTTGGTTTTGGAGATGTTTTAGAAGTCAGAAAATATACGAAATGGTTAGCTATTGTCAAGGAGATAATACTGTTGACTGCAAACAAGTGTCAAGCTCGACTCCTCCCATATCATATGAGATGCACCAGCCTCAGAAGGCTTACTACACCCAGAATCTGAAGACGTAAATATCAGTTGAGAAGTTGAATTGATCTAGTCTACTTAGGTCAATTATTGATTTTCTATATTTGGCAAGATTTGATCAAGTAATCTAGGATCTGAAAACTGTTTTGTAAAAGGCTATAAAGCCAAAATCTTTTGATGAACACAAGGTTCGATTTTGAGTTCTATAATCTACTATTTTTGTATGAAAGACACTTTCTTTAATATATTAAGCCTGCAAGCTTCTTTCATTTGCTATTGTCAGACCCTCCTTCATCTTTATCTATGCATATGAGTTGAAATTGTTCTTTTGTCTATGTTTAATGGTCCCATGGTAACTTTCATCTTACTTTTGACTGTTAAGCAAGAATCATAAGCATCTTTGGCTAGTTGGTTGACCCATCAGATATATTGCCTATGTATGTTCTGGTTAACTGATTGGTATTCTTATCCATTTGTTTTACAAACCTATATGATAATATCTCTTGAAGGACTTGTATTGCATGAATATAGCTAGACTATCTTGAGGGTACAATCCAAAGATTAAGATATTCATCTTGATCCAAACCCACATTTATTATTGAGAAAATATTTACCAAAAAGATTAACTTACCAGGCATCTCTGATATACATCCTAGGAGAGTTTCCTGGAGTGATAATAGGTTGGTTGCGTTCTTTTGCAAGTTTATCATTGTATGAGCATTGGAATGGAGCTAGGATGGCGATGGCGAGAGGAAGAAGAGTTTAAATGGTATGTGACCTATCCCTCTTTAGTTAGTAAATTCAATATCTAAAACTTAAGGAAAGCGTCATGTTCTGGTGTGTTTTTTTCTAGATCTAGGTGGATCTAGGGAGATCAGTTAGTGTCCACACCTACCGATTTATCTGATAAAAAAATTGGTGAATCCACTGGGGAATGGATTGTTTCCTAGTTAGTCTAGTTTCCCTTGATTTGATTGCTTGATTTATGGTATTTGAGTCTTTGGGAGATCCATCCAGACTCTCTGGATCTAGAAATTCTCTCAGAAGTTTTGTCTTTTTCCAAAATTTGCTTGATTACAGACCTTCTCGCACTGCACCCTTCTATAGCCTGTGAGAATCACTAAAGTTTGCACCTTGGTGTTCAGTTCAGTGCAAACTTCTCGCAGTATTCCTGTGTCCAGCCTATGAACTCCACTGATTTTCTCACTGCACCCTATAGCTAGGCTGCGCACCCATTTGTAATTTTTGTTTGGAATTAGGATTTCCTATCTTTTGATGCCTAGTTTTTCTTTGATCAGCTGGAGTGAACTTTTGGAGCCTATATTGATCTATTTACAGTCTGCTTGACATTCTTTGAGTTGCTTTTAGCCATCTTTGCTAGGTTTGGTTTTGAAGGATTAGTCTCTTGCTTTGATTGTCTTTCAATTCCAAAGCCTATGTTTTATTTAGAATTGTTTAGGGAAAGATCAGATTTCTTCTAAATAGTTCGCTTTAAAAGAAAACTTTTAGTTTGGTTTTCTTTGTTTTAAGAAAGTTCATTATTTCTTTTAGTGAAATTTTTGAAACAAAAAGATTTATTTTTTTTCTTTATATTAGATTGGGGGCATCCTTGCATTTGAAGTAGCGAAATTTCATGGTTCTTGTCATTTTTTGGTCTTAAATTCCAAAAAATTCCCCCCCTCATGGCCCGGGGGGGCTATGAATCATGCATTTGTTTACAGTACCTTTTTCTCATTTCTTGAGAATATTTATATTGATGAGTTTAATAAATTTTGGGACATTGTGCATATGGGAATGATAAATGTTTTCTACTTCTCGTAGCATAGCTTTCATCGAAATGAAAAGATTGCATCTTCATCTTTTTGCATAACTTTCAAGTCGATCAAAACACCATATTGTCCATGCCATTTTCCTCTTGAGTAACAACAACCATAAAATAAAGCACTTATAAAAACTGATTAAAATTTTTTTATACTTTCTAGTAGCAAACCTACATTAGATTAGTTGTAGGGATTTGGGATAGGTGTGAAAGATAACTTTCCAAAGTTGCAAACAAACATATAATCTTGAGTTAGGGAGTGGTGAAATCCACTTATTACGTTTTTTCCTGGAAAGCCCTTCTAACACAAGGGTCAATCACGAGGTCGCATTGAGACTGGCAGAGTTACTCACCCTTCTTTGTTGGTATTGGTGTAGATATTGCGTGTATTATGGGGGTCGCTTGAGAGGTATGCCCACAATGATGAGTGGAATCCTTTCAAGTTCATTTCGGTCTAGATACCCTGCCCTTGCGCCTAGATCGGACTGTCGAGTGTTTCCCTAGGCATCATTGTAGTGATTGGTAACCTTAGTGGCCTATCTCTTTAGGGTCTTTACACAAGGTTACTGTGGAGGGGCAAGTCTTCACGGTACCTGGAATCAACATTGGCCAAACTCACTCAGGCTCCTTGGAGGGTATACCCACGATTATGTGTGGGATCTTGCACCAGGGTGTAAGTCCGTTAAGCAGGTCGTCAATGTAAATTTTCAACCCTCTCTATCTCATCCCCTTCTTACTTTGTTCTCATGATGTTGGACTTCATCACCAACTAGTGAGCTCATTGCAAGAAGGTTTTGTTTGCTTGCTTTCTTACTAGATTTTTAGTGCGTGCTGCTTGTTTTCCCTAGAAGACTCTAGGTTGGATCTTTGTTTTAATGGCGCCAGTTCCTAAAATGACCAATGAAGGAACCCCTAATTCAGGGGAACCTTTTGTTTTTCCTTCTTACAGAAACATTGGTGCTCCTCACATCGCTACTTTGAGCCTTCCAGGTCTCACAATTGGATTACTGGTATGGTTTTTTTCCACTCAGGTAATCCCGAATGCAGTAAGTGACTTGGTCGTAAGAACTTCCCCCCAAGAACATCAACCTCATGTTGATCCTTCACCTTCTTCACCAGTCATGTCTTCTTCGCCTTCTTCGCTTGCAAGGTCACCTTCTGTTTCATCTTCTTCGTCGAGTGAAAGTTCTGAATCTAGTAACCCGGTGAATAAGAAGAAGAAGAAAAGAAAGATTAAGAAGAATAAAGATAAACAAGGGTCAAAGCCTCCAACCACTGTCAAACATGTTGGAAAGAAACTAGTTATTACTAATCGTGCTGGGAGTGTTGATGATATCAAGATCACCCAAACAACTCGTAAGCCCAAGTACCCTTGTAGGCTTTGTAAAGGTAGCCATATTATTAAGGAATGCCCTAGTCTATCCAAGGTTATAGAAGCATGGTATACACATCCCCTCCAACCCATGTTGTTAGCCTCTGAACAACATGCTGATGACTTCCCGTCGACTAGTCAAGATACCGTTGGGAAGAAGAAAAGTAGAGTCAAGTTCATGTGCATGTTATGCAAAGGGAGTCATCTCAATCACCTTTTCCCTCGTATCGACAAAGCCTCAAAATTCTTGGAAGACATGATTGTTTCACAGCCTCAACTTCCAGCTTCTTATCACAAGCTTTCTCTCAACCCACCTATAGTTGATGGAATGATCAATCCGGTTCCCCCATTGGTCAGTCTGGTTGATCAAGTGGTCAATCTGGTCACATCCTTGGTTGAACCAATATCCCAAGTGGTCAATACGATCCCATCCTTAGTTGATCCCACTCTCCTGTTAGAGAGTGAAACCCAAGTGGTTGATCCTTTTCCAAGCATCGATCCCATTCTCCCCTTGGAGAATGAAACCCAAGTGGTCGATTCGATCTCATCATCGATCGATCATACTCTCCCACTCGAGAGTAAAACCAATATTGCCCACATTGTTCTCATTGATACAGACTCTGCCTTCTCTCGTGGAACCTCCTCCAAGTAATGAGGCCATCCTTTTTAATTGGTGTGTGCTAAATGGACCTCGTCTTCCCTCTCACATTCCATTCCACATTACAACACATGTTTGTGGTCGGGACATTCCTCAGACACTGATAGATGAAGGTTTGTCTATTAGTATTTTGTCCTCTATTGCTTGGAAATATTTGGGTTATCCTCTACTTGCACCGGTTACACAAAATATGTTATCTTTTAATAGAAGAACTATTCAAACTTTAGGGACCCTTCCTCAGTTTCTTGTAACTTTGGGAGGGAAAATTGTCTTTATTGATGTCATGGAAGTCCAAGACCCCTTGGATTTCTCTTTACTCCTTGGGTGAGATTATGTCTATGCCATGAAATCTATTGTGTCTACTTTCTTTTGTGTGATATATTTTCCTCACGATGGACGAGTTGTGACTGTTGATCAACTTTCATTCATTGACCCCAACTAGATTGCCTCCCTAAATGGTTCTTATATGCAGATGGTATCTCCTCTGCCACAGGTCAATTATGTGGAATTGTCTCCCATGACTTCAACTTATGATGACTTAGATCCAGTATTTGACATGGTTGTTAGAGCCTGATCTCTTTACTCCTATCGCGACCCTCGACATGGTGTCCTTCCAGAGTGTGTTTCTTCCTTCCAGTGAAGACCTCTTGGAAGCCATGACCGAGTTTTCTCCCTTGACATGGTGTCCTTCCAGAGCATTGTCCTCTTGGAATCCATGATCAAGAAGAGAGTCAAGGATAGTTTTTGCGTCTCTGAGGCAACCTCGTTAAAAAATGAAATAAAGGTTCTTGAGCATGGTTTTCTGATTTCAAGCTTGTTAAAAAATGAAACCAGTTGTGAGGGTAGTTTTCACATTTCTGTAGCAACCTCATTAAAAAATGAAATAGAGCTTATGGGGATATTTTTTTCGTCTCTGTGGTAACCTCGTTAAAAAATGAAACAGAGGTTACGAGCATAGTTCTTGTTTCTATGTCAAGCTCGTTCAAAAATGAAATAGTTTTCCCCCCTCTCTATTTGAATCAAGTCCTTCGTCTAGTATTTGAAGCTTCATTTCATTATCCTTTGCAGTTGGATGAAATGAATCTTGGGGGGAGTTTGCCTCAGCCTCTGGACTTCATGCTGAAGTTGAGTTGCTAGCTTCTTAAGCTAGGGGCTAAGTACCAACCATCCATGTGTTATGCGTTGGGAAGTCCAAGCATAGTTTTCTATGGTTGAAGCTTGTGTAAAAATGAAACCACTTACCTCAACCATAGTTTCCTCTAGTTCAAGCTTGTGTAAAAATGAAACTAGGTCCAAGCATAGTTTCCTCTAGTTCAAGCTTGTGTAAAAATGAAACCAAGTCCAAGCATAGTTTTGTTTTGTTTTAAAGCTTGCATAAAAATGAAAACAATCCCGAGCTTAGTCTTTGTTCTTTCTCATGCTCGTAAATACACGAGAATAAGTTACCGAGCTTAGTATTTGTTCTTTCTCGTGATCGTAAATACATGAGAATGCAGCTGAGTATACTTTTATCACTTTTTTAGACTCGTAAAGGTTATACGAAAAAGGAACCCACTGGAGTTCCCTTTAAGCTCTTTTCAGACTCTCTAAAAATGAAAAGATTGTCAAGCGACCTTGTTATCTTCACGCTCGTTAAAGTATTTGAAGAAAACATCTATTGAGTGATATTTTATCTCTTTTTCGGTCTCATCAGAATACTTTACGAAAAAGGAACTGAGAGAGTTCTCTTTAAGTGTTTTTCAGACTCTCTAAACATGAAAAACCCCTCAGTTTTCTTTCTTTGGACTCGTTAAACAAACATCAAAAGGACCATATGGCACCAAACCACTCCTTCTTAGGGTTCGTTAAACATACTTTGAGGGAGTCTTCCGAAGGATGATCTTAAATTGACAAACATATGTTATCCTCCTCAAGCTTGCATAAAACTAAAGAGGTACTTGCCATAAATGGTGGGTAAAAAATTGGGAAAGAAATGTGTATAAACCTGTATTCCATGGAAGAGTCGCTTTTGAACATGACACCCTTTCACTCGCCTTATGTCTAGGTTGGAAAATCTGCTCGTCTCTTGATCATACTCCTTATAAGATTACAAATTGGTCTATGATCCCTGTTGTTGATTCAGTGTTCCCAAGACATTGGTCGTGTCGTCAATATGTTCAAAAAGTAATTTCAACCCCGAAAATCCTTCTATTGCGTCGACCATTTCTGCAGTCCTTAAAGCCTTCTATTGCGTCAGCCATCCCAGAGTTAGTCCTGAATCACTTGTTACTCTGATCTACATCAAATCTTGTTACTTGTTTCATGTCATTGATGCGGGATACATTAAGGCCCTCCTGTGACGAGTCTTTTCCTATTGACTTCAACTCATTATCTAGGAATTAGACTTAGAAACCAATTGGTACCTTAGAACTTGCATGCCTCAATGGAAGGTTTCCTCGCTTTCGACAGTGGGTTTTTATTATTCACCCCTGATCGGGAGATTCCGTCGAGTGTTCAACTTCAACTCATTTATTCACATTCGTTGGATTGTACTAATGTACCTTGGGAGTCATTGACATTAATGGTGATTTCCCTCACACTTGTTAATGGTATACACTAATGACTAGTAATCAAGTGGTTTCTACCATGTTCGACTTCAGCACATGTATTCACATGGTTAGATTCGTATTATAGAGTGGTGGAGATGAAGCCCTAGATATTTTCTGATAGATCTAGGTTGCATTGGAGTATATTTAGTGTACTGTTTCATAGATCCACATTGTATGTCTAGTGGCTATGTTCAAATTTGAAACTTTAACGCATAGATCCACAGTGTATTTTTGGTGGCTATGTTCATATTTGATTCATAATGGCATGGATCCATGGTGTATGTTTGGTGGCCATGCCCTTGTATTACTTGACATGGATCTTTGCATGTTGACATTTATGCTCCGAGTCATTTGTATTCTAAGTATGGGAATGGCTACCTCAGTGATGATGTATTATTGTACTCTATTTCCTTGTTTGTTGGCAGGTTTTCGAACAACTGTTCCTTGTTCCCTACACACACTTGAAAAGTATTTCATCTATCACTCTATTCTAACTTCATACTTTGGGGGGCTCTCTATTACACATTATTTTCTTCATCCCTGTGACCATTAATGATGTAAACATGTCTGTAGTCTTCAGAGGGGTCAGTGGCCTGAGTTCCTAAAGAAAGAAGGGAGAATAACTTTTCCTGGGAAAAGAAGTTGCATTCTCCTTTTTAAAAACCCTATTAAATAAGATGTTCACAGGTTGCTATATAGGTAGGGTGCATGAATGCCTGCTTCTTGCAGGCTACTCCATAGATGGGTTGCGAGAGGTTTGCAGGTTTCTCTATAGGCAGGGTGCGAGAATGATTACATGTGGGAAAAATGAGCATTTTCTCGAATCTTCTAGAAGGAGAAACTTCCATGGTGAGGTGGCATCTGAATGGTTTGGATCTTACTCGCTTTCATGATTTAGTGGGATCATCCTAACCTCCTCACCTTATCCTCTTTTGCTTATAAAAGGAGAGGATATCTCATGGAGAAGGGCTAAGTTGGTTTTGGCTTGGAATTATTAGCTTGGTTGGAGTGTCTTTGAGTTTTTCCTTTGTCAATATAGATTGTGAATATTATCAGATCTATGATTTTAGAATTCTTGGAGTGGAAGTGTGTGGGGAACGAAGGATAGTTGGAAGGGACCTTACGACATCAAGGCCATGTTTGTAATCTCTCTTTCACATTTAATATGATATAGTAATATGATTCTTTCCTATAAAGCTTGTTGTGATTTATTGTATGATTCCTTGATCACATACATAGGTTTATATTGAGTTTATGCTATTACTATCACTTTGGTTGGTTGCGTTCTTTTGAAAGTTCATCATTGTATGAGCGTTGGAACGGAGCTAGGATGGTGATGGTGAGAGGAATCGACGTTTAAATGGTATGTCACCTATCCCTCTTTAGTTAGTAAATTCAATATCTAAAACTTAAGGAAAGCGTCATGTTCTGGTGTGTTTTGTTCTAGATCTAGGTGGATCTAGGGAGATTAGTTAGTGTCCTCACCTACTGATTTATCTGATAACACACATGTCCATCGTTTTCGTTCATTTGACAGGTCATTTGTGCCAATGAGAATCTGATATACGTCAAAGGTTGATTGGGCCACCTGTCACCTCTGTATTGTTGACAAGTAGCACCCTGAGTGCACTGCACTAAGTGAATTTTGGAAGTTCTGGGGGGTTTGTAATTCAGGGAAACTAGAGTATGAAGTTGTTAGAACTTTTGAAGTGTGAAGCTCCAAAGATCTAGTCCGAGAGTTCGCTGGTTCGAAATTCGAGAGAAATCAATGAGGAAGTGTAAGAAACCTCTGGAGCCCCAAAGTCCTGAATCTACAGATAAACACCTATCATCTAGCGCTTGGTTGTATCTCGAGGTCACATGTGTTTTGGTATGAAAAGAAGGGGGCTAATGCCCGTAAATTGTTTTAAAGAAAGAAAAAGGACTTACGAAGGAAGCCCGTGGGGTTTTGATTGTTCGGACCTACATAAAAAGAGGTAAAGAGGGTCTATGAACCTTATGAGTGGATTCAACAAAGGTCCAAGAGCTATTTTGGTTCTAGAAAAGAAAAAAAAAAAGAAAAAATAACTGCCCAGGGATTGCATCATTGAAAAGACAATTTTCAATTGTTCATAATTTTTTGCTCAAGACTCAGAATTGAGAAAGGAAGCAGTTAATGGAAAGGTATTCGAAATATAATTTCCGTTATTCCATCATAATTAAGGATTGATCATCTTAGATCACGATAATTCAGAAAGAAGATGGCTGGTGACCATAAAATGAAAATTGTGCCTATGTTACCAAAATGGTATATTGTGGTTCTAGCTAACATAATCCTTGTATGCCTGTTTTCAGATGTAATGATTACATGTAAAAAAAAAGTGTTATAGATGTCCGCAGATAGAAGAAAGAAGGACATAGACAGTTCTTCATTTTACATATGGGATTGTTAAGAAATTATTGGATCATATGTTGGGTTCAATAAGCTGCATGGATAACCCTAATAAAATTCGCATTTGGGGAAGACAATCCAGATTCATATGGAAGATGACTGCTTGAGGAAGCTACTAGATGAAGACGTCTATACTTAGTGAGTAAGATAGAAGACTTCTATGAAACTTAAATTTGTGAAAATTTATCAGGATGAGAAATATGAATACCATTTGGGGATGTAGAGTAAAAGAGATTGGACCAGATATCAAGAAGGGACACAGGTACTCGAGGAAAGGGTGCTATGAAAAGAATCTCTCACAAGATGATCAAAGGGTCAAGACTAAAGAAATTTAAGGTAAAAAGGTACATTGTGGAAAGATATGTTCTATGCAGATTGATATATTAGGATTCTAGTATTATGATAAAACAAAACAAAATGTATACATGGAAATAAGATTTAACATTCCAAGGATCAAACCTACAGTTTTGGAGTTAGCACCTCCATTATTGCAAACAAAGTAAGAAGTGGAAGCAATATTGTATGATAAAATTCAGGGTGAAGTAATGTAGGTGTGTGTACATTAAATAAATTCTAGTAGATGCATAAACAATGCATCATGTGTAGATTGGTTATGGAGGTTTATATCCATACTCTGGGGAAGGCATTACGTAAATATCAGTTCATTCCAAAATTCAACAAGTTCCAAGAATAACTCAAAGATAGTGGAAAAGAGTACCACTGGGTGAATTCTGAGATACTTGAGTCTATTATATCACTCAAGAGTTCTGATAGCAATAAAGAGGGATGTTGAGTACATTCCAAAGGAATCAGTGCATTGCCAAAGTACATTGGGTTTTTAATCCATAGGGATTCAAGTATAGAGAAGTCAGGATAAGAATGACTTAAAAGTGAAAAGGAATTTCTAATGAAGAATCAGTAAGGAGCCATGAAGAAGAAAATGGTTCTACGCATGGATTGGAATGCAAAAGAGATGGCGCTTGGCATGAATCCATCTTAAGTGTCATAGAGCCAATAGTGACATTTACATAGATTGGAAGCATCACTTGAAATTACAATGGTAAATTAAAAGCAATAATGATTACTTCCAACTAATTCTATGCAGCTAGAAAAGGAGGTATATGTGCATCTTTACAGTATGATAGAGATTGGATGTGAAAACCAAGTTTGAGGCTAGTTGGCAAGGAGAAGAGAATGGTACAAGAAACCTCAAGTACTGAAGTATTCAGTTCGGAAAGGGTTGAAGTATTTCAGTCCGAAAAGTAATGGGATGTTGAAGACCCAAAGTCTATAAGACAACATGTTGGAATTATAATTCATCCAAGTAACAGTTGGGATAGATGGATCCAGAAAATAAATGAAATCTGAAGGTTAATATCAACTTATCAGTTGGATGGAAAAAAAAGGAAACCAAGAGTAATTTGGATAAAAAGTGCACAGGCTAGAAATAATCATCCACAATGATTACAGTGAGAGCACATGAAGAATAAGGAATCTGGGAAGAATTGAAGACTTCTAGGATCAACAAGAGAAGTGACTTAGGAAGAAAGAGGTTGTTGTGATTACTGTAGCAACAAGTATGTTATGTCTTGTTGGGACAACCATAAAGAGAGAATTCTTGCATGTTTGCAAGTGTTGTTGATAATGTTGCTGCATATGGAAGAAAGAAATAAAAAGCTAAAGTGTTGGTTATAAGTTTGATAAAATAAGCATGAAAGATTCTATTGTCATCTGATTAAAAAATTATTTAATGGCGGTTATGCAGGTAAGTATTTCTTTGGAAATTATGTTGCATAATTGTCGAAGGGGAATTTAGGTGATAATTTCCCCAGATAGAATTTTATAATACATAGTATGGTATTATTTAAATGCATTAACATGAATAAGATACCACTAGGTGTGGTAAAGGCTAGAGGCTTGTTATAGATATCAAAGATTTTTAGCTTTAGAATGCACACACTGACATAGTAACATGTCATGTTATTTTGGTTACGAGGTAATAACCAAAGAAATAAAATATAAGAACTTGTTATAGGAATAATGCCAGTAAAACTAGTCATGCATGAGACTAGGACATGGTTGGATATGGAAAGGTATGGATATGGGAAGGTTATATACCACACAAATACCCAAAAGCTTACTATCTTTAAATAATGCTTGGACTACAACCTTTTTTCTTACACTAATGCACACCACATAATTATATTCTTGGTGTAGTGTTCAGGCTGGAAAGGAAGGCATCCAAATAATCAAGAAGAAAATGGGAAGTGTGTGGAGAATGTGTCAAGACATTGGTCATATTTCCAATTTATGGATGGTGAGATACATGACTTAGATAAGGATCATTCTGAAAACCAATGAAAAGGTGCATTGAATAAATATACATTGAGAGTTGCACTCAGGCCTAGTAAGTGGTAGAGTTGCACTCATACATGGTAGAATTATATATTTAAATGCATTTGCTAAAAGCATTTGTGAATGCATACATATATATTGTTGCATGGAAATAATTATACTAACAACATAAATGTTGTTAACTCCCAGAGTTGAGAACATTTCAGGAGTTGTTAGAAGTTGCAATAAGAAAGTTACAAGACAAGTAGTCACATGAGAATTGACTACATGAAATTTTTTTGTTCATAAAAAAAAGTAATGAACTTACTAATATTTATTGTGAACATGCTTATGCACATAATGATAATTCATTCTTTATTTAATAAAATTGTTTGGTATTGTGATTGAATTGTTAGGTGTAGGAAATTCTAAAATCACTTCGTATGTTTTGGTACATATTGCAATAAAATTATGATGTACAAGAAATACTGACAATCTGTTGAATGAATGCAAGATGAAAGGATTGCATGAAAAATAGTATTCAACATGGTTCTTGCTGAAATCCATAAGGAAGACTGCATCCTATTATTGCAACAACAATGAAAAAAATTGTGAAATTGAATTTCCTATTTTTGGAAAATTTTAATTCCTTATGAAATTACTTGATTTCTAAAATGGAACATTATAATGTTCTCTCATGAAAATTGTATGTTTGTGATACAAATGAGAAAATATTTATTAAGGTTGGAATGTTGATTTCAAAGAGTAGCTCTGGGGAAGATGTTGATTGGAGACAATGGATATTACCCTGTAGATCCCAAGTGGATTTGGGTGTGTGTACGCTTCTCCTTGGGTTTCCTTGGTGAAGGCTGGAGCCCTGGAGGGAGAAGTGTGGGGATAGGTTCCCCAGTATGAGGCCTGGAGGGTACCTAGAGACCTCTGAGGGCGGCTAGAACTTCTGGAGCCACGGTTCTTTGAGAATTCCTATACAGACCGTGCTAGATTCGAAAAGGGTAGGGGTGCAACATAAGGACTGTTGATAAGAGGAGAAAACTACCCTAGGTTGTAAATGCATGTGGGGAATGAGAGACCATTGGTTGGAGTGCTGTTGAGGTTTGGCACCTTGGCCTAGACCATATTGTTAGAAAAACAGGACTGCAGAGCAATAAAATAAAACAAATGCAGAAATAAAACACATAAGACACACAATACAATAGAGACATAGATTTACGTGGTTCACCCAGTGTGGGCTACGTCCACCAGAGAAATTGCCAGGTCCTTCCTTTATTATTATCCAACAAATGAAGGGATACAACCTACAGAAAAAACCGCTGTAACTTCCTCTTCTTTCTCTCACAGTCTCCTCTCTCATAATACAATATTCACCATCAACCATAGCCACAATACATTTCCCTCATAAAAGAGGGTTGCCTTCTAGGGAAAAAAACCCTAACATAATCTCTATCGTTAGATCTGCGACCTTATAATGAACGGTCCAGATTTACAATGAAATTACAATATGCTTTTATAAGGCAATTTTTTCTTCGGGGTCTTCGCCCCTGAACCCCCACTGGGGGCCCGCTTGCCCCCAGACCCCCCAGCCGGGGGGATAGGCCCCTCGGACCCTGCAGAGGGGGTACCCCCCCTATGCACTCCCCCTCGTGGAAGAGTGTACATACTTCTGGGGTGTAAATACTTCATGGGATATAAACACGGCTGAAAGTAAAAGACCTATAAATCAGTAAGATAATTAGGCTCCACAACCAACAATCTCCCACTTGGAGACTGATCTCAACAACTCCACCGCTGCTGTATATGCTGGACTCTGAACCTTCTTGGACCTGACAAATTTCTCATCTTCATATTCATTCTTGAAGACCAACTGAAACTGAGCAAGAACTCAGTTTCTCCCTGGTTACTCCCTTTGTTAACGTGTCTGCAGGATTCTGGCTAGTGTGTATCTTTTCCATCTTCAATTGTCCATATTCCAAGGAAGATCGTATGAAGTGGTACCTCAACTGTATATGCTTACTCTTTGAATGGAAGGCTGAGTTCTTTGCAAGGTTAAGGGAACTCTGACTGTCACAATACAACCTGTTGTTCTCCTGCTTCTTTCCCAATTCCTCCATAAACCTTTGTAACCAAATCATCTCTTTACTAGCCTCTGTAGCAACAACACACTCTGCCTCTGTTGTTGAAAGTGAAACAACCTTTTTTAGTTTTGAAATCCAACTTACTGTTGTTCCACCTATAGTAAAAACATACCCTGTGGTGCTCCTCCTGCTGTCTTTATCACCTGCCATATCTGAATCAACATATCCCTGTAGAAAAGTGTCCAAACCTCCAAAACATAATGCATGCATAGTAGTACCTCTCAAATACCTGAGAATCCACTTTACTGCCTCCCAATGTTCTTTACCTGGATTGTTCATATACTTGCTCACAACTCCCACTGCATGCGCAATATCTGGTCTTGTGCAAACCATTGCATACATCAAGTTGCCAACTGCTGATGAATATGGGACCCTGGACATGTATTCTATCTCCTCTTGTGTCTTGGGACACATTTCCTTAGTTAATTTGAAATGGCTGGCCAAAGGTGTACTAACCGGTTTTGCATTCTGCATTCTAAACCTCTCCAACAACTTCTCTGTGTACTCACCCTAAGACAATGTTAGTTTGCGATTTTTCATGTCTCTTGTTATTCTCATACCAAGGATTTTCTTTGCAGCACCCAAATCCTTCATCGCAAATGAATTGGCTAATTTCTTCTTGAGCACATTTATATCCTGCATATTAGACCCTGCAACAAGCATGTCATCTACATACAATAGAAAGATAATATAGCTTCCATTTTCTAGCCTTTTAAAATAAACACAGTGATTAGAATGAAATCTATTATAACCATGTTCTGTCCTAAACCTGTCAAACTTCAAATACCACTGCCTTGGAGCTTTCTTTAGGCCATACAAGCTCTTCTTCAACCTACATACCAAATTCTCCTTCCCTTTGACCTCATACCCCTATGGCTGCTGTATATAAATCTCTTCCTCCAAATCCCCATGGAGAAAAGCTATTTTTACATCTAATTGTTCAAGATGCAAATCTTCTACTACCACAAGACTTAAAATAGTTCTAATTGAAGTCATTTTAACAATAGGAGAAAATATTTCATCAAAATCTATACCTTTCTTTTGTGCAAACCCCTTTACAACAAGT
>ML781180.1:1345197-1363758 GCA_009831015.1 Picea engelmannii | reverse complement strand
TGCAACAGACCCACCTTCTGACATCTTCATATTAAATAATCTCTTCACTAGAAATACTTTATTCGATGCCGAGGGTTTTTCATACAATTTGGCCAACGCATCCATCAAACCCTTCGTTGTCTTTTCTTTCAAAATATTGAAAGCCACCGACGCTGCCAGGCTCAGTCGTATCGTTCCTAGAGCCTTTCTGTCAATAATCTCCCATTCTTCGTCCTTCATGGCCACCGACTTCTTTGCCACTCCGCTCAATGGTAGGAATAGATCCTTCTGATATAAATAGTCTTCCATATGCATCTTCCATAACTGGTAGTTTTGGCCGTTAAATTTCTCGACCCTAAACTTTCCATCTTCTAACATTGCTCCCACTCAAACCAGGAACCCTCTTTTCCTACGAGTTACCTTATGCTCTGATACCAGTTGTTAGAAAAATAGGACCGCATAGCAATAAAATAAAACAAATGCAGAAACAAAACACAGAAGACACACAATACAAGAGAGACATAGATTTACGTGGTTCACCCAATGTGGGCTACGTCCACCAGAGAAATTGCCAGGTCCTTCCTTTATTATTATCCAACAAATGAAGGGATACAACCTACAGCAAAACCCGTTGTAACTTCCTCTTCTTTCTCTCACAGTCTCCTCTCTCAGAATACAATATTCACCATCAACCATAGTCGCAATACATTTCCCTCATAAAATAGGATTTCCTTCTAGGGAAAAAAACCCTAACATAATCTCTATCATTAGATCTGCGACCTTATAATGAACGTTCCAGATTTACAATGAAATTACAATATACTTTTATAAGGAAATTTTTTCTTTGGGGGCGAAGCCCCCGAACCCCCGCTGGGGGCTCGCTTGGCCCCAGACCCCCCAGCTGGGGGGATAGGCCCCCCGGACCCCACAGAGGGGGTACCCCCCCTCTGCACTCCCCTGCGTGGAAGAGTGTACATACTTCTGGAGTGTAAATACTTCATGGGGTATAAACACAGCTGAAAGTAAAAGACCTATAAATCAGGAAGATAATCAGGCTCCACAACCAACACATATTGGTATTAATTGTGGATCGTGGTTATCTTGGGAATCCATTTACTTGGTGGAGTCATAGCCCTTCTCGGGGATGATACGCTCCTAAGAATTTATTAGTGATGAGATCTAAATCCGGGTCGAACGGTGGGGATCTGCAACTAGTCGTTTCTTTCAATGAGGTTTAATTGAAGCATGAAATAAATGAAAATGAGATGAATTATTTTACTAAACCAAATCTATGGAATAAAGAAAATGACTTCCAGCTACAGTATGAATACATAAAATTGTGCTTGAAATCTCAGCAACAAGTGGATAATAATCTTCCAATAACAAAAGATTGGAGCTTTTTAAAGAATTTGAATTGTACATGTATAAACATGTTGCACTAAGGACAGTGAAAAAATAAGAGGAGGGGATTGTAATATCCCAAGATCGAGCCCCTGTTGTAATTGTGAATGTAACATGTTTTATAGGCTGGTGAGCCAAGTGATTATAAGCAAGGAGACTTATGTGATGATTAGGCCAGAGAGCCTACATGCTAAAGGCCAATGAGCCTATTATTGTATATGTAAATACTCATATCATTAATAAAAATGCATCACTTCATGTAGATCGACCATGATAAAAGAGAATGGGGGACTAAGCTCCATTAGGTAGGGAAATGGATGGGGATATGTTACTAGGGAAATGGATAATCTTGAGGGATTATCTCTATGGGAATAATATTATAATATTATTTCCTAAATACTAAGGTTGAACATAACCTATGTTATCTGAAGTTCCCGTGGGAAGGAAAAAAATGTTAAGTGGAGCACATGAAGTTATATGAGGACAAGTGTCTCATTAGGGACATGTAGTTATATTTGGAAAACATGTCCTCCTTGGGGGCTCTCTTCCATTCTTACCCTTCTCCCCATGCACACACACATTCACACAAGAATCTATTACTCCATTAACGACCTTTGAATCTTGTACGCATTTCTGGAGCCATATCCTATGTTTTCTGATCATTAGTTGAAACCCATGATTCTCCTTGATGGCACAATGCACATTCACATACCTAAGCTTGTGTTGTACTTTCCTGTTAGGATAAATTCTTATTTCCAAAATCGAAGGCCGTGGTTGTTGTTTTTACCTATGCATTAGTTGAACATTGAAGCCATTTTCACTTAATCCTACTGTTGGCTATAAGGGAGTAGGAATGAAGAGGTGGGTTGTCAGGCCCATGGAATTAAGAGGTAGGTTGTCAGGCCTGTGAGAAAATATCTCCAGGAAAGAGAGTTTGTTGGAAAGAAGAAGAAGGTTTCCAAGCCTGTGAGAAACTCTCTCCAAGTGAGATAGGTTGTTGGGGAAGTGATTTCTCGTGGAGGGAGCCCAAAAATAGCTATAAGAACTCTAAGAATTCTTTATCTGACCTGTTGTTGAATCCCTAGAAGGGAAGTGGAGAAGTTGATGGATATTGAACAGTGAAGGTGTATACTTCCAGGGGTGGGACAAGCATGTGGGGAGTGAGAGGCTATGAGATGTGTGCGTAAGTTGGCTCCTAGGAGGGAATCCTTCCTGGTCGACTGTGTATCTAGCCATTGTCTCAACCTAGCCTATTAATCCCTTTACCTGGGTGGAGTTTAGTCCCATCTCGGTGGTGACCCACTGCTGAGAGTGATGAGCATTGTGGTATATGGCTGGGAGGTTCGTGGAAGGTCTGCATGTAGTTGGTGGTATTCTATAAAAGATAAGTACCACTTCTATGTTCATTTACATGTTGTGTATGTGTATATGTTTTATATTTATGTGTTTAGCCTGGATATGTTGTAGGTATAGGCTTTACTATTATTTCCACATTAATCTATGTATTAACAGAATATGTGGCATGTTTATATATATATATATATATATATACACATAGAGATGGTAATTTTTATTTCTATGGGATAGCATGTCTTGGCCTGGGTGTCTTGGGTGTGTATGATGTTCATCAAGAATATTTGTGTGGCATAGACTAGAAGGTGTATGGCTGGCTATGTTACATATCATAACTTGAACAAATAAATTTTTTAGTGGCACTTCTGCTTCTCCGCTTGGGTGGTTGGGGGCATTACAGGAGGAGATGCACTCCTAAGGAGGGACTCCGAGGACAGATATGGACTGTTGATCCATGCTAGAGAAATATTTGATCATGGTCGTTGATCTATTGTGGATACCTAACATGTTCCTTGGTGAATGGAAGTAAGAGTAATGATTTCACCCCAACCAATGTGCTTGGGACATGTGCCAACACCTAGAATATCAAAACAAATACCCTGTGATGATGTGTAGACCCACCTCATCCCACATATCACAATGTGGGTGGTGCCACATGTCAAGTAAATATTATGCCATGTGTCATAGAGTTTTTGCATTTTGAGGGAGATTTTTGTGGGAACGTGTGTTGCACGTGTTGTTCCAGGTGGTAGTTACATGTAGAAACAGATTCCTAGGTGGCAGGTACATGGTGGCCTCAGCTGCTAGGTGGCGAACAAAATCAATGTTCGATGGTCAGAGTTTTCTTGGAGGCCGAAGTAGAAACACTCCAAAAGGAGAACTTTGAGGGCTAATATGGACTGTATATTGACAATCAGTTGGGGAGTGATCTCAGCCATTAAAAGGTGTGGGAACAATATGGGAAAGGATAAAGGAAGAATGATGTCATAGTGCTAGTGTGTCTAGAGAAGACCACGTGGCTTCCTGTGATTACTCAAAAAAATACGATTGTGGACCCTATGAGCATTAAACTCTGAGGAAATGTGGCATGATATTACTCTTTAGAGCTAAGGGGTATGGGAAGAATCTGACCATCCTTCAGAAAGGGATTGTTGAAATGTTTGAGTCACCATGGGTGGGTGAGCTTCGACGGAGTGAATGAAAAAGATGATCTAGGTCATCAGTTTTTGTAATGGCTAGGCGTGATCTCAATCGTCAATATTGGTAGGTACCACAAGGATCTAGGGAAGAAATGAAAGCGGGTCACATGTTTTCTATTATGCAAATGGAGAACTATGAATGGGTCCTAACTATTGATTTGGAGAAATAGATAGATCAAGGATTCAGTGGACTAGGTGGTAGATTCCATGATAGTGTCAGGTCATATGACACATGTGGCAGTAGTCTTGTGGATGCCAACTTACAATGAGGCACATACAATGATTAAGGACCTAAAAAAGTTAAGGGGCCATAAATTTTGATTCATATATTGGTTTGGCTCATGGTTATAGTAATTGTAAATATCTTGATGAGCATAAGATAATGGTTCCCTCGAGAAGAGGTACTGAGATGATTGAGAAAAATAAATTTTTTACTACTCCATCCCTTAAAAGGGTACTTAGGGGGTTGGGTCTGTTACAAAGTGGTATTAGATCCAGGCTACAAAAATTGGCCTACTTGGGCTCATGAAAGAGTTGAATAAATTTGATTAGAGAACTTTTAAGGGGGAGGCAGGGGGAGGTCACCCTACCCTACCCTATTTGATGACCTAAAAGGTCAATTTCCCACTGTCTTGGCAGAGTTCCTCTACTTTGCTTGCAATTATGCAATCAATTTCCTTGACACTTGTAATCAGTGGCCCATAATTCTTCTTGGATTATGCCAGATTCCCCAAATAATCATTTTTGGCCTATGGCCAAGCTAAGAGTCCCAATACTATAGGCAGAGCACTAATCTCTTTCACGTAAAACCAAGCCCTATGACCAATAAATTATTCCTTTGAGCGATTTACCACTTTTTACCAAGTGGTATTTCTCCTTAGTATATTGGGAGGTCCGTAGGTAGTAATGAAACCACCCTCAAGAGTGTTGAGGTGGCTTTAGTTACCACCACATGTCCCTTAGTGGGTTTTACGATACCACCAGCATGGGGTAACTCCATCTTAAATTTTGTGTAAATTAAGTGTGCACATTTTGATCTAAACCATTGATCCTTGCATGTGATCCTATATTATTCCCACGATACACAATGATGTGGAGCATTGATCTGATTGTGATCAACGATCAAGACTATAACTTACCCTGATGGTGATTTTATCATGAATGTCACGTTCTAGTGGTGGATCTCGAATAGTCTTTTGATCTAACAGTCCCTAATTCACTATTTTAACTAGCATATGGAATTCAATGAATTCTTCACTGAGTAAAAAAATAACAACCAAATCTCAAGATTAATGATGCTTCTGCCTCACTATCCATGAACGCTTATTTAAACTTTATTACTGAAAATAGGGATGAGACATTATGTTGTTTTTACATGTTTAAATATGAACTATATGTTGCATTTATATGCTAAATAATAAAGTTGAATTCATCTTATAGAATTTTATTTTATACATTTCCCATGATCTAATGGATAAGTAACTAAAAAAAATGTTGATTATCAACACTTAACTAGGAAGTGGATTTCCAAGAAAATCTATAAACGTAAAGGATGGTGACCTATCATGAAATGGGGGAAGGATCCCATAATAGAGAAGAAGAGTTTGATGAAAGGACAGTGGTAGAAACCCCTCTAGACTTGGTTGATACTGTGATAAGTCTCATGGTAGAGTTACAAAGATTTAAGGATTATAATGAGAGGCTTATGAAAGAGTAAGAAAAGCAGTGCGAAATAAGTGTGGTCTTGCTGCAAATCATGATGGATATACAGAGATAGTTGAAACATGGGGTAACAACCAATAATGTGGATAAACATCATCCTAAGAAAATACAGAGTCCACCTAAGATACAAAGGCATGGTCTTGAAAGTAGCAATGAAAGAAGAAGCACTCCAAAGAAGGCCCAACATGGAGTCAAGAGGCATGCCAAAGTCAAGGGTTTGTCTGAAGATTCCTATAGTGAAGGATAAAAAATCTCTAAGGAATGGTCTAACAATGAGACTAGTTCACATTCTAAAAGGAAAAGAAAGAGGAGGAAGCACTCCAAGGGCAGTGACATTGAAGAATTTAAGAAAGCCAGGACACCCACTTGAGTGGAAAGTCCTATATCTAGTGGGAGGACCTTAGAAATGTATAGGGAATCCATGAGAAGGAGCTATCTTGGGGAAAATTTGAGAAATACTCCAAGAATATGTACCTGTGTGAAAGGTACTATGATGACTAGACTAAGTAGATCTATGAATTCAAACTAGGAAAACTCATTATAGATGAATATATCAACAACTATATGGAGATGTTGAGGTACGTTCCCTATACAAAGGAAGAAAATACAAATATGCAATGATTCCTTAGTGGGATGCCTCGATCCTTTTGGAATAGAATTGATTTTGATGAACCTAAGAACTTGGAAGATTCCATTCGGAAGGCTAGGTACTTCTATGAACAATTCAACCACAAGGAAGAATATCCCAAGTACCAGAAGAAGAAAGGAAAACTAGGATTCAAGAAGAAGGGGGTTAAACCCTCAAAGTTTAATAATTATGGGAAGAGTTATAAGATGATATTTCCCACTAACAGTGTGAATCAACAAAAATTTCCATCTCGGAGTGGAAATAAAACCTTTCGATCAACCCCGAGAAGGAATGATAATACAAAGAAAGAACCATTGAAATGTTGGGCATGTGGAGAATAAAATATGTTAAGGGACTACCTGCACAAGCATCCAGACAGTAGGAGAGTCTACAATGTCCAAGAGGCTAGCATGGTTGATGATTTGGCCAGATGTATACCATAAATTCATGCAACCTTGGATAATAGACAAGAAGAACACCAAGCCTTAGTGGTGGAAATGGAAGGTATGATTACCAACCATATTGTTTCTTTTCTGATTGACCCTGGTTCAAATTTAAGTTATGTTTCCCCTCAAAATATTGAGAAATGTAAATTACAACAAGTGAAACATTCTAAACCATGGATGGTACAGCTAGCCACTGGAACAAAGAGGAAGGTAAAAAGGGTCATACCAACATACCAATTCTTTATGAATGTGCTATCTACTCATGCAACCTTGAACATACTTTCCTTAGGATCTTATGACATGATGATTGGAATGGACTAGTTGGTTTCCCATAAAGCCAAGTTGGACTATTATAATAAAACATTATAGTATGAATATGATGAAGGGAAGAGAAGGACCCTACAAGGAATTCAAAATCCTATCTTAGTGAGACATATATCAACCCTTCAAGTGGAGAAGTATTGTAGGAAGAGATTTCCTTTGTATGAAATACAAGTACTGAACTCTGTTGAGGGCCATAAACCAAGACTAGAGGACCATCCTATATTGAGATAGTATAGATATGTATTCCCAGAAGAGGTACCGGGTTTACCTCCAAGAAGAGACATTGACTTCTCAATAGAACTTGTACTTGGAATGATGCCAATGTCTAGAACACCTTATAGGATGAGTACCCTAGATCAAGCTGAGATCAAATAACAACTTAAGGATATTTTGGACAAGGGTTATATTTGGCATAATGTGTCTTCTTGGAGAGAACCAACCTTTTTTGAGGAAGAATAAGGATCACACACTCAGGTTGTTCATAAACTATAGACAACTCAACAAAATGACAATTAAGAATAAGTATCCCTTGCGAGAATTGATGACTTATTGACCAATTAAGGAGTGATATAATTTTCTCCAAGATTGAATTGAGGTATGGATACCATTAGGTCTATATTGATGACGAATACATAAAAAAAAAAAACCTTTAGAACAAGGTATGGGAACTATGAATTTGTGGTGGTGCCATTTGGGGTTACCAATGCACCAACAACCTTCATGTGCTCTACAAGTTTTTGGACAGATTTGTGTTAGTTTTCATTGATGATATCCTAATATATTCTAAGAGAAGAGAAGAGCATGAAGAACACATCAAGTTAGTGTTTAAAGAGTTGAGTGAACACAAACTCTATGCAAAGTTTCGTAAGTATGAAGTTTTTCAAAAACAAGTCCATTACTTAGGCCATGTCATCATTGAGGAAGGAGTGGAAGTTGATCCTGAAAATATGAAATCCATTATGGATTTTCCTACACCAAAATATGTAACTGACATTGGGTATTTTATGGGTCTAGAAGGGTACTATAGAAGGCTCATAAAGGGGTTTTCCAAGATTGGTTATCCAATCACCTCCCTTTAAAAAAAGAGAGTCAAATTTGTTTGGACAATTGAGTGTGAAGCTATTTTTCAATCGCTGAAGAATTTATTGACCAATGCACATGTGCTGAAGATTGTAGACCTAGAAAAGGATTTCCTTGTGTGCACAAATTCCTACAAAGAAGGAATTGGAGGAGTCCTCATGCAAGAAGGACATGTAATCTTTTATGAATCTAGGAAATTGAATAAACATGAAATTAACTATGTGACCCATGACTTAGAATTAGCTTCCATAGCGCATGCCTTAAAAATGTGGAGACATTACCTCCTAGGAAAATTATTTGTGTTCATGATAGACCATAGTGGACTAAGGTATTTGTTTGACCAACCCAAACTAAATGCTATTGATGCAGGAGCATTGCTCCACCTCAACACACGCCAACTGATTCACATGCATGGTGTGCATTCAAGGAAGGAAGAGGTGTCACCCTCTCATTTTTTGCCTCGAGAATCAAAAGCGTGATCCAGGCATTTAATGATGACAAGATGGAAGAGACAAGTTTTTATTTAGCACAAGATGGATATAAGGTTTCCATTAAGTGGTCGACGATAGGAGAGATCTGCATCCGATTTGGAGCAGATTTCCATCATTGTAATTTTCCCATTAGATAGATGTTTTGAATAGTGATTTGACACCACTAGCTTAGCTTGGAGGGAAGCTCATCGATACCCTCTTGTATAAATATTTGTATTGTTTCCAAATAGAGGTTGTTGTAGGCTGGTTGGAAATTGGATGGAAAACCATTGTAATCCAGGAGACATGTATGCATAGGAGGTAGGGAGAGAAACATAGAGAGCCGAGACTCAGTTGTAGCTCAGACTCCCATATTGTAATGAACATTCTGCCATTAATAGAAAATGACAGTTTTTCCTGTTATCAATTTCTGTGTATTGGATATTTTGGTTGAATGTAAATTGTATGCATGTAAATTGTAAATGAATGTTAGAAATCGTCTACAGGGATAGAGATACATTTTTCTATTTGTGAGTGTGTAATATTAAGTCTGTTTCTTTAGGCTAAGTGCAAGGAGTGCACAACAGAGGGTGAAAACTCTATGAGTCGATGGAAGGAGTGTGTGTCTGAACTCAGTGGATTCAGAAGAGAATATTCCAGGAGGGCATACCAGCATAATCAACAAACTAGGGAGGAAATTTCAAGGTGGTTAAGTACCTTGGAAAGAAAGACTGTGTAATATGAAACATAGTTCAGAGTTACTGAACACTCTGAAACACTCTTCCAGGAGGGCATAGAGAAAGTACAAGAGAGTATAAGAGAAACATTGTTGGAAGTGTTGGAATCCTTAGGAGAACCCCATAATTACTAAACATTCTGAGGAAGGAAGGCTTTGCAAGAGTGCATCGACAAAGGAGAGGAGATGCCTTAAACCCTTCAGGTAGGATAAGGGAGAAGTCGAAAAAAACCTTGGCCGAGCGCAAGGAGTGCGTCGAGGAGAATATAATTCCATCTTACAAGCTTAGGAGGAAGAGAGAGAGGTTTCTAGGAGGGAACGAGGAAGTTCAATGAAGGATGTAGAGGAATGAGGAACCTTAAAGGTTTCAAGCTGAGGAAAGTTGCAAAAGTGTCTTCGTAGAACTCTCCAAGGAGTGCAAAATAAGTTCGAGAATAGCCTAAGTCTCAAAAGGGAAAAGTGAACCAAGTGTGCAAAGGAGTTAAGGACTTGTCTAAGTCTTGAAGACCATAAAATTGTCCATTGTTAAGGTAGACAAGTGGAAGCTGATCTGAGAGTTCGAGGATTCATACTTTAGAAGAATTGCAAGGAAAAAAATTCAAACTCCACAAAGGGTGAAGTGCAGAGTGATTCTAGACCATTGGATCTAAGAGGATGCATGGTGGATATCCACACATTTCAGAGGAAGAACCCTTTCAGAGAAAGGTCAAGGAGTGAACACTCGAAGAGATGGAAGCCGAAGAAATCCTAGTCGTCCATTGAGATAGGAAACGTGGCGAGGAATCAACACGTCGCTGATTCGCAAATAGAGGAGGAAAAAGTTAAGATAAGAGAAGACTCATGACTTCCAAAATTGTGATTTGATCAAAGACATTAAGCGCGAAGATAACATGGACCGTATATTTGGTCTTGAAGGAGTCACCGATTTGGGAATTAGGAAAAAGGGAGCAAGCAACTCGCAAAATTTTCATAGAACAGAGTCGAAAAGGGAGCTGGCCCACAGTTGTAATCCATGGTCACATCAAAGGGAGAGCCTATCATAGAGAGATAGTTCATGTTGGCATTAATATGTAAGAGCGCTAAGGAGAGGGTCCACAATTTCCACACAACCTACACCAAAAAGGTTGGAGGGTCTGTGACAAGTTAAACTAGTTCCCATTAGGAGCTCGACTAACCATTCGGCTCTGTGACTTGAACGATCCTAAAATGGGAGGTCAAGCGGCTCTTTGGAGGGAAAGGGGTTTGCGCCAGGAGTGGTATCCGAGCTAATGCATAATTGATTTATGTAGGCAAGGGGGAAAAAGTGTGTTACTCTGTTGAAAATGTTTCAAGGTGTGCAACATATAATAAAAAACCAGGTAGACTGTAGGTGAAGCAATATGGCCTTTGGAAGTTATGGGCATGGTCAAGGAGAAGTTTGACCGTAGAAAATAAAAGAAGAGATAGACAAGGAGTTTAGGGAAATCAGGGTAGAAATGGAGACACTAGCATTGAAAAAGAAACAGGAGGCAAGGGTACGTTGTAGGTATGAATGGCTCTTGAAGAGAACATTTAAATGGAATGTTCAGAAGTTGTTGGTCAGAGGGTAGAAAAAGGTGTTAAAAAGGTGGCTGAGGTATGCTGAAAACATCAGTGATGAGGGAAAGAGATCTGGAAAGAGTCTCATAGGTTTCCCGGTGAGCAATGAGAAGGGATCAATGAATCTCGTAAACTGCCAGGAAGGGAGAGGATACATCCCAATTTTCCATATGGGAAATGGAGAAGAGGTGAGCTCAATTGAGAGTTTACATCAGGGGGTGTTGATAGATGAAGAGGAGGTAGAAGAAATATATCACTCAGGTGAAACTTCACATGGAATTTTGGACCGTGTGAATGAAGATGATGCGAAGTTAAAATATTCCACCATTGAGGAGAAGGATCAGGGGAGTATTCTGGTCATCAAGGGAATTGAGGTATTCCTACCACCTAACCCAATTGAGGTAAGAGAATGTATTGCAGATGCGACAAAAAGACAACTAGTAGTAACTGTCATAGAGAAGGAGGAGTAGATATTGATGTCTGCCCCAGTAGAAGAAGAATAACATACAATTAATATTCTCACTTCATGGGAGAAATAATTTTATCTAGGTGGATATCAGTGTCCACCAACCTTTTCCAACTGGCTCTAAACAATTTTTTGGCAATTTTTGTAATTTACTATTTTTGGTAGTTTTTCGGGTCCTGAACTTCCAGAGCCGTTTTGAGGCCCTAAACGACGTTGTTTGGGAAAACGGGGAGCAATATGATAATTTGTTTGATGTTTCTCACACAAAAGTTGTATTCCTTGGATAGATATTTCTAACGGTGTATCGAGCACCCCAAATGAAGATCGTATGAAAAAGTTACACCCCCGGGAAGTTGACGTATCAACTACCTCCATCGGGGCCCGCAAACCTTTTGTATTTTCATCTTCTGGGGTTAGGGTTTTGGATTTTCCTTATGTTAAAAAGGCCCTTAGAGCCTCATTGTAATAATCATATTCTTACGAATGCGAGTATCCATCACATCTCTTCTCAGAGATAAGCTGCCACCATTCTAGCGAGTCTTTCACTCTATATTTTTACAGTCTCTATACATTTCTTTCATAAATAGAAATCGTGTATTACTTATGGTTGCATCTATGATACATTTCTATTATATTATTGGATATCCGCAATATCTCTGTGTATTTATTTATTACATCTCCGCTCTCATTTCGTGTCGAAAATAATTCGGATCAGTGGTATCAGAGTAGGCTGCTCTTGATCGTTATTTTCATTGCATGTCCCCAGCGAGGTCCAAGTATATAAAGTTGGGTCTCGATCTTGTCTCTCTTGAATAAAATCACTCTCGCACGCCCAAGAAATCCTCCATGAAGGAAGAAAAGAAAAACAACGGAGGAGATGATCCTATCAATCTATTGCTTGAGCAATCTCTCATGCGATAGAGGGATGAAATGGATATTTTTTCACACATCGTTCAATGCCTACCAATAGAAGTAGGCACATATTCATAAAGTGAACACTTTGGAAGCACCTCACATTTCAAGGTACAAGTTAATTTCTATTTTCCTGTATTTTATGGGTCTAGAAGGGTACTATAGAAGGTTCATAAAGGGGTTTTCCAAGATTGGTTATCCAATCACCTCCCTTCAAAAAAAGGGAGTCAAATTTGTTTGGACAACTGAGTGTAAAGCTATTTTTCAATAGCTGAAGAATTTACTGACCAATTCACATGTGCTAAAGATTGTAGACCTAGACAAGGATTTCCTTGTGTGCACAAATTCCTACAAAGAAGGACTCGGAGGAGTCCTCATGCAAGAAGGGCATGTAATATTTTATGAATCTAGGAAATTGAATAAACATGAAATGAACTATGTGACCCATGACTTAGAATTAGCTTCCATAGTGCATGCCTTAAAAATGTGGAGACATTACCTCCTAGGCAGAAGATTTGTGTTCATGATAGACCATAGTGGACTAAGGTATTTGTTTGACCAACTCAAACTAAATGCTATTGATGCAGGAGCATTGCTCCACCTCAACATGTGCCAACTGATTCACACAGATGGTGCACATTCAAGGAAGGAAGAGGTGTCACCCTCTCATTTTTTTCCTCGAGAATCAAAAGCGTGATCCATGCATTTAATGATGACAAGATGGAAGAGACAAGTTTTTATTTAGCACAAGATGGATATAAGGTTGCCATTAAGTGGTTGATGATAGGAGGGATCTACATCCGATTTGGAGCAGATTTCCATCATTGTAATTTTCCCATTAGACAGGCATTTTGAATGGTGATTTGACACCACTAGCTTAGCTTGGAGGGAAGCTCGTCGATACCCTCTTGTATAAATATTTGTATTGTTTCCAAGTAGAGGTTGTTGTAGGCTGGCTGGAAATTGGATGGAAAACAATTGTAAGCAAGGAGACATGTATGCATAGGAGGTAGGGAGAGAAACATAGAGAGTCGAGACTCAGTTGTAGCTCAGACTCCCATATTGTAATGAACATTCTTCCATTAATAGAAAATGACAGTTTTTCCTGTTATCAATTTCTGTGTACTGGATATTTTGTGTTGAATGTCAAATGTATGCATGTGAATTGTAAATGAATGTTAGAAATCATCTGCAGGGATAGAAATACAATTTTATATCTGTGAGTGTGTAAGATTAAGTCTGGTTCTCTAGGCTAAGTGCATGGAGTGCGAGACAGAGGGTGAAAACTTTGTGAGTCGACGGAAGGAGTGTGTTTCTGAACTCAGTGGATTCAGAAGAGAAGATTCCAGGAGGGCATACCAGGATAATCAACAAACTAGGGAGTAAATTTCAAGGTGGTTAAGTACCTTGGAAATAAAGACTATGTAGGATGAAACACAGTTCAGAGTTACTGAACACTCTGAAACACTCTTCCAGGAGGGAATGGAGAAATTACAAGAGCGTACAAGAGAAACACTGTTGGAAGTGTTGGAATCCTTAGGAGAACCCCAAAATTACTAAACATTCTGAGGAAGGAAGGCTTTGCAAAGAGTGCATCGACAAAAGAGAGGAGATGCCTTAAACCCTTCAGGTAGGATAAGGGAGAAGCCGTAAAAAATCTTGGCCAAGCACAAGGAGTGTGTCGAGGAGACAATAATTCCATCTTACAAGCTTAGGAGGAAGAGAGAGAGGTTTCTAGGAGGGAACGAGGAAGTTCAATGAAGGACATAGAGGAATGAGGAACCTTAAAGGTTTCAAGCTGAGAAAATTTGCAGAAGTGTCTGCGTAGAACTCTCCAAGGAGTGCAAAAGAAGTTCGAGAATAGCCTAAGTCTCGAAAGGGAAAAGTGAACCAAGTGTGCAAAGGAGTTAAGGACTTGTCGAAGTCTCGAAGACCATAAAATTGTCCATTGTTTAGGTAGACAGGTGGAAGCAAATCTGAGAGTTCGAGGATTCAGACTTCAGAAGAATTGCAAGGAAAAAAATTCAAACTCCACAAAGGGCGAAGTACAGAGTCATTCTAGACCATTGGATCTAGGAGGACGCGTGGTGGATATCCACACATTTCGGAGGAAGAACCCTTTCAGAGAAAGGTCAAGGAGTGAACACTCGAAGAGATGGAAGCCGAAGCAATCCTAGTCGTCCATTGAGATAGGAAATGTGGCGAGGAATCAACACTTCGCTGATTCACAAATAGGGGAGGAAAAAGTTAAGAGAAGAGAAGACTCATGAATTCCAAACTTGTGATTTGATCAAAGACATTGAGCGCAAAGATAATGTGGACCGTAGATTTGGTCTTGAAGGATTCGCCGATTTGGGAATCAGGAAAAAGGGAGCAAGCAACTCGCAAAAGTTCCACAGAACAAAGTCTCAAAGGGAGTTGGCCCATGGTTGTAATCCATGGTCACATCAAAGGGAGAGCCTAGAATAAAGAGATAGCGCTTGTTGGCATTAATATGTAAGAGAACTAAGGAGAGGGTCCATGGTTTCCACACAACCTGCACCAAAAAGGTTGGAGGGCCTGTGACAAGTTAAAATGGTTCCCATTAGGAGCCCGACGAACTATTTGGCTCTGTGACTTGAATGATCCTAGAACGGGAGGTCAAGCAACCCTTTGGAGGGAAAGGGGTTTGCACCAGGAGTGGTATCAGAGCTAATGTAGAATTGATTTCTGTAGGCAAGGGGGATAAAGTGTGTTACTCTGTTGAAAATGTTGCAAGGTGTGCAACAGATGATAAAAAACCAGGTAGACTGTAGGTGAAGCAATATGGCCTTTGGAAGTTATGGGCATGGTTGAGGAGAAGTCTGACTATAGAAAATAAAAGAAGAGATAGACAAGGAGTTCATGGAAATCAGGGCAGAAATGGAGATGCTAGCATTGAAAAAGCAGTAGGAGGCAAGGGTACGTTGTAGGTATGAATGGACCTTGAAGAGAAAATTTAAATGGCAGGTTCATAAGTTTTTGGTCAGAGGGTAGAAAAAGGTGTTAAAAAGGTGGCTGAGGTATGCTGAAAACATCAGTGATGAGGGAAAGATATCTGGAAAGAGTCTCATAGGTTTCCCGGTGGGAAATGAGAAGGGATCAATGAATCTCGTAAACTGCCAGGAAGGGAGAGGATATATCCCAATTTTCCATATGGGAAAGGGAGAAGAGGTGAGCTCAATTGAGAGTTCACATTAGGGGGTGTTGATAGATGAAGAGGAGGTAGAAGAAATATCTCACTCAGGTGAAAATTCACATGGAATTTTGGATCGTGTGAATGAAGATGATGCGAAGTTAAAAACTTCCACCGTCGAGGAGAAGGATCAGGGGAGTATTCTAGTCATCAGGGGAATTGAGGTATTCCTACCACCTAACCCAATTGAGGTCAGAGAATGTATTGCAGATGCGACAAAAAGACAACTAGTAGTAATTGTCATAGAGAAGGAGAAGGAGCAGATATTGATGTCTGCCCCAATAGAAGAAGAATAACATACAATTAAGATTCTCACTTCATGGGAGAAATAGTTTTATCCGGGTGGATATCAGTGGCCAACAACCTTTTCCAACTGGCTCAAAACAATTTTCTGGCAATTTTGGTAATTTACTATTTTTGGTAGTTTTTCGGGTCCTGAACTTCCGGAGCCGTTTCAAGGCCCTAAACGACGTTTTTTGGGAAAACGGGGAGCAACATGATAGTTTTTTTGATGTTTCTCACACAAAATTTGTATTCCTTGGATAGATATTTCTAACATTGTATCAAGTGCCCCAAACGAAGATTGTATGAAAAGGTTACGCCCCCGGGAAGTTGACGTATCAACTACCTCCATCGGGGCCTGCAAACCTTTTGTATTTTCATGTTCTGGGGTTAGGGTTTTGGATTTTCCTTATGTTAAAAAGGACCTTAGAGCCTCATTGTAATAATCATATTCTTGCGAATGCGAGTAGCCATCACATCTCTTCTTAGAGATAAGCTACAACCATTCTAGCGAGTCTTTCACTCTATAATTTTATAGTCTCTGTACATTTCTTTCATAAATATAAATCATGTATTATTGTATCTTTGTGTTTATGGTTGCATCTATGATAAATTTATATTATATTATTCGATATCCACAATATCTCTGTGTATTTCTTTATTACATCTCTGCTCTCATTTCATGCCGAAAATAATTCAGATTAGTGGTATCAGAGAAGGTTGCTCTTGATCCTTTTTTTCATTGCATGTCCCCGACGAGGTCCGAGTATAGCAGGTTGGGTCTCTATCTTGTCTCTGTTGAAGAAAATCCCTCTTGCACGCCCAAGAAACCCTCCATGACGGAAGAAAAGAAAAACAACGGAGCAAACGATCCTATCAATCTATTGCTTGAGCAAGCTCTCATGCGACAGAGGGATGGAATGGAGAATTTTTCCCACATCCTTCAATGCCTGCCGATAGAAGTAGGCGCATATTCATAAAGCAACCACTTTGGAAGCACCTCACATTTCAAGGTACAAGTTAATTTCTATATTCCTGTATTTGAAGGAGAGATAGATGCAGAAGCCCTAGACAAATGCTTAAATATGCTAGAAGGTTATTTCTTTTTTCACAATTTTTTCGACAGAGAAAATATCACCTTTGCACTCCTTAAAGCTCTCCCCCATGTCAAACATTGGTATGAAAATTACTGGGAGAATATTTCCACATAGGAGTCCGGAATATATGGGGTTGAGCCCACTTGGGATTTTTTTTTGGATGCGGTAAAGGAACAATATTACCCTGTTGGTAACTATGAGGATCAATACATGATATGGACCACACTATGACAAAAGAGGGGGAAAGAAGTTCTGGAGTTCACCAATAAATTCCATAACTTGCGCACCAAGCTGGGTATCAAGGACTCTAAGTGACATCTGGTTCTAAAATACTGCGGGGCTCTACACAGACACATCCAAATTGAAATGGATTTTCTGGACATCTCATCACTCGGTTCTTCTTATCGATATGATGTTAAAATTGAGCAGAAATTTAAGCACCAGAGAAAACATGAGTTTGGGTCTGCAAATCCGCAACAACCAAAGTATGAAAAAGATGACCCTAACAAACAGTCTCCCAAAAACCATTCCAAGCCACAGGAAAAGAAGGGTCACGGGAAGACAAAGAAAGACACCGGAAAATGGTTTGATTTCCACAAAATACCCTAGAACAACACCGATGAATGTCGCTCAAAATAGTCATTGGTGGCCGAGATCAAATATAAGGAGAAAAACCCTGATTCATAATCTAATTATGAAAATACTTGTAAAAGATAGATCATCAACGCTGACCCCACTGCTACTGTCGTGACTGCAACAATTCAACTAGAAGAACCAACAACTCTGGAAGAGGGGGAGCACCTTTTTCATTCACATATGTGGGTGAAGGGGACCCTGCTGCATTTTATTGTTGATAGCAGAAGTGAGAAGAACCGCATCTCAGCAGAGGTCATCAAACAGTTGGGATTGTCGACAACACCACACCCACAACCATACAACATCAGGTGGCTTTTCCAAGGATAAGATATTCATGTCAACCAATAGTGTCGATTCTCATATGATATATAACCCTTCAAGGATGAGGTATTATGTGATGTTTCCCCATTGGATGTCTGTGATGTTCTCTTGGTCCAACCATATATGTGGAAGTGCCATGCTATTTATGAGTCTTGACCCCGTAGTGTCATTGTTACTTTGGGGGGTCATCTCTACAAAATGTTGGAAATATGGCTATAACAGAGATGACACAGATGGTCAAGGTTGGAAATATGGCTATAGCAGAGATGACGCAGTTGGTCAAGGTTGTCACTGATGGCAATCGGTCAGATGGTCAAGGTTTTCATTGATGGAAATAGGTTGGTTATAGAGCACACACAAGAGATGCTGGAAAATAGAAGCTGAAACACAGTGCTGAAACAAAGCTGGAACACAGAAGCTGAATCACAAATGCTGAAACACAAATGCTAAAACACAAAGGCTGGAACACAGATGCTGGAACGCTTATGCTGAAACACAGTGCTGTAACAGCTGAAACACAGTAATGGTACATATGCTGAAACACAGCGCTGGGCTGAAACACAGTGCTGAAACAGAGCAATATTTATTTTGGCAAATTAGGGTGGTAGGGTGGTGCTAGGGAGACGTATGTCTCTTTCTCTGCAAGTAGGTGCTTGTAGAATCTGAAGGTTGGTGCCTTCACTCAGTTGGTGCTGAAGTAAAAAGGAAGTCGGTGCT
>ML781180.1:1297757-1336111 GCA_009831015.1 Picea engelmannii | reverse complement strand
AGACTCACTGCCACTAAGATTAATGATTCAAAGTTAAAAAGAAGAGAAATAGTTAATAATCTAAACTAACTGATTCACCCCCCCCCCCCTCAGTTAGTTCATACCTGTAACACAAAATACCAGAGGTAGTTCCAAATACTATCCCACCTAAAAAATTCCGCAAGGTAGTATCTCATACTAAAAAATTCATCTTCTTCATAATCTGTTCAAAGGGTAAATAGAAGGATACTACAACCACTACAACCTCGGCCCAAACACCTTCTATCCAACAGAAGCAGGTCGACAAGATTGAAGAAAAGCGTAAAGATTCCTTCTGCACACAGGCACCTCATGTAGTCAGTCTGGTTAAAAAGGTCCAACCCTTCCAACCAAATGTTTGTGACAACCTTCAACAAGCTAAGCAACACAACTTCCCCAACAAGGAAAGCAACTCATCAAGATGTAGATTCAAAAAACGCTTTTCCCTCTCCCCCGGGCACTCATTGCAATGGATACCATTGATTTCTAAGGAGGGAGGATTGATCCAGGTGGATATTGGTAGCCACCCACCTTTTCTAACTAGCTCAAAATAGTTTTCTGGCAATTTTGGTAATTTACTATTTTTGGCAGTTTTTCGGGTCCTAAACTTCTGGAGCCGTTTTGAGGACCTAAACAACAGTTTTTGGGAAAACAGGGAGAAAAATGGATTTTCCTTCGATGTTTATCACACAAAATTTGTATTCCTCAGATAGATCTTTCTAACGATGTATCGAGCACCCAAAACGAAGATCGTATGCAAACGTTACGCCCCCGGGAAGTTGGCGGATCAACTACCTCCATTGGGGCTCGCAAACCTTTTGGATTTTCATATTCTGGGGTTAGCGTTTTGGATTTTCCTTATGTTAAAAAGGACCTTAGAGCCTCATTTTAATAATCATCTTCTTGTGAATGTGAGTAGCCGTCACATCTCTTCTCAGAGATAAGCTGCCACCATTCTAGCGAGTCTTTCACTCTGTATTTTTACAGTCTCTGTACATTTCTTTCATAAATAGAAATCATGTATTACTGTATCTATGTGTGTATGGTTGCATCTCTGATACATTTCTGTTATATTATTGGATATCCGCAATATCTCTATGAATTTATTTATTACATCTGATTCACACGCATGGTGTGCATTCAAGAAAGGGAGAGGTGCCTCCCTCTCATTTTTTTCCTCTAGAATCATAAGCGTGATCCAGGGATTTAATGATGACAATCTGGAAGAGCCAAGTTGTGCTTTCACACAAGATAGAGATAAGGTCACCATTATGTGGTTGACGATAGGAGGGATCTGCATCCTGTTAGTACTCTGTAAATTTTATCTCGCTGATAGACAAACGACATAGGTAACTATTTCAACCAACTTTAGAGCTGGGCAATAGCCTACTCAACTCAGAGAGGGCTCTCTCATGTCACTTGATATTTCTTTGGAAATCATTGGCTAGATTCGGTTTGTTTTGGGGGATATTATAAATTTTTTGAAGAAGTGGGGGATAAAATTTGGGCTATGGAGTCAGAAATAAATAATGCATTGGCAGGTCATTTGAACTATCTAGAGGATAAAGGCTAAGTGAGGCAATGAGTCTAAGTTTTCAAATTGAAATTTGCATGGAAAAAGAAGAAAAAGGAAAACACATAACTGCTTCAGAGCATATTAAAATGAATTCTGAAATAGTTGAGAAGAGAATCACATGAATTTAAATTGCTAAGTCTAGAGCATCATCAGACGAATTCCATAATTTTAACTCTCCAATTTAAAAGAGGAACTTGCAAATGGAATTTTAAAGACACAGGAAACACACACTATGAAAGAAGACATAACTCATATCACAAACAATTAGAATATTTTCATAAAAATTTCAAAAAAGTGCTTCTGCACCACTTATTCAGTTTAGTTCCATGATCTTACAAAGTATACCTGCAATGAGGGTAGGTCCCCTCTCCCTTTTTTCTATCATAGGGATAATATATATGTAGAAAATTTACATGCGAAATTCCAAATAACTCAACTTCCTCACAGTCTAAAGATAGAGATCGTTTACACAAAAAGTAATGCATCACAACTATTCTCCTACTTTACAAGGAGCATTATAAACATGTCCGACATATCTGAGGCTTTTTCATTGAATGCCATATGTCCAAAATTTTCTGAAACGTTCTCAGTTCAACCCGAGAAATTATTCCAACTTGGAGATTTCTTCTTTCAGGGTGTTCAACGATACTGGTTGATTTTCCCCAACTCTTTCGACCACCTTAGCTCTGACTCCTATCTTCTGCTACTTTCTCTGCTTCCCTCTTTCTTCTTGTTGGTAGAACTTCTCCACATTTCCATTGATGATTAAATCCCTCATGATAGGATTTAGTCTGACCTCTGATTCTGATTCTGTCGCAGGGTCAGTATGGAATTTGGTTGCAAGTATCTATGCGATCGACTCCTCTTTCTTACTCATTGATGGATTTTCCATGTTAGTAGAAAATCTTGTTCCACTGGATATTGTTTGATCGACCTGGTCCATTTATCCCAGTTTTGCAGAAAACATGATTTTTGTCTTCCTTGTCTCATTACTTACTTCGTCCTGAATAAAATGTCGATTGCTCAAACAGGATAAATTTATCTGTAATTTTGAGGACAATTGTCACTGAGTGTTTAATAATAGACTGTGATGACAACACTTGTCCAAATTACAGTCTATCACACTCGATTGTCATCTTCAAAATTATTTGCCTCCAGATTTTCATTTTGGCGGTGCTTACCCGATGCTGCACGACGTAAATTACTTGAGCAACGGTACTGATGTGACCGAATAAGTCGTTAAATCTCCCCTTTTCATATGCAATATGTGGGAATGACACATATCGAATGATTTTTAGACACGTGACATCGGGGGTTGGATAAAGTGGTTTAAGGCAGACCGTTTTTTGCCCTGATGTGCTTCTGAGGGTGCCACACGTCTACGATTGAAACCATAGTAGTTTTCCCCAGCCTGCCTTTGCATGATTATACTTCGTGCTATTTCGCCGCCCGATATGGGTCTCGGCCGTTGATCTGGTCTGCCTCAAAATCTACGGTCTGCCTGGTCTTTTCTTTCGCGCCTTCACTATACATTTCCATATGCCACCATATGTGACCTGGTCCTCCAAATCACACCATGTTTCTACACTTCTTTAGTTCTTCGCTAAATCTGAAACTCGTATTTCATGTATAATTTTTATGGTGATAACATAGGCTCCTATTGGGGATGATATCTTCCCTATGAGGTAGCAAATAACTGTAGACTTGATGCCTTCTTCATTGGGTTGTTTTCAAAACCTGTGTGTGTACTCTGTTATGTCTTGGAGACTGAGCGTTAAATTTAAAAAACCGAACATTTGCACACTACTCTCAACTGGATGTTGAAAAAAAATAGTGCATACTACTAGAAATTAAGAAAGGAATGCTTGAACAACAAGCTTATTCGCACACTCTTACCTACCCTAAGTGCTGAAGAAAATTGCAAAATCAAGTGAAATCATAATGCCAATTCAGTCATGACAACATTTTATCCTTTGTTTTCTCTCTTTTCACTTTCTTGTACTGAAGCTTTTTTGAAAATTCATTCAAAATGCCATTCATAAATTCA
Organism: Picea engelmannii; assembly: GCA_009831015.1. Lineage (NCBI taxonomy): Eukaryota > Viridiplantae > Streptophyta > Pinopsida > Pinales > Pinaceae > Picea > Picea engelmannii. The sequence continues at coordinate 1,332,470 of ML781180.1, read as the reverse complement.
AATCTCAAAAAATCAAGGACACTTGGACTGCTTACTTCCTCCAATAAGACTGCACAAAAATATGCACAAAACAACTATCATGTTTCACCCCTTCCACTACATTCTTGTTTTCATGTTATTTAACATGTTGATCGCCACCAAGAGGCTGAAAAATCTACTGAGAAGTCTGGAAATAATAGTTTTTTGAAACACAAGATGACCATGGCTGAAGAACATTGTCTGGTGTAAAGTGACCCATACTTAGTAAAGACACAGATTCTTCACTCCCTTCATCCTTAATCTTGCAACCCAATATCCCTTATAGATATTGATTATAAATTTTTTCCATATAACGTGCCATGGTATCATGAAACACATGAAAGAATGTTTCCCTTCTAGGAGATAAGACAGAAAAACATGCTTCCTTCACAAGTGTTTTCTTCTCTTGCTTCATTTTTTCAATCTTGGGAATATTTTCAGATGGAATGAAAACAATAGGTGTGTCTACATTTGTACAGTCTCGAACATATTAAAAAATGATAGCCACATCATGTGCATCATCCTTTTCATTATATTTCTGTATTTCTAATTGAGAAATGGTAGGATTTATTATGTTGCTTTCCTGAAACTCTATGTCATTTGTTTTTTCGCTACTTGGAGTCTCCATAGACATAGTTTTAGAATCCTCATCTATGTCTAGGTCTCTTAGGAATTGGACCACCACATCATTTTCAGGGGCAGAAAGACAAGTTTGAAACACTTATCTTGCTGGAAATATTGTTGAATATCTATGTTAGTTTCAGGAGAAGGAAAATAACCTTTAACAAAAATTTCTTGATCAACTTCTTCTTCTTTTTTGATTTGGTGGTTAAGCACATATTGCAACTCTGAATTGGAATATCCTTCCAAGTAATCAACTACGTGATCACCCAAGGCATGTGAGTGTTGTTGGTCTTCCTTATTGATAACAATTTCCTTATGTAAAACAATGCCACTATGAATGCAATCATACTTCCCCATTTCTTCTATTCTCTCAGGATTTGCTTTCAACCATTCAAAGGAACAAAAACATAAAGGAATATAGTTTTCATCTATAAGTCCACTTATTTCTTCATATTCAACATCATGTCTGGGGGATTTCTGATTTGAAGCATTATAACCATTTTTCTTCATCAAATTTAAAGAAGAAAAACATAATGGTAAGGTTCTTTCACCTGATTCAAAACCTCCTTCATTTTCTTCACTATTGTCAATTCCTTTGGACTGTCAAACACACTCATTTTAGGATTTATCTTCGACCAATGGCTGCAATTTTGAATTGCCAAGATCTTCTATATAACAAGTAATAGGTTCATCATACATATGAGGAGATTGCTGCAATATCTTGTCAATTTGTTCTAGTGAATCAGTGCGATTTAGCATTAACACACATTCCTTTGCTTCGATGATGATCTTAGGATTTTCTTTCAAAAATTTGAATGAAGAAAAGCATAAAGGTAAAGAATTCCCTTCGATTGATTCAATACTTTCTTCTTTGTAACTGTGATATGTAGGTTGATTGCTCATTATACTACTGAAAAGGAACATTTTCTGATAGAGAACATGTAGTTGGTTTCTCTAGGGAGTCAACATCATAATCACCATCATATTCATCATATATAGGAAAATCAACAACATATGCAATGTCATCTAACAAGAACAAACTTGGAACACCAACATGTTCTTCAACAAACTAATCTGCAAACTCATCTTCTTGACTATATACAAATGAATACATAAAACAATCAGCCTCCTGCTTATCATGGAATGGATCAGAAGCTAAATCAACACCTCTTTTTTCAACAAGTGGAATACAATATTTTTCAAAATCATGAGAATTAGAAACTTCAAGAGGACCTATGATATTGTCAATTCTATGCTCAAGATCCCAATCAACTATTTTCTTTTCATATTCAGTTTCATGTTCTTGAGCATTCAACCCCTCATTTTGGATCTGTTTAGATGCTTGGATGTTGTGTTGAATGTATTGAGCATCAATAAACATTTGTTGTAAGGAATTAGGTCTTGTTTCCATAAGGAGGAAAGAAAAATCTGGATGAAGAGTAGTTGCATAATGGAGCATGGTAGCAACATTAGTGGGTTGAATTTATTTGGAAAAATTGTAATAGATACTAGAAAACCTTCTACTGAATATATAAATAGTTTCATTGCTCTTCTTTTTTAAGGCATAGAACTCTATAAGTTGTAGATCCAAATATTTCTTCCTTCCCCAAAACTTTAAAAATACATCCTTTAATTCCTCCCATGAGCTAATTGTCTCTGGATGCAAATGTTTAAACTAGTCTTTGGTGTCTCCTTTCAAGGATTGAGAGAAGTCCCTCATACAAACATCGTCATGGTCAATCTCAAACAAATCTAATAAATGCTCAAACCCTTGGATGTGTTTTTCAGATGAGATGGTATCAGGTTCCCCATAAAACATAGGTAGGTACTCATAGTTTTGTGGAGGAAAATCATGAAGGATGTGGGGTAAATTTAAGGGTCTGTATCTATGTTGAGTCTTGTAGGGTGTTGGATTAAGTGCAGGATATGAAATATCAACCCTGGTTTCATGAGGCTCATCAACTTGGTTATGGTCATCACATGGCCCACATGAATTTGTTTTATCAAAATCAGTGGTACAGTGAGGATATGCATGTATAACTTTGAGAGGAGGATATACAGTTGTGATATTCTCATGATCATGATTAGAATGCAACAGGTAAAGAAACATTAGTTTGACATGGTTAAGGAAGGACCAAAGGCAACTTATAAAAAACAATAAAATGTCTTGGAAAAATCCAATTTTAAATGCTTGTTTTCTTCCATAATTTCTTTTCATACCTTTGTCAAGGGATCTCATTTCCAGTGGAGTCTCTGAATTGCATTTGAATATTGAGTGGAGTCTCCAATAATGTTTTGGAATCCAGATTCTATATTGAGAGTGGAGTCTCCATTGAAAATTTAAATTTCTTGATTCTTCTACCAATGGAATCACCTTCAAACTGATTTTTTGATGTGTGGAGTCACCAGAGTAGGAATACAACCAATATGTGCCCAAGTGTCTGCTGCTCTCAGACCTTATAACTCAACCATGTCGTTCTTTCCCAGGGAAAATTTTCAATTTTGTCCTCAACAACGACGCCAAAATGTTATCACTCTGTAAATTTTGTTCGGCTGATAGAAAATAAGCAAAGGTAATTGTTTCAACCAACTTTAGAGTTGGGAACTAGCCTTCTCAACTCAGAAAGGGATCTCTTATGTCACTTGATATTTCTTTGGAAATCATTGGCTAGATTTGGTTTATTTTGGGGGGTATTATAAAGTTGTTGAAGAAGTGGGGGATAACATTTGGGCTATGGAGTGAGAAATAAATAATGCAGTGGCAAGTCATTTGAACTATCTAGAGGATAAAGTCTAAGTGAGGGAATGAGTCTAAGTTTTCAAATTGAAATTTGGATGGAAAAAGAAGAAAAATGAAAACACATAACTTCTTCAGAGCATATTAAAATTAATTCTAAAAAGTTGAGAAGAGAATCACATGAATTTAAATTGCTAAGTCTATAGCATCATCAAACGAATTCCATACTTTTAACTCTCCAATTTAAAAGAGGAATTTGCAAATGGAATTTTAAAGACACAGGAAACACACACTACGAAAGAAGATAGAACTCATATCACAACCAATTAGAATATTTTCATAAACAGTTCAAAAAATTGCTTCTGCACCATATATTTAGTTTAGTTCCATGATCTTACAAAGTCTACCTGCAACGAGGGCAGGTCCCCTCTCCCTTTTTTCTATCCTAGGGATACTATATATATAGTAAATTTACATGTGGAATTCCAAACGACTCAACTTCCCCACAGTCTAAAGATAGAGATTGGTTACACAAAAAAGAATGCATCACAACTATTCTCCTACTTTATAGGGAGCGTTATAAACATATTTGACATATCTAATGCTTTTTAATTGAATTACATATGTCCAAAATTTTCTGAAATGTTATTGTTTCAACCTGAGAGCTTATTCCATCTTGGAGATTTCTTCTTTCAGGGTGTTCAACTAGACTGGTTTATTTTCCCCAACTGTTTCGACTAGCTCAACTCTAACTCCTATCTTCCACCGCTTTCTCAACTTCCCTCTTTATTCTTGTTGGTAGCACTTCTCCACGTGTCCGTTGATGATTAAATCCCTCATTATAGGATTTAGTTTGACCTATGATTTTGGTTCTGTTGTAGGGTCAGTATGGAATTTGGTTGCTAGTATCTGTGCGATCCACTCCTCTTTCTTACTCATTGATGGATTTTCCATGTTAGTCGAAAATGATGTTCCATTGAATTTTGTTTGATCGACTTGGTCCATGTCTTCGAGTTTTTAAAAAAACATGATTTTCATCTTCCTAGTCTCATTAATTACTTCATCCCGAATGAAATGTCGATTGCTCAAACAGGATAAATTTATCTGTAATTTTGAGGACGATTGTCATTGAGTATTTAATAATAGACTGTGATGACAGTACTTGTCCAAATTATAGCCTATCACACTAGGCTATCAACTTAAAAATGATTTTCCTCTGGATTTTCCTTCTGGCAGAGCTTACCTGACACTACATGATGTAAAGTACTCGAGAAACGGTATTGATGTGACTGAATAAGTCGTTAACTCTCCCCTTTTCATATGCAATCTGTGGGAATGACACATATTAAATAATTTTTCGACAAGTGACATCGAGGGTTAGAGAAAGTGGTTTAATGCAGATTGATTTTTGCCCCGATGTGCTTCTAAGGGCACCACACATCCACGATTGAAACCATAGTAGTTTTCCCCATCCCTCCTTTGCATGATTAAACTTCGTGTTATTTCTCCGCCCGATATGGGTCTCAGACATTGATCTGGTCTGCCTCAAAATCTATGGTCTGCCTGTTATTTTCTTTCATGCCTCCTCTATACTTGTCTATATGCCACCATATGTGACCTGGTCCTCCAAATTGCGCCATGTTTCTACACTACTTTAGTCCTCTGCTAAATTTGAAACTCTTATTTCATGTATAATTGTTATGGTGATAACACATCCGATTTGGAACAGATTTCCATCATTGTAATTTTCCCATTAGACAAGCGTTTTGAATGGTGATTTGACACCACTATCTTAGCTTGGAGGGAATCTCATCGAGGGCCTCTTGTATAAATATTTGTATTGTTTCCAAGTAGAGGTTGTTTTAGGCTGGCTAGAAATTGGATGAAAAACATTGTAAGCCAGGAGACATGTATGCATAGGAGGTAGGGAGAGAAACATAGAGAGATGAGAATCAGTTGTAGCTCGAACTCCCATATTGTAATGAACATTCTTCCATTAATAGAAAATGACAATTTTTCCTGTTATTAATTTATGTGTAATGGTTATTTTGTGTTGAATGTCATTTGTATGCATGTGAATTTTAGATGAATGTTAGAAATCCTCTGCAGGGATAGAGATATAGTTTTCTATCTTTGAGTGCATCGGATTAAGTCTGGTTCTCTAGGCTAAGTGCAAGGAGTGCACGTTAGAGTGTGGAAAATCTATGAGCCGATGCAAGGAGTGCGCGTGTGAACTCAGTGGATTCAAAAGAGAAGATTCTAGGAGGACATACCAGGATAATCCACAGATTCGAGAGGAAATTTCAAGGTGGTTAAGTACATTGGAAAGAATTACTGTGTAGGAGGAAACACATTTTAGAGTTATTGAACACTCTGAAACACTCTGCCAGGAGGGAATAGGGAAAGTACGAGAACATACAAGATAAACATTGTTGGAAGTGTTGGAATCCTTAGGAGAACCCTAGAATTATGAAACATTCAAAGGAAGGAAGGCTTTGCAAGAGTGCATCGACAAAGGAAAGGAGATCCATTAAACCCTTTAGGTAGGCTAAGGGAGAAGTTGTTGAAAATATTGGTCGAGCACAAGGAGTGTGCCAATGTGACTGTAATTCCATCTTAAAATCTCAGGAAGAAGAGCGATAAGTTTCTAGGAGGGCACAAGGAAGTTCACTGGAGGATGTAGAGGAATGGGGAGCCTTGAAGGTTTTCAATATGAGAAAAGTCAGAGAAGTGTCTGCGCAGAAATCTGCAAGGAGTGTAGAAGAATTTCAAGAATAGCCTAAGTCTTGAAAGGGAAAAGTGTGCCAAGTGTGAAAAGGAGTTGAGGACTTTCCTAATTCTCGAAGACCATAAAATTTTCCAATGTCTAGGTAGACAGGTGGAAGCAGATTTGAGAGTTTGATGATTCAGACTTCGAAAGAATTACAAGGAAAACAATTCAAACTTCGCGAAGGGAAAAGTGAGGAGTGATTATTGACCATTGGAGCCATGAGGACGCGTGGTGGAAATCCACATATTTCATAGGAAGAACCCTTTCAGAGAAAGGTCACGGAGAGAACACACGAAGAGCTGGAAGATGAAGAAATCCTAGTTGTCCATTGAGATAGGACACATGGCGAGAAATCAACACTTCGTTGATTGGGAAATCAGGTAGGATAGAATTGAGAAAATAGAAGACTCACGAAGTCCGAACTCATGATTTGATCGAATTCATCAAGCACGAGGAGAAAGTGGACTGTAGATTTGGTCTTGAAGGAGTCGTCGATTCAAGAATTGGGAAAAAGGGAGAAAGCAACTCGTGAAAGTTCCACAACACGGAGTTGCAAAGAGAGCTGGCCCACGATCATAATCCATGGTCACATCAAAGGGAGAGCGTAGCATAGAGAGCTAGCACCCATTGGCATTAATATTGAAGATCTATAAGGAGAGGTTCCATGGTTGCCACACAACCTGCGTAAAAAATGTTGGAGGGCTTGTGACAAGTTAAACTAGTTCCCATTAGGATCCCAATGAGCCATTTGGCTCAATGAATTGAACGATCCTAGACTGGGAGGTCGAGAATCCCCTTCGGAGGGAAGAGAGGGGGGGGGGGGGCTTCTCCATCAGCTATACAAAGTGGATGGATGTCTCTCCTTAGTGAATTTGATTTTGAAATCAAACACATCAAAGGAAAATAAAATAGAGAGGATGATTCCCTCAATATAAGCATGAAAGTGATTCACTTGCTAGATATAAGCACCCATGAATCAAACATCATGGCAAGAGTCAATATCTCACAAGAAACAAATGAATTTCTTAGAACTGTAAAGACATATCTAGAACAAGAACCCACATGATAGAAATATGATGGCTATCTATTGTTGAATGATGGCTTGTTAACCTACAAAGGTTGGTTGTATATAAAAAATTGTGATGACTTGAATAGGTTCATCATGGATGAACTACATAAAATACCATACACTGGTAATACTAGTTATCAGAAAATGATCACAACCACTAAGAAAGTGTTTTATTGGCCAGGAATGAAAAATGACATAGTTGGTTATTTAACTAAATGTTTGGAATGCCAATAGGTTAAGGTGGAACACAAGCATCCAACAGGGCTGCTACAACCCCTACCTATTCCAGAGTGGAAATGGGAAACCATCTCCATGGATTTTATCATAGGATTACCTAAATTAACCAAACAAAATAGTGCCATTATGGTAGTTATGGACAAGTTGAGTAAGGATGCTCACTTTATCTCGTTAAAGTCCACTTGCAAGGCAATATATATTGCCAATATTTTTCTGAAAGAAATATTTAGGCTACATGGATGCCTAGGGAAATCATATTTTATAGAGATACAAAATTCACCTTATAATTTTTGAAATCTTTGTTTGTTGGTTTTGGAACTAAATTGTTATTTAGTACATACTATCACCCTTAAACTGATGGGAAGATAGAGATAGTATTAAACCAAGTATTGGAAGAAATTTTAAGGATGCATGTGATGCATCAACCAAAGAAATGGGAAGAATACCTACCACTATTACACTTTTCCTACAATAATGACTATCATGAATCCTTGAAAATGAGTCCATTGGAGTCTCTCTATGGTAGAAATCGTAATATTCCAATCAGCTGGAACAACCTAGTGGATATAATTACACTTGGGCCAGACATGCTAAAGGAGTTGGAACAATAAGTAGCTCAAATAAAGAAAAATCTAAAAGTGGCCCAGGATAGGAAGAAGAGCTATATAGACAACAAAAGGACTCACAAGGAGGTCAAAGTAGGGGATCATGTGTGTCTCAAAATTAGACCCAGAAGAAGTTACTTGAGGATGGGAACTTGTGCCAAGATGGCACCTCAATTTTGTGGGCCCTTTGAAATTTTGGATAGAGTGGGACCTGTATCCTATAGACTATCACTTCCTCCCACAATGAAAGTGCATAGTTTTTTCCATGTTTTGTTACTGAAGAAATATTTACATGATTATAATCATATAATTGACTAGTCTTTGGTCCAGGTGGAACCATAGAGAGAATTCCTACGAGAGGCACAATGCATACTAGACATGAAATAAATCTCTTAGGAACAAAACCATTGGGCGGGTCAAGGTGTAGTGGAAACACTTTGGTCCAAATGAATCTACCTGAGAACTAGAGGATTCCATGAAACATGCATACCCTTTTTTGTTCACTAATGTATATAGAATTTTTTCAGAAGATAGAAAACTGAGGGTGGTGTTACTTTAAGGGGGAGGGAACTATAACACCCCTATTTCCCCCAACTGTAATTATAACTATTATCATGAAGAAAACTAGAGACAATCATGTTATGTGATTATTGAAAGACAATGGACCTTTGATAAATTATGTAATGTAAATATTTGGTTATTAATGGAATAGGGACATGTTGAACTATTGTTGAAGGGATGAAATTCACAAGCTATAATGTTATGAGAGGAATGGTGCAAGAGGGAAGCTATTACTAGTTGAAATGACCCTGCCAGAAAGTACCTTGATAATTTAAAGCAATGCAGACCCTAAATTGTCCTCAGCCCCAAAGATTTCATTACTAGTCATGATAGTAGTTGGGTAGTCTCATTCGAGAATCAATGAAGGATGGGTGGAGTACCCATAGTGATGTAGGTGCATTGTTAGCAAGTACATGTGGGAGGAAAATTCAGCGCCTGAGGACCAATTCAGAATCTCTAACACTGACCGATACTGCAGTAATCTTTTGAAGTTGATAGAAAAAAAAAGAGGAAATATCACACACGTGGAGACAAAATGAGCACACATGACCTGGAAGTTTAACCCTAGTCTCAGTGTAACCACAATCAGATAGAAGTTAGTTTATGTGTTTGTTTCATTTTGTATAAAGAGAGGTTTTGTATGCCCAAAAGGGGGGTTATGATAGTTATGAGAAACTAGGAGTTGTGAACAGTAGTTGTTCCTTTGAATTTTACTGTAACCATTTTCTAGATTCTGAATGAAGATAACAAAGGAAAATTGATCCAAATGTGTTAGAATGTTGTTGTCCATGATACTTCGTTATTGTTGATTGTTTCAAGAATGAATGAATCTTGCTACAAGTGTATGTAGCTTTGAAATGTTTGCATAGAATTGAATTCTCTTTTCTTCATGAGCGATGCAAGGTGTGCACACAGTCCGTAAGGAGTGCGTTGACAGGGTCTATTTCAAATCGTAAATATCATAAGAAATAACATAATATTTTCTTTGTAGGAAGAGAAAAGAGACCGCCGCAGGGTGCGCACAGTCGTCACAATAACTCAAATATTGTGTAAAGATTTGTTGCAGAGAGTGAAAAAACCTGGAATTTGACGAAGAGTTGAACCGACTCCGTAAACAAGTCGAAGAACAAGAGCAGAGGAACACCAGGAAGGAGAGAAAGGATTCTTTTCAAGAATCATTGGATCTGAGTTTGACGAATTTCCCAAAAATCAAGAAGTGCTTGGGAGATCAAATATTTGAGAAGATCAAGATAAAGAGGAGTAACACTTTCCAAGAAGTGCAAATGAGATCCAAGAAGAGGAATTGAAGAAAGTACAAAGGTTGAAACTTTTGAATCTTTTCGAAAAATATTCTAAGTTTGAAGAAAGCTTGAGCTCAGAGGGAAAGATATGGACTGTCTGATCAATGTCCAGACAACGAGGATCAAGCACAGAGGAATAAATATCTCAGCCATTTGGTCTGAGCGTAAATGGTTCATGGCCTTCCGACCAAGGTAAAGTGCACTAACTTTAAATCTTTGAAAGTACACAAGAGGAACAAAGTCGCGAAACACCGAAAATATCTGAACCGTCCATTGTCAAGGAGGATGCATGGTGTGAGCTCAACATTTCGTTGACTTGTGAATTGAAGAAGTCAAAGGTCGAGCTACAAGAACTCATGAAGTGTGAAATAGCGAAATGATCACAACTGTTTATTGAAGAAGGGAGTTGAACCATAGATCTAACCTTGTCAGGATTTTGTGACTCGAGAAATCATAGGCAAGAGTTGCAAGAACTTGTGATACCTGAAATCACAATATGATCTGAGCCGTCGGATCGAGGAGATATACGGACTTTTACTTGTCTAGAGGGAGACAAGACGCGAAGTCACAAAAAATGAAATCCCAACGCACTGGAAATATTGGCCCACGATCACAACGAAGGGTCACATCAGTGAAGGAGAACTGAGGGACTAGCACACAATAGGCTCCTGTCAAGAGTTCGGGAGTCAAGAGAGTCTGAGTGACTCACATGTAGAAGTCACGAAATATGAAATCATGATGCGCCTTTCAAATAGGTGACTGGTCACAACCTTGGTCACATTAAAGGGAGGGATTAACAAGGAGAGTTAGTGCCTAAGTACACTAAGGTTTCCAAAGGAGTTAAGGAGAAGGCCGTGGGTTCCATATAACCTACACTCTAAGGGAAAGAGGGCATGATAAGTGAATTTGAGGTTCTTGAGGGGCCGAAGAGTCAGTCAGACTCAGGTTCTTGATCGATCCTAGATCGAGAGGTCGTGCAACCCTTAGGATACGAGGCTGGTCTGCATCAAGTGGTATCAGAGTTGATTTTCGTTTACAGATTTCAGGTGAAGGAGATAAAGGAGACAAAATAACTTGAGGTTGTACTCTGTGTGTGAGAGATAGTCAACCCAATTCAACTAAGGAGACGAGAGATGTATTTTGTTGTGGTGAGGAAACCCAAAGTTATCCTTACTAGTACTTCGATGGATGATTTTCCCGAAGGGGTTCAAGAATTATTGGATAATTTTTGTGACATAGTGGTGGATGAGCTGTCTAACTCATTACCACCCATCAGAAGTATCAACCATCATATTGATTTGATACCAGGATAAAGTCTGCCAGAAAAAGAGGCATACATATTGAAGCCTTGAGAGAATGAGGAGGTAAATAACCAGGTCCAGGAATTGTTAAACAAGGGTTTGGTCAGAGAGAGCTTGAGCCCATGCACAGTACCAATCGTGTTGAGTCCAAAGAAGGATGGAGGATGGATAATGTGTATAGACTCGAGAACCATCAACAAGATCACTATCAGGGATAGATTCCCTTTGCCAATAATAGATGATTTGATGGACTTCTTAAGTGGGGAAAATTTCGTTTCTAACATAGATTTGAAAATTGGATATCACCAGATCAGAATGAGAGAAGGTGATGAGTGGAAGACAACCTTTAAGACAAATGAAAGTTTGTATGAGTGGCTTGTTATGCCATTTGGCTTAACCAATGCCCTGAGTACTTTTATGAGGTTGATAAATGAAATACTAAAAGATTTCATTGGCAAGTTCGTGGTTGTGTATCTAGATGATATAATGATCTTTAGAAAGACTAAAGAGGAGAATTTGAGGCACCTAACACTAGTTATGAGGAGACTACAATAGGAGAAGTTGTTGATAAGCCTGAAGAAGACCCATTTTATGAAGACATAACTCATTTACTTGGGTTTTGTGATCTCTTCAAATGAGATGAAGATGAACTCGAATAAGGTGAAAGAAATCAAAGAATGGGCATCACCAAGGAACATGTTTGAGGTCACGAGCTTCCATGGATTAGTGAGTTTCTACAGGAAGTTCATTGGAGATTTCAGTGGAATTTGTGCACCAATGATGGATATAGTGAAAAAAGGCACAAGTCTTTTAAATGGATAGAGGAGGTTGAGAAGAGCTTCAATACACTGAATGAGAAAGTAATGGAGCAACCAATTCTGGTCTTGCCAAATTTTGAGAAGACGTTTAAGGTGAGATGTGATGCAGGTGGATTTGCAATTGGAGGAGTTTTGATCCAGGACAATATACATGTTGCTTACTTCAGCGAGAAGCTGAATGAGACTAAGAGAAAATACTCCACCTATGAAAAATATTTTTATGCCATAATCCAAGCCCTGAAGAAATGGAGACACTACCTTGTCCCACAAGAATTTTTCTTGTGTAGCGATAACCAAGCTTTACAATTCATAACCAGACAAAAAAAATTGAATCAAAGGCATGCGAAGTGGATTGAGTATATGCATAATTTTACTTTTGTCATAAAACATATTGTTGGGAATGCTAAAAAAGTTGTTGATGCATTGAGCATGAGATGTTTGACTTTGTATGCATTTCAGGTAAGGACCTTAGGGTTTGAACACCTTGAGGAAATGTAGAGTGATGATCCAGATTTCAAGGAATCATATGAAGCATGCATGAATCCTGTGATGAGAGATAGGAGCTAGTGGATAGAGTATATGATTCAATATGGATTGTTGTTCAAGGGAAATCAATTGTGCATACCAAAATGATCAATGAGGTATAACCTTTTGAAGGAAAAACATAGTGGAGGATTGGTTGGACATTTTGGCCATGGTAAGACATTTGCGCAGTTGAGCAGTTCATACTATTGGCCAGGTATGAGAACATATGTAATTAAATTCATGAATAGTTGTAGAATCTGCCAACATGAAAAAGGAAAAAGAAAAAACACTGGATTGTATCAACCATTGCCCATACCAGAGAGGCCTTGGGATGCAATAAGCATGGATTTTGTGTTGGGAATACCAAGAACGCAAAAAGGATGTGATTTCATATTTGTTGTGGTGGATAAATTTTCAAATATGTCACACTTTATCCCATGTCAAAAGACCAGTGATGCAGTGCATGTTGCAAATATGTTTTTTAAGGAAGTTGTAAGACTTCACGGCCTACCCAAAAGCATTGTCTCGGACAGAGACACAAAATTTGTTGGTCATTTTTGGAGAACACTTTGGAGGAAGTTGGGGACATATTTTTCCTTCAACTCATCTTATCACTCTGAGACAGATGGATAGACTAAGGTGGTAAGAAATTTTTTGGGGAACTTGTTGAGGAGTCTAGTCACTGAGCACCATAATCAGTGGGATCAGATTCTTCCACAAACATAATTTGCATACAATGACTCACCAAACAGGAGCACTGGGAAGAGCCCATTCCAAATATTGTATGGAATACAAACTAGGGGAGTGTCTGTGTTGAGAGACTTAGAAGAGAGTGAGATCAAAAGCGTTGGAGTAGAAGATTTTGCTGCAAAAATGCAGAAGCTCCATAGCCAGATTAGGGAGCAATTTCAGATTTCTAGCCAAGAGTACAAGCGCAGAGCTGATCAACATCGGAGACAAATTCAATTTGGATTTGGAGATGAAGTTCTGGAACATCTCAGGAAGGAAAGGTTACCTAGGGGGGCATATAACAAGCTAAAGATGAAGAACATAGGACCGTGTAAGATCTTGAGGAAGTTTGATGCAAACTCCTATGAGATCGAGCTTCGAGATGATGTGGGCATATCACCTGTATTCAACATCTCAGACTTGTATCCTTATAGGAAGGATGACATAGAGGGATCATCAGATCAAGAGAAGATTCAGTGGGAGAAACAAATTCCTATAGCAAAAAAACCACAGATGGAAAATATCGTTGATTAGAGGATTGGTAAGAAGACTAAGAGGAAGAACTATTTTGAATATCTGGTCAAGTGGAAGGGACACCCAATAGAAGATGCCAATTGGGAGAGCAAATTTGATATCCAAAAGAATGGAAACTTAGTACAGGAGCTCATGGACATGAGTCCATGAATTTTTATCCAGGGGGAGTATGATGCAGGAGCATCGTCAACAAGTACAAGTGGCAGGACAACTCAGTGCCTGAGGACCAATTCAGAATCTCAAACGCTAACTGGTATTGCAATATTTTGAAGCTGATAGAAAAAAAAAGAGGAAATATCATGCGCATGGAGACAAAATGAGCACGCGTGACCTGGGAGTTTAACCCTAGTCTCGATGTAACCACAATTAGATAGAATTTAGTTTATTTGTTTGTTTCATTTTGTATAAAGAGAGGTTTTGTATGCCCAAAAGGGGGGTTATGATAGTTATGAGAAAGTAGGAGTTGCGAACAGTAGTTGTTCCTTTGAATTTTACTGTAACCATTTTCTTGATTTTGAATGAAGATAACATAGGAAAATTGATCCAAATGTGTTAGACTATTGTTTTCCATGATACTATGTTATTGTTGTTTGTTTCAAGAATGAATGAATATTTCTATGAGTGTATGTAGCTTTGAAATGTTTTCATAGAATTTAATTTTCTTTTCTTTGTGAGCGGTGAAAGGTGTGCACAAAGTTCGCAAGGAGTGCATTAACAGGGTCTGTTTCGACTCGCAAAGCTCAGAAGAAATAACATAAGATTTTCTTTGCAGGAAGTGAAAAGAGACTGCCATAGGGTGTGCATAGTCATCACAAGAACTCAAATATTGTGTAAATATCTATTGCAGAGAGTGTACAAACCTAGAATTTGACAAAGAGTCGAAGCGATTCTGTAAAGAAGTCGAATAACGAGAGCAGAGGAATGCCAGGAAGGTGAGAAAGGATTATTTTCAAGAATCTTTGGATCTGAGTTTGACAAATTTCCCAGAAAATCAAGAAGTTCTTGGGAGATAAAATATTTGAGAAGATCAAGCTCAGGAGGAGTAACACCTTCCAAGAAGTGCGAATGAGATCCAAGAAGCGAACTCCCAGAAAGGACAAAGGTTGAAAATTTTGAATCTTTTCAAAAAATATTCTAAGTCTGAAGAAAACTTTAGCTCAGAGGGAAAGATCTGGACTATTCGATTAGAATCCAGACAATGAGGAGAAAGCACAGAGGAAGAAATATCTTAACCATTCGGTCTGAGAATAAACGGATCGTGGTTGTTCGACCAAGGTAAAGTGCACTAACTTTAAATATTTGAAAGCACACAGGAGGAACAAAGTCATGAAACGTTGAAAATATCTGAACTGTCCATCATCAAGGAGGATGCGTGGAGTGAGATCAACATTTCACTGACTTGTGAATTGAAGAAGTCAAAGGTCAAGCTACAAGAACTCGCGAAGTGAGAAATCGTGAAATAATCACAGTCGTTGATCAAAGGAGGGAGCTGAACCGTAGATCTGACCTTGTCGAGATTTCACGACTCGGGAAATTAGAGGTAAGAGTTGCAAGAACTCGTGATACGCAAAATCATCATATGATCTGAGTCGTTGGATCGAGGAGAGATCCATTTCGTTAATTGTCTAGAGGGAGACGAGATGCCAAGTCGTGAAATCATGCCAGGCTTGAAATATTGGCCCACGGTCACAGGGAAGGGTCACATCAGTGAAGGAGAACGGAGGGACTAGCACCCGCTAATCTCCTTTTGGGATTTCAGGAGTCGGGAGAGTTCGAGTGAATCACATGTAGAAGTCATGAACTACGAAATCACAACGCACCTTTCAAATAGGTGACTGGTCACAACCTTGGTCACATTAAAGGGAGAGCTTAATGAGGAGAGCTAGTGCCGAAGTATGCTAAGGTTTCCAAAGATGTTAAGGAGAAGGTCACGGGTTCCATATAACCTGCACTCTAAGGGAAAGAGGGTTTGATAAGTGAATTTGAGGTTCTTGAGGGGGCGACGAGTCAATCAGACTCAGTTTCTTGATTGATCCTAGACCGAGAGGTCGTGCAACCCTTAGGATAGGAGGGGGGGTCTACATCACATAGGGAATATTTTGACGTGACCCATGAGGTCATGGGGAAGAATACATAAAAATAAGGGATATAGGGTAAGGAACAGGGGGATATAGACACATAGATATATCTATGTCTGTGTGTGTGCACCTGGATGTCACAATGTTTAGATCCTTGGAACAAAGGAACCTTGTGGGATAAGATGAAACAAAGGTACCCTGGGTATGCAAAGGAATGCCTTGGAAAAAACTGAGAACTATTTAAACTCATTAAGTCTTGAAAGGAATCAAGAAATCTTCATGGAATTGACTAAGTCCTAAACCAAAATGATAAGACAGAGAAAACCCTTGTTTTTTCCTTAGAGGAATGTGGTCATCATTTTTGCGTGACAGTTAGATCTGGACCCTCGATCGAGGTAGTAGTGGGATTAAATCTTGACCGTCGATATGGAGAGATAATATATATCCTAGCCATTCTTCACAAGGTACTGATCGAAATAAGTCACTTTTAAACCCTAAATCATGACACATTACCCCTTAATTGGGGCATATTACATGAGTATTGTTATTTTATTTATGTTGTCTTGGGTACGTTAGTTGTAATTGTACCTCCTAGTATCCTATATATACCAAGGATACCTTTTCATTTGGAATCATCTTGTATTTGTGAATTCATGTAATGTATAAGGAGGTTTCCCCCTCGAAGATGCTTATTATCTAAATTTATATTTTTTTCAAGGAATGGAGTACTTATTCTGAGGTTTTTTTATGCTACTTTGATATTTGGTTTTTAACATTTGGTATCAGAGCTAGACAATCATTAGGATTGGCTTCTTCAAAACAATCCTTCTTGAAAATTTTGCTACAACTTATTTTATGGAAGGTTTCAGAATCTGGAATTTATATGGTGTAGAGGATACATATAGAGATAAATTGGGGCCAAATTTTAGATCTTTTTTCGTTATATTTTTGTAGATACATTCTGTTCAAGTTATGGTGTTTGAATAGTCTTGATACTAATATGAAACAAGACTTCTTGGAATTTTCTCTCCCAATGTTTTTTAGCTTGGTTTTAGGTTCTGAAATTTTTATAGTATGAAGGTGGAATAGTGAGGTATCGTGTGTACAAATTTCATCCCTTGATTTTTTGTACTCTGAAAGTTATTCTTTAAGGAAATTAGGGTTTTTGTTGGTCCAAATTTTTGTATAAAACATGTGTTCTTGGGAAACATATTATATCAGAAGCTACAAACCTCTAAATTGAGTGAGACATATTCCATTGCTTAGGTTACAAAACAAAGTTTTAATGGTACAATTTTCAAGTTATGAAGTTAGTATAGTGACATGCGGCAGGCCATATATGTTTGCTCTTCTGAAAGGGAAAAAATCAACACATCTTGGGAAAGTTATCATAAAATTCTCTTGGAGAATCTAATATTGGTATAACCTGTTAGTCCCTAAAGTTGCACTCGAATGCTAAGGGCAAGCTAGGGCATAATTTATTTATTGCAAAGTGTTTTGAGGGTTTTATGTTTTGGTTTTTTGAGTAAGATGGTTGAAAACTGGTTTCAAGGTAACAACATAGCATGAAAATCAAGATCAGAACATAGCATATCCCATTGACTGAATAAAATGTGGACACAATGATGAATTAAACCAATTAAGAAAAAGGAAGATGAAGCCTTCAATCTGTCATATTCACAAGAATTCTTGTCTCATAATATCATAAAGAAACAAGATTATCAACTTGATATCAAAACTTGAAGAAATAATTTTTACAGTAAAATTTTCACTGTGTAAATTTAATAATCAAGAATAAAAAAGCATTGCAATCTGAATAATGAATTCAAGCATAAAGAAAGAAAAAATAGGTATAAAGAGAGTCTAACCATCCATATGCCTTTTCTATTAAGTGTCAAATTGAACATACATGCCTTTTACAATGAGCTTCACAAAAAGGTCCCCTGGATCTATAATTTTTCGACTTGGACATAGTCTTTCTTGTGTCTATTTAAACTATCTATAAAATTTCTAGATCCTATCATCTAGTATATCTTTAATGACTAGATTCAAACAATATATATCTACTAAGGTAGTTCACTCAAAAAGATCTTCTACAATCCCAAAAATAGATCACAGCTCAACAACTTGATATTGTTTTATATTTCCAGCATTACATTTGATTCTACTAAAAAGGAATTAGTTTGATTTAGTCATACAGATCAAGATCTTAGCATATCACTAACCAAAAACGAGTAAGCATTGCCATATTTCCTAGAAAACATTTAAATCATGATTGTGGCAAATCTCCATGTAACCTTTAGAATATAATCACAACAGTAGCTTTAGCATTTTTCTGTTTGAGCTTTGTGGTAAGCACGACATTGTGCCAATATAGCTTGAAGTTTTTCTCCCTGATTTCTTTGAGTAATGCCCTCTTCTCTTTCTTCTTCTTTTTAAAACCTAGAATCCTTTCTTACTGGGGAGCATTCCATTGTTCTATTTGTTCCCTTTCCTTCTTTAATTGTCTCATTATTTTCTGAAACTCCTTGATATTTTCTTTATCAGTTCTAATTTGAACTCTGAATCTTGAGCATTCTTCAAAAGGTGCAGGTTCATTTAGGTTTAAGGCAACTTTGGGTTCTTTTGATTTAACTTGGTACTTTGAGACTAATCCCGATTTATGTTCTTCATCAGAACTTGTTGAATCTATAACTTCAGGCACATCTCATATGCGATCTGAGTCTTCAAAGAAATCTTGTTTATTCTCAGGGGTTTCGCTGATACCTTTAGCCATCTCTTTAGATTTTGATAATCTAGTTGAAGCCCTCGTTATAGGTCCTATAGATGATGAAATCATCTTTTTACCTTTGCTGACTGGTTTCTTGGGAAACAAAGTTATTTTTTCCCTTTTCCTGTTACCTGCTTCAACATTCTCAGAGTCCTCTTCTATGACTATGACATTTTCTTCTTTGAATGATGGATTAAACATGGCCTTTGACTTCGGTCTATACTTATTTGTGACCCTAGTAGAATTCCTTCTAGGTTTTTGTGATATAGGCACACCTTTAACCCTTTTCGCTTTGACTTCAACACCCCTACTACTAGTTGATGGTGATTCATGCTTGACTATAGCTTGAGTATAAAAACCTTTATCTGAATCATTTTCCTCTTTAACATATTCTTTAGAAAATGTTTCACTTTTTGGATCCCACCTGGTTCTTTTACTTCTGCTACTCATTGTCATCCTGATATCAGGCATCTCCTCTTTTACAGGGGTTTCATCGTTTGAAATATCTCGACTCTGTGTAACAATCTTTCCCCTTTTGCCTTTCCTCTATTTATTGGTATGTGTGTTAGGGTTCAAATATTGCGTGATCCAACTACAGGGCTTCTGTAATTCCCTCAAAGTAGACATAACTAAAATTTTAATCAGAACTTGATGAAACAAACTGTTCTTAGCATTGCTGGAAAGTGACTACACTCTCTTTGATATCTTTGTCATGATTTTGAGTAGAAAATAAGGGATATTTAAAGGGTAATAATTTAAATACATTAGTATCCTAATTTGGTAGATATAGACTAGCGAGAATCTACCTTCGCAGGTGATATACCTTTGGATCACGATTAGAGCAGTGTGCCATTCAGATCGAATCCAACTACGAGGTACTCCCCTTTTCCAATTCTGATTTTTCTTGTCTGAAAGAAGGAATTGGTTTTCAAACTCTGTAACCACATGCTCCTTCTTCCACCATCTTTCTCCTCCAACCACCAACCTGCAATCCTTTGCAATTATCTTCTCTGTCACTAGCATCAACATCTTATCGATCTCCACCTCGTGACCATCAAAATTCAGAGTGAACTCCATGGAGACCTGCTCATCATAACCTTGAAACGTGGTAAGGAATTCAAACCACCCATCATCTCTGAACCTTTGAGCCATCTGAGGATAGGCTTTAAGTAATTCGACACCCTCTAGTTCGATTCTGACTACCTGTCTGCTCCTCTTTGGCACCGTCAAAACACAATTCTGTAACTAGTGTCCTCGGGTTCCAAATTCACCACCTGCAATTTGTTAGTGTATAACATTCCTTTGGGCGAACACCTACATCTAAATTCATCAAAATCAGTTGGGTATCATATAATGATCACGGTGATTTAAAATGAGTCTTGCACGGGTACACAACAATCAGATTATGAAATGGTTTGAATCAGTAAATGAGTCCAAGCTATTATGGATGCATGTGAACTCTCAATCCATGATTCATGTCATCATAACGAAATCTGGATGACATGCGTGTATCAAGGCATGATCATTTTGGCGCTACGGGAATAGAATTATTCTCATAGCGCTATTAACGACTTAACAAAATTTGAATTTATGAAATTCAAACGGGCATATAAGGTGACACCTCGTCTAAATCCATGTCTTTCAAAATAAAACTTAAATAAACTATTCAAAATTGTAATGAAAACCATAAGACACTAAAAAAAATGATCAAAATCATATGGAAGAAGATAATGAAGTGTAGGTAAGAAGGGTTTGGGATTAAGTTTTCTCACACTAGATCAAAAGTAAAATTAGATACTAACACTGGCTCCTTCTGGGGGATGATGCTCTCCCCGTGAGGCATCAAGAACAAGCAGACGACTATGCCTTTTCCTCTATGCATTTATGCAACACAACCTGCAAACATTCACATTCTTCTGTGTTGTGCCTAGTCCATTGGGTTATGGAGTCAGTCAATATCATTCAAATCTGGCCCAAACTTCTACAACTATGCTCCTCATTTGAAGCCAAAACTACCCTTATAAATAGTGCTTTATATGCATTGGGCATGGAGTCTTTATTTCAAAACTGAAACCAAATTTTCTGCTGCAAACTAATAGACTGAAAATAATCTCATACTTGATGGTGAGCTTATTCTTCCATCTATTCCTACTTATAACAAATAAAAAATGGCTCATCATGTGACATCATGCTTCCAATAAAGCCATGATAACATCAAACCATTTACCAAAGCTCTTTCAATGCATATAGAAATCAGAGAAGAATTCTTTATGTGTAATAGAATTTTAATTTGTAACACATACCTACAACCCTCATATGATTTAATTCCAAAAATAGCAAGGTTGAAATCTTCTGAGAAACATAAATCCACATAAATGGCTACCGGATCATAGAAAGAAGTAGATTGATAACTAAAAATGGTTACCTTTGCTTGTTTCTCGAAACTTCCATATACTGGCTCTGACTGTGCATGAAAAATGGGCATAATGTTCTCATAAACCTGTTGATCAATTCTAACATTTCCATATGCTGCCTCATATATATGTTCTTGATAAGAAGCCTCTTGATTTTCCTTCTTAATCACATGTAACAACATATCATAGGAATCCACTTGAAGGAGTTGAGTAAAGACTTCTTCTTCAACTATTTTTTCATTCATATCTAAGACAACAGGTGCATCAGAAACAAAATCTAATGCATTCACAACTATGTTGTCATCTTTCCTATTATCAATTAGATTTGGAAAATCTTCCTCAACAACATGATTTTCATTCTTGCAATCAGAAGAAAAATTTTCTTTCTGCCGAATATGCTTATCAAATTCATCACAACAATTTTCAAAAAGAATTTCAGCTGAAAAATCTTCTTTACAAAATATATTGAAAGCATTATGAAAACTTTCCAATGAGTTAATACTTGAAGCTAGAAGAGATTTGCACTAGTCAAGGGATGCTCCCTTCAATGAATATATGAAAATCTTGATCTTTACATCCTCATGCACAATCTGACATTCATGAATAAACTCATGAAAATCTAGCAGATGCTTAGCCAGAACCTCCCAATCTCTGCCTTTAAATGTAGGACGGGTACCTTCCCATTCATCTCTGCTAGGAATTGGGTTTGGAAAACCAATGACATATGAAAAATCATAAAAAGAAAACCTTTGAGCCAAAATGGCTTCCATTCTTGGATCCAGTGGAGTCGCCTTTTAATCTTTAGACAATGGAGTCACCATGGTGAAATATCTGCAGTTACCATCATGAAGCGGATCTGATTGTTCTCGTTCTCCTAGGGATAAATACTTCATGTCTCCATCCCCGGCAATGGAACCAACAAAGTTAGTCCCTAAAGTTCCACTCGACTACTAAGGGAAAGCTAGGGCATCATTGATTTATTGCAAAGTGTTTTGAGGGTTTTATGATTTGGTTTTTTGAGTAAGATGGTTGAAAATTGGTTTCAAGGTGACAACATAACATGAAAATCAAGATCAAAACATAGCATATCCCATTGACTGAATAAAAGGTGGAAATAAAGATGGATTAAAATAATTAAGAAAAAGGAAGATGAAGCCTTCAATCTGTCATCTTCACAAGAATTCTTGTCTCATAATATCATAAAGAAACAAGATTATGAACTTGATATCAAAACTTGAAGAAATAATTTTTACAGTAAAATTTTCACTATGTAAATTTAATAATCAAGAATAAAAAAAAATTGCAATCTGAATAATGAATTAAAGCATTAAGAAATAAAAAAAAGGTAGAAAGAGAGTCTAACCATCCATATGCCTTTGCTATTAAGTGTCAAATTGAACATAAATTCCTTTTACAATGAGATTCACAAAAAGGTCCCCTGGATCTCCAAATTTTTGACCTGGACATAGTCTTTCTTCTGTCTATTTAAACTATCTATAAAACTTCCAGATCCTATCATCTAGTATAGCTTTAATGACTAGATTCGAATAATATCTGTCTACTAAGGTAGTTCACTCAAAAAGATCTTCTACAATCCCAAAAATAGATCACAGCTCAACAACTTGATATTGTTTGATATTGCCAGCATTACGTTTGATTCTACAAAAAAGGAATTAGTTTGATTTAGTCATATAGATCGAGGTCTTAGCATCTCACTGACCAAAAACGAGTAAGCATTGCCATATTTCCTAGAAAACATTTAAATCATGATTGTGGCAAATCTCCATGTAACCTTTAGGATATAATCACAACAGTAGCTTTAACATTTTTCTGTTTGAGCTTTGTGGTAAGCACGACATTGTGCTAATAGAGCCTGAAGTTTATCTCCTTGAGTTCTTTGAGCAATGCCCTCTGATCTTTCTTCTTATTTTTAAAACCTTGAATCCTTTCTTGCTGGCGAGCATTCCATTTTTCTATTTGTGCCTTTTCCTTCTTTAACTTTCTCACTGTTTTCTGAAACTCCTTGATCTTTTCTTTATCAGTTCTAATTTGAACTCTGAATCTTGAGCATTCTTCACAAGGTGTAGGTTCATTTAGGTTTAAGGCAAATTTGGGTTCTTTTGCTTTAAATTGGTACTTTGAGACTAATCTGGAGCTATGTTCTTCATAAAAACTTGCTGAATCTATAGCTTCAAGCACATCTAATATGCGATCTGTGTCTTCAAAGAAATCTTGTTTATTCTCAGGGGTTTCGCTGATTCCTTTAGCCATATCTTTAGCTTTTGCTAATCTGGTTGAATCCCTCGTTACAGGTTCTGTAGATGATGAAATCATATTTTTACCTTTGCTGACTGGTTTCTTGGGCAATGGAGTTCGCTTTTCCCTTTTCCTATTACCTGCTTCAACATTTTTAGAGTCACCTTCTATGACTATGACGTTTTTTTCTTTGATTGATGGATTAAACATGGCCTTTGACTTCAGTCTATACTTATTGGTGGCCCTATTAGAATTCCTTCTAGGTTTTTGTGATATAGGAACACCTTTAACCCTTTTCCCTTTGACTACAACACCCCTGCTACTGGTTGATGGAGATTCATGCTTGACTGTAGCTTGAGTATCAAAACCTTTATCTGAATCATTTTCCCCTTTAACATATTCTTCAGAAAACGTTTCACTTTCTGGATCTCACCTGGGTCTTTTACTTTTGCTACTCCTTGTCATCCTGATATCAGGCATCTCCTCTTTCACAGGGGTTTCATCATTTGAAATATCTCGACTCTGTATAACAGTATTTCCCATTTGTCCTTTCCTCTGTTTATTGGTCTGTGTGTTAGGGTTCAAAGATTGCGTGAGCCAGCTCCAGGGCTTATGTAATTCCCTCAAAGCAGACATAACTAAAGTTTTAATCAGAACTTGATGAAATAGATTGTTCTTAGCATTGGTGGAAAGTGACTGCACTCTCTTTGACATCTTTGTCAAGATTTTGAGTAGAAAATAAGGGAAATTTAAAGGGTAATCACCATTTAAATACATTAGTATCCTAATGTGGTAGATATAGACCATCGAGAATCTACCTTCACAGGTGATATACCTGTGGATCACGATCAGAGCAGTGTGCCATTTGGGTCAAATCCAACTACGAGGTACTCCCCTTTTCCTATTAGGATTTTGCTTGTCTGAAAGTAGGAATTGGTTTACAAACTCTGTAACCACATGCTCCTTATTCCACCATCTTTCTTCTCCAACCACCAACCTGCAAGCCTTTGCAATTGTCTACTCTATCACTAGCATCAACATCTTACCGATCTCCACCTCGTGACCATCAAAATTCAGAGTGAACTCCATGGAGACCTCCTCATCATAACCCTGAAAAGTGGTAAGGAATTCAAACCACCCAGCGTCTTTGAGCCTTTGAGCCATATGAGGATAGGCTTCAAGTAATTTGGCACCCTCTGGTTCAATTCTGACTACCTGTCCGGTCCTCTTTGGCACCATTAAAACACAATTATGTAACTAGTGTCCTCAGGTTCCAAATTCAACACCTGCAATTTGTTAGTGTATAACATTCCTTTGGGAGAACACCTACATCTAAATTTAGCAAAATTAGTTGGGTATAATATAATGATCAGGGTGATTTAAAATGAGTCTTGCGCGGGTACACAACAATCAGATTATGAAACAGTTTGAATCAGTAAATGATTCCAAGCTATTCTGGATGCATGTGAACTCTCAATCCACGATTCATTTCATCATAACGAAATCTGGATGGTAGGCGCGTATCAAGGCATGATCATTTTGGTGCTACAGGAATAGCATTATTCCCATAGCGCTATTAATGACTTAACAAATTTTGAATTTATGAAATTCAAACAAGCATATAAGGTGACACCTCATCTAAATCCATGTCTTTCAAAATCAAACTTAAATAAACTATTCAAAACTGTAATGAAAACCATAAGACACTAAAAACAATGATCAAAATCAACTGGAAGCAGATAATGAAGTGCAGGTAAGAAGGGTTTCGGATTAAGGTTTCTCACACTAGATCAAAAGTAAAAATAGAGACTAACATAACCTATGGGGTTGGAAAGAAGACACATCAGGATACCTCAGACTGAAAATTTAGACTAAAAAGGGTACAAATTGTAGAGTTACATCGGAACAAAGGGCGACTAGCAAAACAATCTTCAAATCAAGGTCTTAAAAGGTGTATGTTTCTTTTTTTTTTTGAAATTTGCATATCTTTTGACTAGAAGATCCAATTGGGGTGATTGAAAAAGTGCAATAAAGTGGGATAAAATAAGTATCACACAAATTTTGGATAATCTTATGGATATTTAGGTATATGTGTGTTCCAACATCTCTAAATGTAGGAGCTGCCATTACTTGTTAGAGCTACAACCCAGGGGTAGTGTGGTTCTTCCACGTACCTAGAGTATATTGGAAGGCCCCTTTGAATGCTTTCACATTAGAAAAAACAACTATGAATTTGAGCTCCCATGTACCTAGCGTATATCAAAAACCCCCCTAGAATCTCGAGACCAACCGAGTAAATCATTTGGCCATATTGTTGCTATAGTACACCGAGAACAACACTTGAGGAGATCACTCTCTAGTACCTGGGTAGTCAGATAGTATGACTAAGGGCATGGTAAATCATACTTATTTAGTACCCTGAGATATTGTGATAAGTACTATTGTTGGACCTCACATGTATATTAGAGAGCTGTAGCACCTGCCACTCCCTTGTCTGTGAGGACCTCTGACTAAGCCAATTAGGAATTCCTACCTTGCAATGATACGTGGCCAACATGCCACCAAAAAATTGAACTTCTACACTAAATAATCCTCCAGATAGTCCTACTTGGACTCTTGATGAAGGTGAGGAAATGCATAGAGACATAGATGATTTACAAAATAAGGCAGTAACAAAATATGAACTACAAAATATGATGGATTCAACTGAACTTAAGCTGGAAGTGATGATGGATAATAAGATGGATGGATTAAAAGGGGAGATCATGGAAGGGTTGAAATTTTTTCTAATAGAGAGGCCACCTAAAAGTGACAATGTATCCCATGAAATTCATGATGAGGACACAAGGAAGATGAATCAAGACTAGATACACTCCATCTTTAGGTTTAATACCAACCACTTTCCTAAGATCGATATGAGTAATTTTGATGGAAAGAATCCAATCACATGGATAATCCAGATGGATTAGTATTTTGATATACATGATGTGCCACACACACAAAAGGTACAGGTTGCATCCTTATATTTAGAACCGAATCAGTTTGTGTGGTATCGATGGATTTATTCTCACAAATCACTTGTCACTTGTAAAATTTTCACGGAAGAAATGATAACACGCTATGAGGATACAAGGAGAAATACCTTCTTCAACCAATTGAAAAATCTCAAGCAAAAGGGTTCAGTTGCGGAGCACATTGAGAACTTCCAAAGATTGAATATAAAGGTAAAAAATATTCCAAATGAGCACCTAATTGATTTATTCATAGAAAATTTAAAGGATAAAATTCAACATGATGTTCACCTTTGGGAACCCAAACCATTGGAAAATGCATTCAGGGAGGTGAGAAATGTTGAAAGTAAAAATCTAGTTATGGCTATTAGAAGGACCAACCCTTACATCTATCGAGAGAATAATGTTACTTATTCTAAACCATCTGAACGTACAAGTTTGACACCTCAACAATTGGAGGAAATAAAATAAAAAAGGTTTATGCTTTAATTGTGACAACAAGTATAGTAAGGAAAATAAGTGCGGTGAGAAGAAATTATTCTACATATATTGTGAAGAGGAAGAAGAAAAAGAAAAAGAACAAGAACCATCTCAAGATGAAGATGTAGAAGATATTTATTATGAAGGGATTACTCCCACCATATCATGTGATGCATTGGCTAGAATTAGCACTCCTCAAACCCTCAATATCGAAGGATATATCAAAAATAAAAAGGTAATAGTGTTTATTGATTCTGGTAGTACTCATAATTTCATTCACTATAAATTAGATAAATCTCTCAATTTCTTTATATATCTAGTGCCAGAGTTTCAAGTAATGATTGAAAATGGAGGAAATATCAATTGCTCAGGAAACTTCCATAAGATCAATCTTACTATGGGGGAATATATAATGAATAGTCCAATGATTGCTATACCCATGGGTGGTGCTGATGTCATACTAGGGGTCCAATGGTTACAATCATTGGGAATAGTAGCTTTTAATTTTCAATAACTTTTCATGAAATTTTCATTGGAAGGAAATGAATTTGAGTTAAGGGGTATCACAGGAAAACCTACTAAGGTGTTAATCTCTAATGGCATGACAAAATTATCGAAACAGGGTCATCAGGGTGTAATTGTACAACTATGATCACTAGATGTTAAAACATCTAAGAAATCTATTCCCCTATATTTCAAGGGATCATTGATAATCATTCCAAAGTATTTGAAGATATTCCTAGAGGTCTTCCACCCACTTGCAATCGGTATCATGCTATTCACTTAATTCCTAGGAGTGTTCCTCATAACATCAACCCTTACATATACCCTTATGCCAAGAAGAGTGAAATTAAGCATAAGGTTGAAGAAATGTTAGAGGATGACATTATTATACCTAGCCAAAGTTCTTACTCTGTATCAATAGTAATGGTACTCAAGAAAGAGGGCTCATGGCATATGTGTCCAGATTATAGAGAGCTCAACAAGACCACCATTAAAAATAAGTTTCCCATTCCCATCATTGATGAATTGTTAGATGTGTTGGATTACTGAGAGGGGGGGGGGGNACAGAATGTTTTTTCTTATATGTCTTGAAGAATTACATTCATTGGAAGCACCAACTTCCTTTGTTTTCCAGCTGCAACTGGAAGGAGGCTCCAAACTCCTAGTTTCTCAGGCTACAACATGAGGGAAGCTCCAACTCCCCAAATCTCTTGCTACGACCAGAAGGAGGCTACAACCCCCAATGTTCTCTGGCTACAACCGGAAGGTGGCTACAACCACCTGTCCTTGCCCCGTCCTGCCACCCTGAAGTAGAAGTAAAATTATGGAATCACTGTCACACTATCATTGTGAGATATAACACTGTAAACCTATACCAATAAATCTAAACCATGCATCAACCATGCATCAACCTATACCATAAACAAGTGCATCAACCATGCACCAACCTGTAATCAACCTGTACCATAAACAAGTGCATTAACCATGCACCAACCTGTAATCACCCTGTACCATAAAAAAGTGTATCCAACCATGTGCCAAGTATGTACCAATCATGTGTCAACTACTCATCAACTATGACTCATCAATGTGTACCAACATCATCAAATATACACCTCATGTATGTGCGCCAACTCATCAACTACTTGTCTCAACCATGTACTCAACATGTACCTCAACCAAAAGCCATCGTCAATTTCATTATCCAAATATGATTTGTAGCTCTGTAATAGACCTGGTGTATATTATCACATTCCTACAAACCTTCCTTAACTTTAAAAACAAGAGACTAGCATTTTCATCAAACTTTTCTTTAGTCTCACATGCCTAGTTTTGGATTAGTCAACAACCCTAACTTGAAGTAATAATAAATTTGAACCTGTAATGTATAAATATACGAAACTAATACAAAATGTTATTCAGTGTGTTTTATGCAATTCCTCCAAGTGGCACTTCTTGGAACCTCTCAGAAAAGGATTTATAACAAAAATGACATACCTTGCTGAATTCTGGCTTATTCTAGAGAGCGACCTTGTAGAGCGTGCCCCGCACAAAATATTTGATGAAATTATCTAAAAATATTACATAGAATACTAAAGAATTTACCCTAACCAACACATTTTGTCTCACTGAATTTGGATCTATTATGAAGAAGTTATAACGTTTTTACCCGAAACACCTGATTTTGACTAGTTTAAAAACTAGCCACAAACCCTATTTTCCATAGAGTGTAACTCCCAAAATACAACGACCCACAAGCTGAATTTTTAACCACGGATACTTGGATATGTTGTATCACTTCCATAGAAATTTCAGGATCTGACTCAGTACATAAAAAAAGGTATAGCAAAAATGGTGAGATGACCTGAAAATAACATACCTTAGAAAGCACCATCAAAAGAATTTATCCTTCCTTGCATTTCGGCCTTCTTTGTTGGACAACTGAGAGGGGGGGTGAATCGATTGTTTCCATGCTTAAAAAATTATGCTTCTTTTGAAATATTTACAAGGAACTCAATGATGATCACAATAATGCAGGGAAATAAACAAAGGCACATTCCACATCAGTCACATATATGAGAAACACAGAGACAGATATTTCCCGAGGAAACCCATACAGGGTAAAAACCTCTTTTTCTTTATATGATGATTATTATATACATTCTTTACATTATCATACATATGAGCACCAACTCATTGTGAGGCTACAACCTCTGTTTTTGCAAGCTGCAACTTGTCGAGAGCACCAACTCTCTGTTTTCTCTAGCACCCACTAGAAGGAATCACCAACTCCATGGTTTCTCTAGCACCAACTAGAAGGAAGCACCAACTCCCTGGTTTCTCTAGCACCAACTAGAAGGAAGCAACAATTCCCTGGTTTCTCTAACACCAACTAGAAGGAAGCACCAACTCCCTGTGTTCAAGCACCCACTCCCTATGTTCAAGCACCCACTTGAACCTTTGAGGACACCAATCCTCCCTAGATCCTCCCAACCTCCATGTAATGTTAATTCTTTGTTACTAAAACTTATTACAGTGATATAGAGTTATTCAATGGCTTACCAGCCTTGTCACTGTTCTGTTACACTGCTATGACCTGTCTGCATCAGAGTCTTCTGCACACCTCTTGCACTTTCTGATATTCATCCTTTCATGCTCTCTACGCCATATCCATTCAATGCACCATTACTCTACTGTGCATTTATGTTCCTGCGCTCTGCCTCCTTGCACACACCTCAATTCGCCTCCACAACGACAATGCCCCATCTCTTCTTTGTTCATCCTTCTTATAGTACCTGGGCTCCTTGTGCATGCAATATTCGCAATGCCTCTACATGCACACTCCACGCCAAATTCCTCCGTTACTTGAGTGCTCTGTCTGATCATCATCGTGACTCTTCAACTTCTCTGGTCATTTTCCACCAAGCATCTAGCATCACTGGGTGTTCTACTGAGATTTCTCAACCTCTCTAGCAGTTGAGACTCCTCGTCTTCTCTGTTACAGTCGAGCTCACCCTCTATGTTTGAGCGATAGGCTTCAACACTCATCCATCTATCAATCCCTTCTAAGAATAGTCTTCCTTCATTGGATGAAGCTTGGAGACTCTTCATCTCCTCTCGCGATCACACAGAGGTCTTTTGGAATTCTCTGGCAGATGCCATCAATGTTTTCAGGCAGTTTCACTGTGTCGTGCATCAGTAGCCCTCTGATCTCCTTCAGGTTTATCTACGCCGTTGGATATGCAGCGAGAAAATCTTGACGGCCAGAATCTGTGCTCCCAGATCTACGGTCGAGATTAGATTCTGGATCCCCCTTACCATTCTACCTTTAAGCAGAGGGGGGGGAGGTTCAGAATTGGTCGTGCATCTCTCGAACGACCAGGATTAGAGTGCCCATATCAACGACTCTCAAGCGATTCTGGAACCCCCTTGCCTTTATGCCTTTAATACAGGGGGGGGGGGTCTGGAATGGTGGGGTATTGATGAAGGGCCCCACTCCTGTTGTGTCACCTTTTGTATCATTCTCCACCTGACCATGCAGAAAGGCTCGTTCCCTTTAGCCCCTCCTCGTCCTTCGACATTTGTCCATCTCCCGAGTGGTGTAAATCTGCTGACATCACACATGGATTGACACGTGTTGAATACTACCACGTGTCACTCTGATTTGTGACTTACATGTGCCTGAAATGTTGAATCAGTCTGACACTTGTCATTACCTGGTTGTGCCACGTGTTCCTAGCTGACGTGGTATGTTGACGTGAGTCGAGTCGACGGTCCAGATCACATCTTGATCTGACGGTTCAGATTTAGTCAGGATTTCACACATCGCGATATCGAGATTCTTGATGTTAATATTCTTTGACATATCCAACACTCGATCATCGAAACTCGGAAATGGTCTTGGATCAACGGTCCAGATCTTATCTCGATTCAACGACTGCGATTAAGTCACGATTTTGCATATCGCAAAACCTGGATTTCTGTGGATGATATTACTTGACATCTCCAACTCTCGATCCCTGAAACTCCGACATGGACTGGAATCAACAGTCCAGATTCAACCTTAATCTGACGGCTGAGATTAAATCATGATTTTAGATATCGTGATTTCAAGAGGTTAGGGAACATCGTTCCTTTGACTCTCCGGTCAACGAACTGACGATCTATCCCCACATGTCCTGCCTATAGATGGATGGTCCTCCTTCTTTAAGGATTTTGTGAGCCCTCTACTCCTTGCACTTTAAAGAACCTGTAGGTTCTCCTCGATCCAACAGTGGTCGGACCCTACGCTCGGATCTAACGTCTGAGATCTATCCTCCTCTTCAGTGCGCTCTTCTTGTCTATATTCAGATCTGACGTCCCTCGTTCTATCGGGAATTTGAAGGAGATCCAACGATCAGAAATTCTTCTCAAACCTTACAGGCCTACCTCTTCAGCGTGCTCTTATTCAGATCTGACGACCATCGGGAATTCAGGATGGGATCCAACAATCACTGACGCTTCTCCTCCCCGATTATCACTGTGCTGCTGATCATTGTTGTTGCACTCAAGTCATCATCGCTGTTGTACTTTCCATCAATGACAAGCATACGTTGCTTGTAAAACATGCCAACAATATCCCCCTTTGTCATTGATGGAAACTAAGGCACCCGAATTCTTTTCTCCCCCTTTGACATCAATGTCAAAGAAGAGACATGCTCCCCCTGAGCTGTTGCAGTGATTTTAGGAGGCATTAGATATTCAAACAATACAAAACTCCCCCTAACAAGATGGATTATTTTAGGTGTGAAACGAAATGACACCCATCTTCTGTCTGAGATATTCAAAAGGTGTCTTGGCTAGTGGTTTAGTAAAGATGTCTGCAATTTGTTCTGTAGTGGGATTGTAATGGACTTGAACAGTCTGATTGGTGACCTGCTCTCTCAGAAAATGATATTTTATGGGAATATGCTTGGTCTTGGAGTGGAATACAGGATTTTTAGACACACTGATGGCACTAGTGTTATCACAATGAATTGGGATCGGTGCAGTGTATTTTACCTCTAAGTCTGCAAGTGTCTAAATCATCCATAATACCTGAGTGCAATAGGTAGCAACAACAATGTACTCTGCCTCTGTGGTTGATAAAGAAATGGAACCTTGCTTTTTACTAAGCCAGGCTACTAAGGAGTCACCCAGGAAGAATGCTCCTCCACTGGTGCTTTTTCTTTCATCAACATAGTTTTCCCAATTTGCATATGAATAAGCAGTCAACTGAAGATTTTGATTGTTGGGATACCACAGACCACAAGTCATTGTTTCTTTTAAATACCTGAAAATCCTTTTGACAGCTTGCAAATGACTTTGTTTGGGTGCAGCCTGATATCTTCCTACCATTCCTACAGCATGCATTATGTCTGGGCGAGGTGCTGTGATGTATAGCAGGCTTCTTATCATTGATCGATATGAGCTTTGATCAACATCAGGTGAATCATCATCCTTTCTTAATTTACATCCAGTTACCATAGGTGTACCCACAGGTTTAGAATTTTCCATCTGAAAGTTTTCAGCATTTCTCTTAGATACTTTTCTTGAGAAATGAACATCCCTTCGGGCCTCTGAGTAATTTGTAGACCTAGAAAAAATGACAGTTCTCCTATCATAGACATTTCAAATTCAGACTCCATGGCATAAGCAAACCATTGTACCAGTGAATCCTTATTACATCCAAAGATGATGTCATCTACATAGACCAATACGATGAGCAAATCATTATCCTCTGTTTTAATATACAGATTGCTGTTAGTTGTTCCTCTCTTGAACCCTTTGTCTTTGAGATACGTATCCAGTCTGTGAAACCAGGCTCGAGGGGCTTGTTTTAAACCATATAAATCTTTCTTCAGCTTGCATACTAAGTCAGGGTTATCAGACAATTTGACACCCTCTATTTGTTCCATATAGACTTCTTCACTTAAATCTCCATTGAGAAAGGCTGACTTGACATCCATTTGGTAGACTTTAAACCTTTTATGACAATCATAGGCAAGAAACATTCTGATAGCTTCTAATCTTGCTACGGGCGCAAATGTTTCATCAAAATCCAGTCCTTCTATCTGAGCATAGACTTTACAGACTAACCTTGCTTTGTTCCTGATAACTTGTCCTTGCTCATTCAACTTATTCTTAAAGATCCATTTAGAGCCAATGACGTTTTTACCTTCAGGTCTTTGAACCATCTCCCATGTATTGTTTTTCTCAATCTGATCAATTTCTTCATTCATTGCTTTAACCCAGTGATCATCTTTGCTGGCTTCATTAAAATTCTTGGGTTCCAGCATGGATATGAGAGCTAAATGACATTGTTCGGTGGTTTTTCTTAGCCTTCTCCTGGTTTGTACACCTTTGTCTTTTTCTCCAATTATCTGACTTGCAGGATGATTCTTTTGAATGATTCTGGAGGAGGAATTTGCAGTTGACTGCTGATTTGAGTCTGTCTGAGTATCTGAGTCTTCATCTGATTCAGAGTCTTTGTTTTCTGGTTCTTGGACCTGTTCATCTTCAACTTTAGCTGTGTCTTCTGTAGAAGACTCATTACTGTATACCTCTCTTGCTGGGATTCCTTCATCAATTTTTACATCAATACAGTCAACAATTTTATGCAACCTCTTATTATAGAATCTATATCCTTTACTGTTTGTAGCATACCCTAAGAAGATACCTTCATCAGCCCTATCATCATATTTTCCGAGGTTCGCATCATTATTCCTTATGTAGCATTTAATTCCAAAGACTCTGAAGTGTTTAATTGAGGCAGGTCGTCCAAACCATAATTCATAAGGGATCTTGTCACTTTGTGGTCTGAGGTGGGCTTTGTTGAGCACATCGACTGCTGTGTGTATTGCTTCTACCCAGTAGGTTTGACCAATGTTCTTCTCATTCATCATTGACCTGGCCATTTCTTGCACTGTTCTGCTTTGCCTCTCAACAACTCCATTTTGTTGTGGAGTTCTTGGGATTGTGTATTCTCTCTTGATCCCATGTTCATCGTAGAATTCTTTGAAGTCTCTTGACATAAACTCTCTTCCCTGATCTAATATTATTGCCTTTAACCTCTTGCCTGTTTGAGTCTCTGTTAAAGCCTTAAATGTTTTAAATTTATCAAATGCTTCATCTTTTTCTTTGAGAAAGGCAACCCATGTAAGTCTGGAGTAATCATCGATAATCAACATGAAGTAGTTTTATTTCCATGTGCCTTCCTGTCTTGATGGTCCACATAAATCCATATGAACTAGTTGGAGTGGTTTCTCTATTGAAGTAAAGCTCTTGGACTTAAACTGTGTCCTGTTTTTCTTCCCTACTTGACAGGGTTTACACATTGAATCTTGGGGCTTT
>ML781180.1:1271665-1285700 GCA_009831015.1 Picea engelmannii | reverse complement strand
CTTTGGAGTTCATCCATATTTACTTCTTATCAACCATGAAAAAACAATAACGAGTCATATTTACATCAAACACTATTGGGTCCATTACCCAAACCTTTGTGCTACGGGTCTTTCTTCAAGGGTTGACATCAATGACAACCAACCTTAATAAACAAGATGAAATACATGGAGAAATATACTTCACAAATTTGGATCTCTGTTCACGGTATCATTAGATTAGAATGAAGGAAGAAGATATCCCAAAAGCAACATTCAGAACTCATGAAGGCCATTATGAATTTTCGGTCATGCATTTTGGCCTTCAAATGCACCTTCCACATTCCAAGGGTTTATGAATTCCATTTTCAAGCCCTTCCTTTGAAAATTTGTGTTAGTATTTTTGATGATATACTAATCTATAGAAAGTCTTGGGAAGATCATGTTCGACATGTTGACAAGGTGATACAACTACTAAAGGAGAAACATCTATATGCCAAACTTTCCAAATGATTCTTTGGGGTGAAGGAGGTAGAATATTTGGGTCATATTATATCTCATGAAGGTGTCAAGGTAGACCCTAATAATATTAAAGCCATGATAGACTAGTGGATTCCCAAAACATTGAAGAACCTTAGAATATTTTTGTGTTTGACAAGTTACTACCGCAAGTTTGTTCGGAACTATGGAAGAATAGTAGCACCTTTAACTGCATTAAACTAGAAGGATGCATTTGCATGGACTCCAGAGGAAACTCAATCTTTTGAAAAATTTAAAGAGGAAATGTGCAAAGCTCGTATCTTAACCATGACAGAATTAAAAAGGACCTTTATTGTGGAATGTGATGCCTCGAGAAATGGCAGTGTTGTGATTCCAATGCAAGAAGGAAGGCCCCTTACTTTTGAAAGTCAACCACTCAATGGAAAGGACTTACACAAACCCATTTATGAGAAGGAAATGATGGAAATACTACATGCATTGAAGCATTGGCTCCCTTACCTAATACTTAGGAACCTCAAGGTAAAAAAAAATCATGACAATCTTAAATACTTCTTGGAAAAAAGACTATCTTCGAAAGAGAAACAAAAATGGGTGACCAAGATGTTGGGTTATGAATTTGAAATAATATACAAAAAGGGGAAGTAAAATGTTGTGGTGAATTCACTCTCAAGAAATGATGAAGATGTTGAGGCATTTCTCTGTGTTATATCTATCATCCAACCTAATTGGATAACATAAGCAAGAGATGAATGGAAGAATGGCGAATAAGTGTGGACTCTCATTCAATGGTTGCAACAGGATTCCAATGCAACTGATACATTTACATGGAAAAATTATTCAATATGGTACAGAGATCACTTATATTTATGTAAGAACTCCCAAATCAAACAAAAGGTACTTTTGGAATTGCACACCTCTCCGATAGGAGGGAACTCATGATTTTTTAAAACCTATCACAGGGTCAAGAGGGAATTTTTTTGGGATGGCATTAAAACTAATGTTCAAAGGTTTGTGACAAAATATTTGGTTTTCCAACAAAATAAGGTTGAAAAAATTAATACCCCAGGTGTTTTACAACCATTATCCATTCCAAGTCAGTGTTGGGAGGAGGTTTCCAAGGATTTCATCATAGGTTTACCGAAGTATGAAGGAAATAGTGTCATCATGGTGATTATTGATAGACTTACTAGGTACACACACATTTGTGCACTCTCTCATCCTTTCAAAGCCATTACAGTTCCTACTTCATTCATGGATACAATTCAAAATCTATATGGAATCTCAAAGATTATT
Source organism: Picea engelmannii (assembly GCA_009831015.1). Lineage (NCBI taxonomy): Eukaryota > Viridiplantae > Streptophyta > Pinopsida > Pinales > Pinaceae > Picea > Picea engelmannii. The sequence continues at coordinate 1,283,930 of ML781180.1, read as the reverse complement.
TTAAGTGACAAAGGTCTCATCTTCAATGGAAAATTTTGGACATAATTATTTTCTTATTTGGGAACTCAATTGGCTCATAGCTCATCTTATCATCCTCAATATGATGGAAAAAATGATATAGTCAAAAAATTTCTGGAAGGATACCTTCGTTGCTTTGTCTCTAATAAAAAAACACAATGGTTCAAGTGGTTACACTTGGAAAAATGGTGGTATAACACTTACTATCATACTACAACAAAAATGACACCATTTATGGTGCTTTATGGATATCACCCACCCTCCATCACTTATTCTCTAAAAAAAAAATCTAAGGTTCAAGCAATGGAAGATCACATCAAGCATCAACAACAAGTTCTCCAAATTTTAAAGGACAGCCTGACCATGGAACATAATCGCATGAAAAAAAAAGCATATCATCATCATAGTGAAAGAAGTTTTGAAGTAGGGGATTGGGTATTTTTAAGACTACAACCACACAAGAAAATTCCCCTCAAGAAAGATAATAAGGATGATAAATTATCATAGAAGTACTATGGACCTTATAAGGTGTTGAAAAATATTGGTACTATGACATACAAATTGGAGCTTCCTGCATATTCGCGAGTACACTAAGTTTTCCATGTTTCATTCTTAAAGAAGTTTATAGGTGACAAGATCCCAGTTCAAAATATATTTCCATAAATTGACGAGGAAGAAAAAATCATATTGGATCCTGAAGCTATCATTGACACAATAATTTTCTAGCTGAGCAATATATCAATTTCAAAGTATCTCATTAAGTGGAAGAAACTACATGTTGAAGATTCCACGTGAGAATATGAGTCTTTTATACAGAAGCATCTAGAAATACTCAAGTGTTGAGGACAACACTTGTCGGAAGGGGAGGGGAATGTTAATCCCTAAATCATGGCACATTACCCCTTAATTGGAGAATATTACATTAGTATTGTTATTTTATTTATGTCGTCTTGGGTCCATTAGTTGTAATTGTGCCTCCTAGTCTCCTATATATACCAAGGAGGCCTTTTCATTTGGAATCATATTGTATTTGTGAATTCCTGTAATGTATAAGGATGTTTGCCCCTTGAAGAGGCTTATTATCTGAATTTCTCTATTTGTCAGGGCGTGGAGTACTTATTCTAAGGTTTTTTATGCTATTTTTATATTTGGTTCTTAACAGTCGCTGAGGTGAACTTCGATGAAGGAGACTCTGAGGGATGATATAGACCATTGATCGGAGTAATGGTATATTTGATTTGAGCTGTCAATTTTGGGTAAAGGACCAATAGTCTTTGTGGTGAGTGATAAACCCTTGTTTTTCCTCGAAGAATTGGTACCATTAATTTGGCATGATGGTCAGATATGGACCCTTGGTTGGTGTAATGGAAGGATTAGATATCGATCGTTGATCTACAAGATAACGGATCCTGGTTGTCCATCATAGGATACCATTCATAGTAATTTTTAGTCTTGGAGGAGATGCACTCTGAAGGAGGGACTACGAGGGTAGATATGGACCATTGATCGACGTTGTACTGAGATTTGATCATAGTCGTCAATATGTTGTGGAGACCTAACAGGTTCCTTGGTGAATGGAGGTAAGTGGAATGGAGTCACCCCAACCAGTGTGCCTGGGACATGTGCCAACACCTATAATATTCAAACAGATACCCTTTGATGACATGTAGACCCACCTCATCCCATGTGTCATGACGTGGGTGGTTCCATGTGTTAATTAAATATTGTGCCACATGTCACAGAGTTTTGGTTCTTTGAGGCAGAGTTTCGTGAGAACGTGTCATTCCAGGTGGTATGTACACATAGAAACATATGCATAGTTGGAAAGTACATGATGGCCTTGGATGATAGGTGGCAAACAACATCAAAGTCTGATGGTCATAGTTACCTTGAAGGTCGAAATAGAAATACTCTGATAGGAGAACTCCGAGAGCCAATCTGAACTATAGATTGACGACTAGTTGGGGAGTGATCTTATTCATTGAAAGGTGTGGGAACCGTATGGGAAAGGATAAAGGAAGAATGATGTCACAATGCCAACATGTCTAGAGAAGGCCACATGGTTACCTATGATTACTTAGAGAAATACAACCATGGACCCTATCAAGATTAATATCTTAGGACATGTGGGATGATCTTACTCTTCAGAGCTAAGGGGTATGAGAAGATCCCAACCCATCCTTCAGATCAGGCTTGTTAGAGTGCTTGAGTCACCATGAGCGGGTGAGCTCTGACAGAGTGACTTTGAAAGTTGATTTGGGCCGTCGGTCTACCTAATGGCTAGACATGATCTCAACTGTCAATATTGGTGGGTCCCACAAGGATATAGGAAAGAAATAGAAGCAGGTCAGACATTAACTGTTACGTAAGTGGAGAACTCTAAATGGATCCTAGCCATTGATTTGCAAAAACAAATAGATCGAGGATTTAGTGGGCTAGGTGGAATATTCCACGACAACGCCAGGTCGGATGACATGTGTGGCAGTAGTCTTATGGATGCCAGATGGGAATGAGGTGGATATGGAGATTAAGGACCCTGAAACTTTAAGGGGCCATAAATTTGATCTAGATCTTGGTTTGGAGCATGGTGATAGTTGTTGGAAAGTTCCTGACGAGTAGAAGATAATGGTGCCCTTGAGAAGAGGTATTGAGATGATTGAGAAAAGAGAAATTTTACTACCCCATCCCTTAAAAGAGTACTTAGGAGGTTGGATCTATTACACTAAGGATTTTATATAGTTTGTATAAAATTTTGGTGACTTTTAAGGTAAAATGATTTTAACCTATAGAATTTGGGAGAATCATTTTTAGAAAAAATGGAAATTGGTTAATCTTTTTTTGGAAAAAAAAAGGAAAATTAGCCCATGTGAAATATATAGCCCCTAAAATTTTCCTTTGGGGTTTCATCCATTGACCCCCATTGATGTAGCTTTTCCCATTTCATCTTCACTGGAAGAGCACTCCCATGCTTAGACCGAGGCTGATAGAGAAACCAATTTTTTTGTACGAATCTAGCACATCCAATAATAGGTTCATGATATATTTCATAAAACTGATGCCAAGTACAAACAACGACATGACCAACATCAAGTTCCACACAAGTTTCAGATTGGTGATAAGGTGTTGTTGAATTTGTAGAAAAAGAGCCTCACAAGCCCCCACATGAAGTTTAGACCACTCTGATATGGGCCTTACTCCATCACAAAGGGTGTGGGTGAGAATTAGTTTGAATTGAGTATCCCCCCTTTCCTTGGGTTGCACCAATATTTAATGTGGAGCTACTTCGACCATATTTTCCACTCCTATTTGACACCTTGAATGTGTTTGAGCATTTCCCCCCTATAGAACTCAATATTGATTGCATTGAACATGATACAGTGGATCAGATCATGGACACCAAGATGAAGGGTACCTGCCAATATAACATGAAACTCTATCAGGTTATCAAAGTAGGACAACTTCTTCACCGAGGCAAGTGGCTCACTAGGAGTCAAATTCACCAAACGTTTCCCCATCTAATGAGGAAAATTGACATAATGGGGACCATTGATTGCTAAGGGGGGATGTCTGATACAGGTGGAAATTAGTGCACACCTTTCTCTTCCACTTTATCAACATGATTTTCCATCTTGGTAGTTTTTTAATCTACATTTTTTCAGGTCCTAAATTTATGGGGCCATTTTGAGGCCTTAAACCATATTTTTTGGCCATCTGGGAGCTTGCGATTGACATGGAATTCCTATCCTTATAAAAAATTGCACTTCTTAGTTAGATATTTGTAATGAGATATTGTGTTCCCCAAATGGATATTGTATACAAAATTTGTACCCGAAGGAAGTTGTTGTATCAACTAGCCACCTTCGGGCCCAAAATCTTTTGGCATTTTGTCTTCTAGGGTTAGGGTTTTGGATATTTAGGGTTTTTTCCTCTTAAGGTTTAGTAATTTACATTGAAATTCCATTTTTTTCCTGTTTTAATGCTCACTTGTGAATGAGTGTAATCAACACCCCTCACTTTAGAGATAAGATACCACCATTCTAGCTAGTTTGTATTACTATGCTCCCTACAATATTTCTCTGTATGTGTGTGTGTGTGTTTCCTTTCATATTCCTAAATTTCATTTTTTTCTATATAAAATCCAAATCTATCATGTATTTGATCCCTTCAAAAGGGTATTTTCAGATTTTACTGCTTTGATACTTCATCTAGACACCTTTTTGTTAGGACCCTATAATGTACCTTTTTTCTCATACCTTTTACTATCATTACACCCTTTTCCCACTCATATTTAAGCCTACATTGTCACATTAATCCATTTCCCCAAAGGTATAAACGTTTCTTCTCTTTTCTATATGTTTAATTTGTTTTACATGTAATTTTACATTACTCTCATACTTAGCCATTAATCAGAAATATATAGTTGTTGAAATAGTCCATGATTTGCAATGCTAAAACAAAATTTCACATACAGCAGTAACAAAAAGGAACTGTTACACTGGTTGCAATAGCCGTACCTTAAACCAGCACCCACCATCACTGCTGCTTAATTGACCACGTTGCTAAAACAGTCAAAGGACGCAAATCTTGTTGCTGAAACAGTCCGCGATTTGCGATGCTGAAACAATATACAAACAGTAGTAACAGAAAGATAAATAAAGAACCTATTACACCAGCTGCAACAACTGTACCTCAAGACAACGCCATTCCAACCACTGTAATAGCATCTTTCTATGGGAGATCAGAATCTTTTATTCCAGCAGAGAAGATCAGATCAGGCTAAGAATAGGATTTGGATGTATGCATGTAATTTTATGCTTAAATTGTATTAAGAGGATTATCCCCTTTAAATAGTGGAGAAATCAACATTAGAAGGGGGATTACGAAAGGCTTAGTGAGAGAGTAATTATAGAGAAAGAGCGGGTTCATTTTTGAATATTGTAACTGAACATATTTGACAGATGAATAAAAGATTGTTCTGAGCATTCCTTCTTAGTTCCTTTCATTTTCGGGGAATATTGTGAGAAGGAGAGGGCCCACCTTCTTCACAAGATTCACCCATTAGTTCTGTAGTGTGTTAGTGTTATTTTTATTCATATCTTGTTAAAGCTTTGTTTTGCTGAAACTCTGTTTCCATTGATTGATATATTGTTTTCATACAATTCATTTCCAGGTACTTGTTAGTGATTTTGATTGATAATGAGTTTATGAAAGTGTGGTAGCTAGAAATAGGTGCTAAAGATTCCTGCCTTGGGAATAGGGTCCTAATCTGTGTTACAATTCATCATTTTTATTTGTGATAAGTTTATGAAAGTGTGATAACTCAAAACAGGTGCTGAAGATTCCTGCCTTGGGAATAGGGTCATGTTCTGTGTTACAATCCATCATTTTGATTTATGATAAGTTTATGAAAGTCAGAAACAGGTGCTGAAGATCCCTGCTCTGGGAATAGGGTCCTATTCTCTGTTTTAGAATAGTTAATCTTCTTTGCAGTATGCTGAAGGATCCTTTTTCTTAGGTTGTTATTCGTTAGTGTAATCCAGGATTCTTTTGATAATTACTTTTCTGTGAATATTAAACTCTGCAATAGATAGATTGCTTTTCTGTAATTCAAGGTAGGGCTTCAGCTTGTTTAAGGTAAGGTGTGATTAGTATACTTTTAATACAACTCTAGATTGGTTTTGAGATTGAGCATATACAGTGTGCGATTGCCTTTGAAATAAATAGACTTCCCTGGGTTGACAATTTATGTAACACTTGATTGTTTAGTTGAAAATCAATTAAAGTGCCCAACATTTTGGCACCATTTCTGGGGAAGGAAATTATAGATTTCAAAAGAACTTATGTTATTTCATATATACAGATTGTATGAGAGGATGCGGAGACCCCAAAGAAACTGACCCTACAGGTGGCAGGGGCAGAGGAAGGGGAGGAAGAAAGACTTTTATTGACAAGATTATATCAAAATCTGAATTTATTGCTCCTCAACGACCAAGCTCTAAAAAACCAAAGTCTCAACCTTCCTTTCAAGCAAACTTTGAAACGGGGAAAGAAATTTGGAGCCTGAAGACAGTTGAGAAACCAACAGAAAACATTGAGGATCGAGCAAGTGCGGCAGGGGAACAAACATAAGAAAATATGGATGAGTATAATGAAGAACTCCACCATGAAGAATAGGCAGGTCCTGAAGGAGAGGTAAATGATGAAAACTCTTTTTCTACCTTAGGATTTCCAATTGGTGATCTTCCTAGAGGAGTGGATCCTATGAAGAATATTCCACTTTCATCTTTACCTAACTTTCATGGTTTATCTTCAGAAGATCCTGATGAATTACTTTTCGAGTTTGACATATTATGCAGAAGTTATGATTACATTTCCAATGCTAAAAAATTAAAGCTATTTCTAGCAACATTAAAGGGAAATGCATTAAGATGGTTCATGAGTCTTGGAGGACATGTAATCACAACATGGGATCAGATGAAACATAAATTTCTGCACAAATACTAAGATTATTTCCGAACAAGAGAAAAAAGAGAGGAACTATTCAAGATGATACAGAAAGAGGATGAAAATTTGGAGGACTTTGTGGAAAGGATACAATATAATCTTCAAAGATCCAGTCACCCCGATGTAAGTAAAGATATTCTTAAAACAATATTATTAAAAGGAGTAAGGAATGACTGTCTAGATATTCTGAATATGCTTGGTAAAGGGGACATATCTAAAGAATCATATGATGAAATTGTTAACCTATGTAAAATATGTTCAAGAGGAGCTGCAAGGAATAGATCAAACAATAGGGATACCACATTTTCAAGAGTTCAAAAATCAGCCAGTGGAGGAGCAACAAGAGCCTAAATAGGTAATTTACTTGAGGGTTTTAAAACTAAAATGTTAAGTTCTTTTGCTTCACAAATTGACACTTTTCAGATTCAAAAGAAACAAGCCGAAGCAGAAGCAGCTCTGTCCATATTTTGTTCCAAATGCAGAGATAAGAACCCACGAAGGGAATGTCCATTGGACAAAAATCCCATTTGCACTATTTGTGATAAGGATCATGAAACTCAACAATGCCCTTCTTTACCAGGAATCAAAGCAGCATTACAACCAACTGATGAAGAAGTTGAAACTGTCTATCTGTTGACACAGAGAAGGCAATGGAAACCGCGGGGACAAGGTACAAACCCTAATATTACATTTACACCTTCTAATCGTTAGAATAACTATCCTTCTTTTAGTCAAGCAAATAACCCTCCCTTTAATCAAATGCAATACCCAACCCTCAATCAAATGAATTACCCACCCATGCAACAAACAAATCCTCCCTTTGTTGACCCAACAATGTGGAATCCTTGGCCTCCACAACAACAACCCTACATTAACCAATGGAATCTAAATTGGAGAGGTCAACAACCCCAGTTCCCAAATCAATTGCCTCAATTACAATCACAATTTCAGCAACCACTCTCTTTAACACTAGGTACTCCACCGAACAATCAAATGATGAGACCCAAACTACCTGTACAACCTAACCCTAACCCCAATAATAAGGTTGTGCAGTGCATTGATATTCAAAACCAGCCTATACTTTCTCTTTTACCTGCGCAATGAAATGATATTCACTTACGATCTAGGAAAATAGTAGAACCCATCATTAATGACATTACCTCTTCTGATTGCAATAAAGAAGAAATAAAAAAGAATGATGTACCTGAAGAGGTACAATCGTCCTCCAACACTGATGCTGAAACAACAAAACCACCATTCCCTGAGTGTTTAGCTTTGACTAAAACACCTGAGCCACCTGCTTTCAATATTCTAGGGGAATTACAAAATATCTATGTCAAAATTCCACTACTGCAAGCACTAATAGATGTACTAATTTATGGCAGAACTATGTGAGATATTTTTGTTAAGAAACCTGGTAGGAAAACTAAAGATCCCCTGACAATCCATGTCATGGGTGATTTGTCTGCACTAATGTCGGGTAAAGCTCTTCCTATTAAATATGGTGATCCTGGCCATCCTACTGTCACAGTACAAATTGGAAAAACAATAATCCCTTGAGTTCTGGTAGATTTAGGCGTTGCTATCAATATTATGACTCTTGAAACTTCACAAATGTTACAACTGAAGAATGAAATCAGAGATACCCCAACTATTCTAGAATAACTGATCATTCTACAATCAAACCGGAAGGAGTCATTGAAGATATAATCATCTCAGTAGAGTCCTGGAACTATCCAGCTGACTTTGTGGTATTACAACCTAAAACAAAGTTGGGGGGTCATCCTCTAATATTGGGCAGGCCTTGGCTGGCCACAACAGATGCCTTCATCAGCTGCAGATCTGGTTCAATGACAATTTCCAATGGATATGAAACCAAACAGCTTACCCTCTACCCCCACGCTACACCCTTGATTAATAATGACAATTCTTTATGGGTGGATTTTGATGATCAAACCACTCAACCTATCTTGACTATCGGACAAGCCTTAAGCCTTAAAGACATCACCGAGGATGAAGTAATTAATAATTTTATCTGTGAACCCTCCTTTGTGACTCCAGAAACACATAATCAACTCACTGCACTTTTGGAGTCAGATACCTAGGAAAACCTTAACTCTGAAGACCCACCTCAAACATCAGCTACCATCTCTTCTAAAAGTATTCCAGTAGAAATTGAACCTGGCAAAACACTGAATATAAACCCCAACTTGACAGTTGCTGAAACACAATGATTAATGAAGTTACTTCTTGAACATAAGGAAGCATTCACATGGGACTATACAGATATGAAGGGAATCTCTCCTGAATTATGCACTCATTGTATCTATATCAAGGAATATTGTCGACCGATTTGCCAACCTCAACGATGAATGAACCCTAATTTACGATAAATTCTTAAAGAAGAACTTAAAAAATTGTTGAATGCAGGATTTATATATCCTATATCTGATAGTGAATGGGTTTCCCCATTGGTATTAGTTCCTATGAAAAATGGAAAATGGAGAGTGTGTGTAGATTATAGAGCCTTAAATAAATCTACTCAAAAAGACCACTTTCCATTGCCATTCATTGATCAGGTGTTAGATAATTTATCAGGGAAGAAATTATTCTCTTTCTTAGATGGTTTCAGTGGGTATAACCAGATCAAAATTGCACCCCAAGACCAAGATAAGACCACTTTTACTAGCCCCTGGGGAACTTTTTCTTATAGAGTCCTCCCATTCGGACTATTTAATGCACCAACAACCTTCCAACGAGCAGTTATAGGAATCTTTTCTTATATGCTTAATGACTCTATGGAATTTTTTATGGATGATTTTACCCCTTATGGTGTCTCTTTTGACAAAGCACTACAAAATCTTGAGAAAGTACTTAACCGATGTATACAAGCCCACCTCTCCTTAAGCACCGAAAAATGTCATATGATGATGAGTGAAGGAGTGGTACTTGGACATTTTATTTCATCTCAAGGAATTCAGGTAGACCCATCCAAGATACAAGTCATTAAAGACCTTCCTATTCCTAAAACCCAAACAGATGTGAGAAGTTTTTTAGGACATGCTGGATACTGTAAAATATTTATCAATTTTTTTTCCAAAATGGCTTCTCCTTTGTTCGTACTACTTATGAAAAATGTTGAATTCAAGTGGACTACTCTTTTCCAGGAAGCATTTGATGCACTAAAACATCAGTTATCTACAACTCCTATTCTAAGAGGACTTGATTGGACACTTCCCTTTCATATATCCTCTGATGCTTCAGATACTGCAATAGGATCTATTTTGGGACAAGAAGAAAATCATCTCCCTTATGCCATCTACTTCATTAGTAAGAATATGAGCCCTGTTGAACTTAATTATATAGTTACCGAAAATGAATTTTTAGTAGTTATCTATGCTATTAGTAAATTTTGACATTACATTACTGGCTATTATACTTTTGTCCATACTGATCACTCATCCATTAAATATTTAATGAACAAATCGGTCACAAATGCTCGATTCACTAGATGGTTACTATTATTACAAGAATTTGATATTACAATTGTAGATAAACTAGGAAAAGAAAATGTAGTTGCTGATTTCATTTCTCGGTTAAAACCTGATGATAATACTCCAGTAGATGACTCTTTTCCTGATGAATATTTATTTGCAGTATCTTCTCACTCACCATGGTATGCATACATCGCTAATTATTTGGTTGCAGGGAAGTTACCACCACACCTATCCCACCGAGAGAAAAAAAAATCATTCAACAAAGTGCTCGGTATAGCTAGATAAGTGGGTGTCTTTTCCACACAGGACTTGATCAAGAAATCCGAAGATGCATTAGAGAAGATGAGGTTTATGATTTACTAAAATCTTGTCATGATGGCCCTTGTGGAGGGCATTTCGCTGATAAAAGATCAACACATAAAATTCTCAGGATGGGTTATTATTGGCCCTCACTTTTTAAAGATGCAAAGAAATATGTTCGGGCCTGTTATAGTTGCTAAAGAATGGGTCAGCCTAATCATAGAGATGAAATTCCATTAAATCCCCAAGTAGTACTTGAACCATTTGAAAGATGGGCCTTAGACTTCGTAGGACCCATTAATCCCCCATCCAATCAAAAAGTTTATATAGTGGTCTGCACAGATTATATGACCAAATGGGTGGAGGCCAAAGCACTCCATAGAGCCACTGAAGAGGCTGTCCTATATTTTTTATTTGAAGATATCTTTATCAGATATGGAGTGCCTAGAGAATTAGTCACAGATGGAGGACCTCCTTTCACTTCTCATGGTTTTAAAGATATCCTTCAAAAATATCATATTCATCACAGAATGACTACACCATACCACCCTCAAGCCAATGGATAGGTGGAAAGCATAAACAAAGTAATAGAAGACATTCTCACAAAAACAATGAAGGAAAATCAGAAGGATTGGTCTTAAAGGCTCCCTGAAGCATTATGGGCTTATAGAACTACTTGGAGAAATACTACAGGATTCTCTCCCTATGAATTAGTTTATGGAAAAGGTGTTCTCTTTCCTATGGATTTTGAAATCAAAACCTTAAGCACTGCTTTAACTATCAACCTTGATTTGACCTATGCACAGACAGCCAGGCTGCAACAGCTTAATGAATTGGATGAAAAAAGACTTGATGCCATTCATCAGACAACTATGATTCAACAACAAAGATCAAAATGGCATAACAAAACCATCAAGCATAAGCAATTCCAAAAAGGTAACTGGGATTTACTATATGATTCTCGGTTTAAAGAATTTCAAGGGAAATTACGTACAAGATGGCTTGGCCCTTATGAAGTGGACACTATTTTCTCCAATGGAACAGTAAGGCTCCTCACAATTGATGACTCTAAAACATCGTTACTAGTGAATGGTCATTGGCTCCGTCTGTACCAACACTCCATCTCCAAGGAAGATTTTAAGGCCACATGTGTGGTAGACTCACATTATCTCTTTTTAGAGAAGCCTCCTGCCCCTCATTGCAATTAATTCTTTTCTTCTGAATTTAATTTCTTTAGTATTAGATTAAAATTTCTTTTACTAATAATCCCTATCAAGGAATGGCATGTTACAATTGATTCTTTTGCAGATTCTCCATCCAAGAAAGGACGATCTTACTTCAAGAAGATCCAAGCTTCATTTTGTGAAGAACTGTTCTGTCTTTCTTCAATCCACTCTTCAGCAACATTTTCCTCAATTTTTCCCATCTTCCCCATTGTTGAAACACCATTGTTCAACAATATTCCTTTTTTTCCCCATTGCTGAAACACCACTCCTCAACAATATTTCGCCACTGCTGAAACACCATTTCTTCAACAGTAATGTCCATTGTTAAAACATCACTCTTCAGCAAACATTTTTCCATTCTTCTCCTGTTGCTGAAACACCATTTTCTCAGCATTCCCTATCAATAAAAACATCTGCTTCAGCTCTTTCACTCTCAATTCTCCTATTTTCATACTACATTTTGTCCTTTTACGACCCTCTCTCATAATTAAACAAACCCTTGATACAATTTCTCTAATAAATCCAAAGTCCCTCCGATGGTTACTTCAGATCTGTTATGGACAGACACTATATTTTTTGTGAAGTAGAAATTAAAGGTAAATATGAGGTATGTAAACTTTATATGTAAATATAATTGAACTATGGCTAATGAGAATATTCTGATTCATTATCATCATTCACTTAAAAGTCAGTATTTTAGTCGTAGTTGGGGGGGGGGGG
>ML781180.1:1256784-1271657 GCA_009831015.1 Picea engelmannii | reverse complement strand
TATCGAAATCTTATGACATCATTTCACACGAACCGACTACCGTCATTCTCTTTATCCATCATTTCATTTGCTTTCACCACCATTTTCATGCTCTCATTCAACCTACTTTGTTTGGAAGCGGTTACCTAACTCTTTGATTATGCATTATACTGAGTTGTTAGCTATGGGAGGCCCAGTTATACGATACGAACCCGCCACGACAACCCTACTAGAATTGTATCCAGAAGTTTACCAAATCTTTCAGCAGGCAGGCTGGTTGGGTTATTTTCAGAAGCTCCAGGGAGTTGATCAACAACAAGTTCTTCAATTTGCACGAAATATTCAACAAGACCATTCCATTGTTGAAGGGGTTCAAATTCCAGTCAGAGAGGAAAATATAGAACAGGTTTCAGGTCTTCCTATCACTGGCATTCGTTGGTTCAACCGCAAACACATTATCCTTAATGCCCAACAGGATTTTCTCTTGCCAGGAGAACAAGTTGAGCCTAAAGGCCGGGGTGCTCGACTCAGCTCGTTGCCACCTCCGGGGCTGAAAGTTACAGAGTTTTTCAAGCATTATCTCACCCGTGAAGGCCGATACCAGGTAGTTTACCAGTACAATTTTGTCTTGTTATCTCATTTACGACATGGTAGATTGGTAAATATTCCCTACTATCTGCTCGGATGTCTCGAAAATATGTCGCATTACTGTAAAAAGGCTAAAAATCCTGCCCTTTCCCTAACCCATCACCATCTTGTTCAACTACTCATCCAAAAGGGTTTTTCCCAACAAAACCCTCCCTTAAAAACCATCCCCTAAACAATCCACCCATAAACCCACAGGAAGTTGCTAAACATCTTGAACATCCTCTTGAAGAGCAACCACAAAACCTTCCACACCCTCCAGAAATACCTACTAATCCCCCCACAGATCCAATTAATCCAATTAACTCTTCTACCATACCTAGTCCACCCCACAACCTACCAGAATCATCTACTCCCACTATTCATATCCTTAGTGATGACTCTGAATCAGATAAACTTGATAACCCTCCCTTCCCCATCACTGAGAAAAAATCCACACACAAAAGAAAGAAGCAAATTCCTACTTTTCCTTCCTTTTTATCAAAACACACAAGGTCTTCAACAAGAGAAACCACTACTACCACTGCCCTAAATCCCTAACCCATCTTGCTAAAATCCCGTGCACCTCCACCCTCCCAAATCCCAGAAATTTTACCTATCCCACCCTTGGGCACTGAAACACAAGAACCAGAGGCCCAAGGCGTTGCGACATCATTTTATTTAAATCAAGTAGCTGAAACACAAGAACCAGCTACTCATCAAGGAGATGAAACAAAAGAACCAACTACTCATTCAGTAGCTGAAACACAAGAACCAGCTATAACTTTCACACAAGAACCAACTACAGTTGAAACACAAGAACCAGCGATAGTTGTCACACAAGAACCAGCTACAGCTGAAACACAAGAACCAGCTGCTGATTTTGTTCCTGAAATACAGGAAACAGATGCCCAGGGTGCTGCAACACTACTTTCTTTACATCAAGAAGCTGAAACACAAGAATTAGCTGCTAATTTTGAAGTTGCCCCACAAGAAACAGTTATTGCGGCCGTGACTGTTACACAAGAACCAGTCACCCTTCTTAACACACCCATGATAAATCAACAATCAGAACCAACAATGGCCTCTATCTTACTAGAGAATGAGTTCCTAAGGTCTGAACTAGAAGCCTACAAGCAAGAGATAGTAATGGTAAAGGAAGCCTACGACAAGGAAATTAAAATGTATACCTTAGCTCGCATAGCGGCGATGAAAGAGGAAAACACAGGAAATGATCAGTGTAGAGAATACATGTGCAGTCAATGTGGGGACATTTATTATCAAGCAGGCTACAAAGTAGTTCAAATTCCAATGCCTGGAGCTTCCCCTGCACCTACAACTTTTGCAGTCAAAGAAGAAAATCCTACTGTTACACAAGAACTAGTAGGATCTTCCAAAGTTAAAAATGAACCTTGGCCCTCAACAACTGCTACATATGAAGCCCCTGTTTTTATTAGTAAAGTTGTACAAACACTGCCTATTGAGGAACCTGCCCCTCCTATCAATATCAACACCCATACTCTTGTGGAACGAGCCACTCAGACCCTACTTCAGCCTATCACCTGTGATGCTGAAACACAAACTCAACCATGGGATGAACATGAAATAATAGACAAATGGAAAACAAAGTTTGCTATTACACAGGACAAAAACCTGTAGGAGCACATACTACTCTGGCTAAACCACATTTATTCAAATTGGGAAGCTTTGGAGAAAATGCACCAAGAATCCTGGGCCCACAAGAAGAAGAATGAAGAGATAAAAGGCAAACTTCTCCTGATGTTTGATTTGGCACAAAAATTGTTAGCTGCTAGGAAACCATCCTGAAACTACTCTCTTTTCCTCATAGAACGACTTGCATTTTTTCAGATTCAGTCAATCAAAGAAGGCAGACCGTATGCAATGATCAATCCAACAGATTTTGTTAAAACTTTTGCAGAAGCCTCCACTAGTGTTCAACATCTATTATGCGAGGCATATCTTCATAATGAGGCCATACCTGAGAACCGACAACTTAACCTTAACCCTCTTGTCGGTGATACCCAAATTCGGGCGTTCATCTCCTTTCTTACCAATCAGATCACATGGAAAAATGATTTCCTAGCTACCAAACACAATGAAGATAACCGTCTCCTCTGGATACGGCCAGAACCACATAACGCTGCCACCTTTGTTGCAGAATATCATCAATTTTTGAAGAAACCAGGGATGGTTCAATATATTTGGCAACTACAGTCAATAATACTTCAGGATTGTCAACAGTTTATTAAATCCACAGAGACTGTTTCCCTAAAAGAAAATAACATGTTTTGGCAGCAATCTTATGAGAAAAGCCAAGAGCACAATCCTTTTAGTCCCACCAATATTGAGATAGCACTCTCTCGGGTACCCACTTACATCAAAAGTGTCCATCAATGTGCTGAAAACTGGATAGGGTATCAGTTCCACTTCCCCATTCTATGGATGGCAGCAGAAAAGTATCAAGTTCATCATAAGCTACCCAAGAAGGTTGAAGCAATAGCCTGGAAAAGACTACAATAGGTTCAAGGATTCAGAGCCTCAACAGACAGAACTTTCTACAGCTACTGTTTAAGCAATTTGCATGCACAAAGTCAGCATCCAGATTCAGATTCAGATTGAGTTGCCTGAGGACATGCAACCTTTTCAGTTGGGGGGGATGTTAGGAGCCTATAATGTACCTTTTTTCTCATACCTTTTACTATCATTACACCCTTTTCCCACTCAGATTTAAGCCTACATTGTCACATTAATCCATTTCCCCAAAGGTATATAATATTTCTTCTCTTTGCTATATGTTTAATTTGTTTTACATGTAATTTTACATTACTCTCATACTTAGCCATTAATCAGAAATATATAGTTGTTGAAACAGTGTGAACCGTAGTTAATATTGTTGCTTCTTGAAGATCACGTTGCTGAAATAGTCAACAGTATCCCGTTGTTGAAACAGTCCATGATTTGCAATGTTGAAACAACATTTCACATACAGCAGTAACAAAAAGGAGCTGTTACACTGGCCACAACAATCGTACCTTAAACCAACACCCACCATCATTGCTTCTTAATTGACCACATTGCTGAAACAGTCAAAGGACGCAAATCTCATTGCTGAAACAGTCAAAGGGCACAAATTGCGTTGCTGAAACAGTCTGTAATTTGCGATGCTGGAACAATATACAAACAGTAGTAACAGGAAGATAAATAAAGAAGCTGTTACATCGGTCACAACAGCTGTACCTCAAGTCAGTGCCATTCCAACCACTGTAACAACATCTTGCTATGGGAGATCAAAATCTTCTATTCCAACAGAGAAGATCAGATCAGGCTAAGAATAGGATTTGGATGTACGCATGCAATTTTATGCTTAAATTGTATTAAGAGAATTCTCCCCTTTAAATAGGGGAGAAATCAGCATTAGAAGGGGGATTACGAAAGGCTTAGTGAGAGAGGAATTATAGAGAAAGAGCGGGTTCATTTTTGAATATTGTAACTGGACATATTTGACAGATGAATAAAAGATTGTTCTGAGCATTCCTTCTTAGTTCCTTTCATTTTTGTCGAATCTTGTGAGAAGGAGAGGGCCCACCTTCTTCACAAGATTCACCCATTAGTTCTGTAGTGTGTTAGTGTTATTTTTATTCATATATTGTTAAATCTCTGTTTTGTTGAAACTCTGTTTCCATTGATTGATATATTGTTTTCATACAATTCATTTCCAGGTACTTGTTAGTCATTTTTATTGATAATGAGTTTATGAAAGTGTGGTAACTAGAAAAAGGTGTTGAAGATTCCTGCCTTGGGAATAGGGTCCTAATCTGTGTTAAAATTCATCATTTTGATTTGTGATAAGTTTATGAAAGTGTGATAACTCGAAATAGGTGCTGAAGATTCCTGCCTTGGGAATAGGGTCCTGTTCTGTGTCACAATCCATCATTTTGATTTATGATAGGTTTATGAAAGTCATAAATAGGTGCTAAAGATCCCTGCTCTAGGAATAGGGTCTTGTTCTCTGTTTTAGAATAGTTAATCTTCTTTGCAGTATGATGAAGGATCCTTTTTCTTAGGCTGTTATTCGTTAATGTAATCCAGGATTCTTTTGATAATTACTTTTCTATGAATCTTAAACTCTGCAATAGATAGATTTCTTTTCTGTAATTCAAGGTAGGGCTTCAGTCTGTTTAAGGTAAGGTGTGATTAGTATACTTTTACTACAAATCTAGATTTCTTTTGAGATTGAGCATATACAGTGTGTGATTGCCTTCGAAATAAACAAATTTCCTTGGGTTGACAATTTATGTAACACTTGATTGTTTAGTTGATAAGCAATTAAGTGCCCAACACGTTTTTTCTCGAATCATTAAGTTATGTAACCTCTTTAATTCAAAGTTTTATGCAACATTTTTTTGTTCATAAGCACCTTTATGCTTTGGTATTAGTTGAATTGTGTGCAAGAATTCCCCATGGAATCCCTTGTCTATATATGGAATGTGGTCATCTTTAGGTAAACCCTTTTAACTTTCATTTATCATAGCATGACTTCCCTTAGTATGTTGTATTTTCCTTTCATTCACCTTGGAATCACCTATAGGACCACCCTTGCTTAGGAATATGGTTTAGCCCATCCATTTTTTGTATTTTCCATCTACGTAGTGATAAATCTTTCCCTCCATCAGTGCCCTAGTTTAGTGACCCTTGTTGCATTTTGGTGCCCATGCCAATAAATCCTCATTATTATTAGGAGTATAGTTATTCTACATCCCATAGTGTATCCTCATGGATATTTCCTCATCATGTTGATGTCCTTAGCACCTTAGGATCCTACATTTTTGGTTGGTATTTGTTGTATTTTCACATATTACAAACCCTTCACGTCATTCATACTATGATGATTCTTAAATTTTGTACCACCATTCACCCACCCTCAAGGATATTACCATTCATTTCCCTACCTATATTCACCTCCATCTATAGTTTCCACCTTTAGTATTATTTTAATCTAGTTACTTCCTATATGATTTATCTCCTCATCTCCCCTTGTTTTCCCATTTTGTTTCTCTCTCAAATTTCCTTTTAGATATTGTCTCTTAACACAATGGTTAGATATTTCTCATCCTCTTGGCATCCCTTTGGAAATACCATGAGGGATTTGTGCTCCATTTTCATTGTTGATCTTTATCTCTCTCCTAGAAACCCTTTAAAAATACTAGAAGTCTCTTGTGATTCCCTATACCTAGTTTCATTTTTGGCAACATCCCTTTGTTTCCCTTGTTTAGAGAATTTCGAATGAGCCACCCTTGTGACCCATAGAGTATGTACCATTCCTATTGAGTTTTGTTGTCGCTGACACTTGTCTCCATAAGTTTTTTTCCCATCTAGTGTTGTTTATTTCTTACCTCCAGTTGTATCCTCGATTTACTAATATGTTCATGAACAAATGTTTACCCAATAAGGATCCAATCCCCATGGAATGTTTTTCAAAAATTCCAAGTCAAACTTTCTTTATTCTATAAATAAGGGAAGTCATAAGTCCATCCCTATTTTCCTTTATGTTATCCCTTGGTGTCAATATTTATCCATCATCTTATACTTTTGACCTTGTGCTAGTTTTCAAGGATTCCTTTTTCCCTTGAATTTAGTGGGCCTTCCATTATTGACATCAACGCCTTTATTCTAGGGTTCTATCTTAGAGAATAATGTAACTTGGGCCCATGTTCCTCATTAATGGGTCACATCATACCAAGTAGGGTGAATCCTCATTACTTTATAAATTGTTTTTTTCTCATGCACTAGACTTCAACTCATTATTTCATTGTTTATATTTGTACACTTAATGTTTCAGTGGTCTAATTGATTGTACTTGTTTTCTAGACATGTGTAACACCCTGTTTCCCCAAGTTTATAAAAATAACTATATTAGACAAAAACTATGGAAAACTCAAAGATGTGAATGTTGATTGGATAGAACTTTGTATAAAAGGTCGATGAATGTAAATTATATCATGAATATATGTTGCATGATTGTTGGGAGGGGTATGTGCTGAAAGAGACCATGATGGTTGATGAGAGGTGGTGGAAGGGGCTGGGAGTGGCTACGTTAACTTCCACCGAACTGAAACAGTATTGTCTTGTACGTGCTCAGAAACCAAAGCTCACTCTCATACCATAGATTGAATTACCAGCTCTGATGGCAGGTGGGGAGGCTCCTCAAGAGTAAATGAGGGGATGGGGGTGAACCTCCCATTCGTAGAAGCTCTCAGACCTGACCATCGGACATGGAATTTCATGCCACACGCAACCTTGCAGGAAAAAAGGCAAGGAAAGAAGTGTGGAAGGGGGGGAGAGGAGAGGGCGCGTGACAGGAATCACGGAAGGAGAACCAGAAGAACTCCAAAAATACAGTGAGTCATGAGCAGAGGAGAAGGAGAGTAACCTTCATCCTTTTTTTCCATTGAGCCGGAAGTAGAAAATTGAACCTCAAGCATCGTGCTCTAGCTCAGGGGTGGCTAGTGGTAAATCCATTCAGAGTCGTTGAGCCTACGTTTGGATGGAAACGAGCACCCCTCTCAGCGGTTGTGTCACACCTGGTGTTTTCTGATAAGTGTTTATATCCTGTATCTTGAATTTAATATCTTGGAATGCATGCTCATGGGTTGTACTCTCATAAATGGTCTCTATATAGAAATGTCTGCATGGTGTTTTGATCGAAAATGGTGGTTGCATTCTTATACTTGTATGACCATATTCGGTTTATATATATATATATTGAACAAGTTCAGATTACGAGTCTGTTCTCAGGATATTTGTCCCATTTACTTGACTCACGTGATGTCTTGGTTGGATTTCCCCACAGGAACCTCCTTCCAGGAAAGTTCCCTCACATTCTAGAGCTGGAGTAAGTTCCTTGAAAGGACTCCCGTCTTAGTAAACCCATGAGTTTAATTATTACCTGTCACAGAAGTTCATAGCTTGATGATTTAAGAAGGCCTTTTAGTCAGGTCACCAAGCCTGACGATACTTACCCAAGAACCCGTTGAAGGATTTTATGGCCTAAGTTTGGAAACCTTGCACCAGAGAGAATGGTTCCCTCAGGTTTTCGGCGTTTCGACAACCGAGAAACCCAAGGGGAAGTTTCCTTGTACTTGCCAATCATGAAATCTCGATTTTCGAAACCCCAAAATGAGATGAGCAAAGTATGCAGGCTTCAGAGTTTCGGCACCCGGAAAACCCAGGTGTGAGACTTCCTGTCTTCGCATATCGCGAAATCCCGACTTGCAAAATCCCAACTTGTGAAATCCTGAAATGGTCTAGCGTGGATAGGTTCTAGTGTTTCAGCATTTCAACAACCGGGAAACTCAAGGGGAATTTTCCTTGCACTTTCCAATTGCAAAATCCTTATATGAGAAACCTTGAAATGGCTTAGCGTGAATAGGTTTTGATGTTTCAGTGTTTCGGCACCCAGGAATCCCAAGGGTTAGTTTTCTTGTATTCTCCAGTTGCGAAATCTCGATATAAGACACCCCGAAATGGTTTAGCGTGAATAGGTTTTGATGTTTCGGTGTTTCAGCACCCAGGAATCCCAAGGGTCAGTTTCCTTGTATTTGCTAGTTGCGAAATCCTGATATGAGGAACCCCGAAATGGTATAGTGTGATTAGAGTTTGGTGTTTCTGTGTTTCAACACCTAGGATACCCAAGGGAAAGTTTCCTTGTACTCATCAGTCATGAAATCCCGATATGTGAAACCCCAAAATGGTCTAGTGTGGATAGGTTTTGGTGTTTCGGAGTTTCGGCTCCCGAGAAACCTAGGTGCGAGACCTCCTGTCTTCACATATCACGAAATCCCGATTTGCGAAACCCTGAAATGAGCTTAGCGATGTATATAGACTTTGGAGTTTTGGCTCCTGAAAAATCCAGGTGCGAGACTTCCTATCTTCGCATATCGTGAAATTCTGACTTGCGAAACCCCAAGATGAGCTTGGTGGATATAAGGTTTTCGGTGTTTCAGCACCCGGAAAATTGAAGGGTAGGAACCCATCGTATTCATATATCGCGAAATCCCAGTATGTGAAACCTTGAAATATAGAGTGTCAGGATTTAATTCGAGTCATTGACAAATTCGATGAGCTATTAGATCATTTTTAGCTTTCGACACTTCGAAAGACAGAGAGCAGGGGAACGCTTGCATCGCGATTCCCCGAATCGCGAAATATGGAAGTACCTCTCTGGTAAGGCCTGTGGTCATAGCCAACGATCACATGGGGAAGGATAAGGGAAGCGAGGGTCTGCACTAGGCCCCATAGAAATTCAGGGATTCTGTTCCTCGAAGAAAAGAAGAAAAAATTGAAAAATCCTAGTTTTCGTAGTGGGTGTGTTACAAATTGGTATCAGAGCATGGTTACAACACTTGGCCTGCTTGGGCTCATGAACGAGTTGCGCAGAGACTCCATTCGAAGTATTGCTAAAAGGATTAACTATTTATCTTGATTTCCTCAATCAAAAGTCGAAGTTAAGAATGAAAAACCCCTATTGTGTGTATGCAAGTGAAAAATATGAATTATACGCGGGTTATGAATGTACATAAATATTGACTAACAACCAATGTTTTTATTTTTCACACAAGCTAATGATCAACCGTGGGAAATTAAAGACGCATAGAATTGTGACTTTCCATGAAGTGGAGGAGGGCTCCCACAATAGAGACGAAGAGTCTGATGAAAGGAGGGCGGTAGGGACCCCTCCAGATCTAGCTAAGACTGTGAAGAGCCTCATGGTCGAATTACAGAGCTGCAAGGCTGACAACGATAGGATGATAAAATAGTAAGAGAAGAAAACAAAAACTAATGCAATTTTATTGCAGAGCTTATCCGACATACAAAGACAATTGCAACATGAACCTGAGATATAGAAACATGGTCATGTCAGTTGCCACACTGAGAGGAGCACCTAGAGAAAGGTCCACCCTAGAGATAACGGACGAGTGTCGGACAATTCTTCTAGAAAGGAAGCTGGCGACTCAGAGGGATCTCTAGTAGCAGAACTAGTTCTCATTCCAAGAGAAAATGAAAGAAGAGAAAAATTTCCAAGAGTCATAATCTCGAAGAATTCAAGAAGGCCAAACCACCCTCCTTCGACGGTGAAATAAAAAAGGGAGAGGAAGTGGAGGCCTAGCTTCTTGGAATAAAGAAGTATTTCAGAGTCCATGACTTCTCAGAAAACTTGAAGGCCCGAGTAGCCACCTTCAACTTGAATGGAAAGGATTCCATTTAGTGGGAAGACCTTAAGAATGTAAAAGGGATTCACGAAGAGGACCTGTCTTGGGAATGGTTTGATAAATACTTCAGGAAGAAGTATCTGTCAGAAAAATACTTCGACGAAAAGACTAAAGAATTATATGAACTCAAGCTGGGGAAACTCACCATAGAGGAATATGTCAGCAGATTCCTCGAGTTGCTGAGGTATGTACCCTATATAAAATTAGAAAAGGCAAAGGTGCAACAATTCATCAGTGGACTACCTAAGGACTATTAGAACAAGATTGAATTTGATAAACCAAATACCCTAGAAGACACAATCCAAAAGGCAAGATATTGTTATGAACAACTTGGGCATCAGACAAAACCTTGTGAAGGCTGGAAGCAGAAAAATAATTCAGAATTTCAAAAAACGGGGTTTAAGTCCCCAAGATTAAGAACTATAAAAAGAACTCAAGTATGAGCTTCCCAACCTGAAGTGTACACCAATAGAACTTTCCCTCCTTGGGTGGAAATAAACTTTCTGGATCTGCCCCAGTAAAGACTAATAACCCAAAGAGAGAACCTCTGAAATGTTGGGGGTGTGGAGAAGAACATCTACTGAGGGACTGCCCGCACCGACAACAGAAAAACCGGAGAATTTACATCATTCAATAAGCTACCACCATCAATGATGTATCCAGGAGTGTATCACAGATTTATGCAGCGTTGGATAATAACCAAGTTGATCACCAAGCTTCAGTGGTGGAAATCAAAGGTGTGATCACCAACCATCTAGTGTCTATTCTGATTGACCTTGGTTCAAATTTGAGTTACATAGCCCCGAAGGCTATTGATAAATGTAAAACATAGCCACATAAAAATGCCAAGCCATGGTTGGTACAGTTAGCCACTGGCACCAAAAGAAGGGTAGCGGAGGTCATACTAGCCTGCCAATTCATTATGGGCGAATTCCCCACCCAAGCAACCCTTAACATATTACCCCTGGGATCATATGATCTATTGATTGGTATGGACTGGCTAGCCACCCATAAATCCAGACTGGACTGTTACCATAAAACCTTGGAATGTATAAGTGAAGAAGGAAGGAGGATAACCCTTCAAGGGATCCAAAAACCTGTCTCAGTGAGACAAATATCAACTCTTCAAATGAGAAAGTATTGCAGAAAAGGATGTCCACTATATGCAATATAGGTGTTGAAAACAATTGAAAGTGACAAACCAAGCCTTGAAGACCACCCCACACTGAGGGAATATAGATATGTATTTTCGGAAGAGGTACCGGGTCTATCTCCGAGAAGGGACATTGACTTCTCGATAGAACTTGCGCCAGGAGAGATGCCAGTGTCTAGAACACCCTACAGCATGAGCACACCTGAGCTAGTTGAGCTTAAATTACAATTGAAAGAAATGATGGATAAGGGCTATATCTAGCCCAACGTGTCTCCATGGGGAGCACCAGTCCTGTTTGTGAAAAAGAAAGACAGTACCTTCAACTGTGTGTAGATTATAGACAACTCAATAAAGTAACCATAAAGAACAAGTACCCCTTACCCAGGATCAATGACCTATTTGATCAATTGGGAGGTGCCTCTATCTTCTCGAAGATTGACTTGAGGTTTGGATACCATAAAGTCTAAATCAAGGGTGAAGACATCCACAAAACTTCCTTCAGGATGAGATATGGTCACTATGAGTTTGTGGTAGTACCATTTGGATTGACCAATGCCCCTGCCACTTTTATGTGCTTGATGAACAATGTGCTCAACAAATTCCTAGACAAATTTATGTTGGTTTTTATTGACGACATATTAATTTACTCCAATAATAGAGAGGAACATGAGGAAAACCTTAGGCTTGTGCTTCAAGTGCTAAGAGAACATCATCTCTATGCCAAATTTAGCAAGTGTGACTTTTTCCAGAAGAAAATACATTACTTAGGCCATGTCCTATCTGAAGAAGGGGTAGCAGTAGACCCTGACAAGATCAGGTATATTATGGAATGGCCTACCCCAAAGGACATTTCAGATATTAGATCCTTTATGGGCTTAGCAGAATACTATAAGAGATTTATAAAATGATTCTCCAAGATTGGGTGTCCAATCACTGCCCTCCAGAAGAAGGGGACAAAATTCACGTGGACACAAAAATGTGAAGAAAGATTTCAAACCCTGAAACATCTACTGACCCATGCACTCGTGTTGACTATCACCGACCCTGAAGATGAATTCCTCCTATGCACATATGCCTGTAAGGAAGGGCTCGGAGGATTCCTTATGCAAGGAGGAAGTGTGGTCTGCTATGAATCCTGAAAGTTGAATGAGCACGAAGTCAACTATGTGACCCATGATCTAGAGTTGGTTGCCATAGTGAATGCCTTAAAAATGTGGAGGCATTACCTCCTGGGAAGGAAGTTCGTACTTATGACAGACCACTGTGGATTGCGATATCTATTTTACCAACCAAAGCTCAATGCCAGACAAGCTAGGTGGATATCCCTCCTCAATGAGTTTGATTTTGAAATAAAAAATATTAAGGGAAAGGAAAATAGGGTGGTTGATTCCCTTAGAAAAAGCATGAAAACAATTCACCTGACAGCGGTAAGCACCTGCGAGACAGATGTCAAGGAAAGAGTCAGGAATGCACAAGAGACATAAACATTCTTCTAGATCGTGACCTCGTACCTGTAGCAAGAGCCCATAGGGGTAAAGTATGGAGGCTACCAAGTGATGGAAGGAGGTCTGCTCACTTACAGAAACAAATTGCAAATCCTAGATTGTGATGACTTGAAGATGTTCATAATGGAAGAACTCCATAACAGACCCTATACTAGTCATCCAGGATACCAGAATATGATCACGACCACCAGGAAACAATTCTATTGTCCTGGATTGAAGAAATACATAGCTGAGTATTTAGCCAAATGCATAGAGTGCCAACAGGTTAAAGTAGAACACCGACACCCAACAATATTATTACAACCTCTACCAATCCCAAAATAGAAATGGGAAATCATCTCCATGGATTTCATCACCATATTACCAACCTCGACCAAACAGAATGACATCATCATGGTAGTGGTGGATAAATTGGGCAAGTTCGCTCATTTTATCCTCATCAAGTCGACTTGTAAGGAAATATACATCACCAACATATTCATGAAGGAGATATTCATACTGCATGGTATGCCGAAAGAGATCGTGTCTGACAGAGACACGAAATTTACTTCCAACTTTTGGAAATCCCTGATGGTGGGTCTAGAGACAAAATTGTTGTTTAACACAGCCTATCATCCTCAAACCGATGGACAGATGGAAAGAGTGAACCAAATATTAGAAGACATGCTAAGGATGCATGTAATGCATCAACCCAAAAAGTGGGAAGACTACCTGCCACTGGTGGAATTTGCCTACAACAACGGTTACCAAGAATCCCTGAAGATGAGTCCTTTCGAAGTCCTATACAGTAGACCGTGCAACACTCCAATCAGTTGGATTAATCTCATAAACATAATTTCTATTGGACTCGACATGTTGAAAGAAATGGAACAACAAGTGATTCAGATAAAGAAAAATCTAAAGGTTGCTCAGAACCGACAGAAAAGTTACGCCGGCTGAAAGAGAACTCCAAGAGAGTTCCAGGTGGGAGACCACGTATATCTTAGAGTTAGGCCCAGGAAGAGTTCCCTAAGGTTGGGATCTTGTGCCAAGTTGGCACCTCGGTATTGTGGACCCTTTGAAGTTCTAGATAGAGTGGGACCTATAGCCTATAGGCTAGCACTTCCTCCCACAGTAAAAGCACATAATGTTTTTCATGTTTCATTATTGAAGAAATATGTACATGATCCTAATCATATAATTGACTGGTCTATGATCTAGGTGGAACCGGAGGGAGAATTCCTTCTAGAACCTCAATGCATACTGGACAGAAAGGAAATCCCACTCAGGAACTAAACCATTGCACAGGTCAAGGTGCAGTGGAAACATTTTGGCCCAGATGAGGCTACATGGGAAATGGAAGATGCCATGAAACAGGCATATCCAATTTTTTTACCTCTGTACATACATCTCATATTGATAGATAGAGCATCGAGGATGATGTTCCTTTAAGGGGGAGGGATTTGTAACACCCTGTTTCCCCCAGTCTGTAAAAATAACTATATTGGCCAAGAACCTAGCAAACTCAAAGATGTGAATATTTGATTGGATAGACCTTTGTATAAAAGGTCGATGAATGTAAATTATATCATGAATATGTGTCACATGATTGCTGGGAGGGGGGTGTGTTGAAAGAGACTATGATGGCTGATGAGAGGTGGTGGAAGGGGCCAGGAGTGGCTGTGTTAAATTCCACCGAACCGAAACCGTACTAGTTTGTACGTGCCTGGAAACCAAAGCTCACTCTCAGACCCCAGATTGAATTACCCGCCTGGATGGTAGGTGTGGATGCTCCTCAAGAGTAAATGATGGGATGGGGGTGAACCACCCATCCGTAGAAGCTCTCAGACTAACCATTCAACAAGGAATTTCATGCCACACACAACCTCGTAGGAAAAAAGGCAAGGAAAGAAGTGTGGAAGGGGGGGGAGAGGAGAGGGTGCGTGGCAGGAATCGCGGAAGGAGAACCAGAAGAACTACAAAAATATAGTGAGTCATGAGCAGAGGAGAAGGAGAGTAACGTTCATCCTTGTTTTCCATTGAGACGAAAGTAGAAAATTGAACCTTAAGGATCGTGGTCTAGCTTGGGGGTGGCTAGTGGTAAATCCGTTCGGAGTCGCTGAGCCTACGGTTGGCTGGAAACGAGCACCCCTCTCAACAGTTGCATCACACCTAGTGTTTTCTGATAAGTGTTTATATCCTGTATCTTGAATTGAATATCCTAGAATGCATGATCATGGTATGTACTCTCATAAATGGTCTCTGTATAGAAATGTCTGCATGGTGTTTTGATCGGAAATGGTGGTTGCATGCTTATACTTGTATGACCATATTCGGTTTATA
>ML781180.1:1225537-1256734 GCA_009831015.1 Picea engelmannii | reverse complement strand
ATATATATATATATATATATATATATTAAACAAGTTCATATTACGAGTCCGTTCTCACAGATTTGTCCCATTGACTTGACTCACGCGATGTCCTGGTTGGATTTCCCCATAGGAACCTCCTTCCGGGAAAGTTCCCTCACATTCCAGAGCCGGGGTAAGTTCCTTGAAAGGACTACTGTCTTAGTAAACCCATGAGTTTACTTATTACCTGTCACAGAAGTTCATAGCTTGATGATTTAAGAAGGCCTTCCAGTCAGGTCACCAAGCCTGGTGATAATTACCCAAGAACCTATTGAAGGATTTTATGGCCTAAGTTTGGAAACCTTGCACCAAAGAGAATGGTTCCCTTAGGTTTTCAGCGTTTCGGCAACCGAGAAACCCAAGGGGAAGTTTCCTTGTACTCGCCAGTCGTGAAATCCCGATTTGCGAAACCCCAAAATGAGTTGAGCAAAGTATGCAGGCTTCGGAGTTTTAGCTCCCGGGAAACCCAGGTGCGAGACTTCCTGTCTTCGCATATCACAAAATCTTGACTTTTGAAATCCCGAAATGGTCTAGCGTGGATAGGTTTTGGTGTTTTGGCGTTTCAGAAATTGGTAAACTCAAGGGGAAGTTTCCTTGCACTCGCTAGTTGCGAAATCCCGATATGGGAAACCCCAAAATGGCTTAGCATGAATAGGTTTTGATGTTTCGGTGTTTCGGCACCCGGGAATCCCAAGGGTCGGTTTCCTTATATTCGCCAGTTGCAAAATCCCAATATGAGAAACCCCGAAATGGTTTAGCGTGAATAGGTTTTGATGTTTCGGTGTTTCGGCACCCGGGAATCCCAAGGGTCAGTTTCCTTGTATTTTCCAGTTGTGAAATCCCGAAATGGTATAGCGTGATTAGAGTTTGGTGTTTCAGCGTTTCGACACCCGGGATACCCAAGGGAAAGTTTCCTTGTACTCCCCAGTCACGAAATCCCGATATGTGAAATCCCAAAATGGTCTAGCGTGGATAGGTTTTGGTGTTTCGGAGTTTCGGCTCCCGGGAAACCCAGGTGCAAGACCTCCTGTCTTCGCATATCACGAAATCTCGATTTTTGAAACCCCGAAATGAGCTTAGCGATGTATATAGACTTCGGAGTTTCAGCTCCCTGAAGCCCTAGGTGTGAGACTTCTTATCTTCGCATATCGTGAAATCCCGACTTGTGAAACCTTTAGATGAGCTTGGTAGATATAAGGCTTTCGGTGTTTCGACACTCGAAAAACTGAAGGGTAGGAAACCCTCATCTTCATATATCGTGAAATCCTGGTATGCGAAAACCCAAAAGATCGAGTGCCAGGATTTAATCTGAGTCATTGATAAATTCGATGAGTTGTTAGATCCTTTTCGACTTTTAGCACTTCGAAAGACAAAGAGCAGGGGAACGCTTGCATTGCGATTTTCCGAATCGCGAAAGCTAGAATAACCTCTCTGGTAAGGCCTGTGGTCATAGCCAACGATCACATGGGGAAGGATAAGGGAAGGGAGGGTCTACATCAGGCCCCATAGAAATTCAGGGATTCTGTTCCTCGAAGAAAAGAAGAAAAATCCGAAAAATCTTAGTTTCCGTAGTGGGTGCGTTACAACATGTGTGAGCTATATCAACCCTCTAGAGGAGATTATTCTTCAAGTAGCTCCTTGCATGTTATAGCCTCAACATTTTATTCCTAAGGATACAATTCTAGTTTCCATACTTTCAATGTTGGCCCTTATGAGTTCCTCTTATTTCTAGGCTCCAACAAACTTCCCCCTTTCGATAAAAACACCTTTATTTGATGGGTTAGTCCTATTAACCTTGGTCAAATTTTCCTCTTTGATGTTTTAGTGTGGATTGAAAACCCCATGGATTCAAACCAATTTTATTTGATTTTGTAGGCCACAACTATTACATTTTGTCTTTCACTAGTTTTCTGAAGCTGTTTTACACCTTTGATTGTTGTCGATAGATTCCCCTAGATGATCTCCTCCTTGCACTCTTTGGGATGGTCCATGTTATGTAGGTTTAATATCATATGTAATGTATTATATGTGTTAGTCAAGTTAGTCTCAAAAACCTTTTCATGAACTAATAAGTTATTTTCTATGGTCTTTAGACATATCGTGTGTTTGGGTCCTTGCATGTGGCATGATTTTTCAAATGTCTCCTCTTTACAATTTTTATTTTATTTTAAAGAAAGCCTTATTAATATGTATTGTGAGGTTGTATTGAGTATTTATATTAAAACTTGTATTATTTACTCTTGTGAATGATTGTTTGGCATACTTAATTAATGGGCATGGTATTGCCATGACGGGTTTAAGGCTCCCTAACTTCCAATATCATATCTCAATTCTAGTGTCTCTTTATTTGGGATCATTACAATAGTTATCTCTTACTCACATGTATTTTTACTTAATTTGTTAGATTCTTCTAAATGATTTTATTCATATAATCCCATTTTACTATTCAACCTAACCTATCTACATATAGTAGACAACTTTGAAGGTTAGAGATAACCCACATTATAGGAAAACCTACCTATTACCTTTCATGAAACCCTTTAGATTCGAGAGTTAACTATATATTTATAAACTATAATCTTATCAATTTATATGGTTAACGTATTAAACCAATTCCCATACAAGACCATAAGGGAAATGGTGCTATCTCGTTTCCTAGCTTACATCACACAAGACATTTGGTCGAGTTATTGTTTTAATACTACACTTGTTAATGTATACATATTCTCATATGTTTTCATTTATAGGACAAATGCAATTCTTTGTATAACTTATACTAGCATCGACCTTAATAACCACATAGTCTCCAACACAGTCCATAATTCAAATTCAAATTGTCCATAATTCACGAGTACTTGATTGTTATTTAATCACCAGATAACTCGAGTTTAAGTGAATCGCTTTCCCTTAAAATAGTATTAAAATGGCCATGTATTGGTGCCATTCAATAAAACTGACACTCCTTGTTGCATAACCAATACTTTCACTTCTTAATTTGACGTGGTTCCCAAGGCTTACTCACATTCATTGTTTAACTCAGGATGTAATTGAGATGAGGGACATTTTCCTCGACTCTGTAAGAGATTTTCGTTGTTTTACATGTTCTAATAGTTGTGAACATCCCTTGAAGGTATGCTATTGGTTTCAGGTTAGCAAATCACATCTGATAATTTTTGTTTTGAAATCTCATTCACCCCATAGCAAAATCCCCGTCGTTTTTCCCGCACACGGGTCAACCTATTCGATTAATACTCGAGCTATAGGAAATGTTTAGATTTCATTTTTACTTCAGTAGTGAACTTCACCGTTCATAATATGAGTTATCTCACAATGCTACAAGAATACGTTCATGCCTAGTTCCTCATAATTATCTTTTGACTTCGTTTTCATGACTCTTCTATATAGACTTTTTTTTTCATGGAGTGAAAATTGGTTAATCAACATCTTAAGCAATGTCGTCTATTAATATAGGTGATTTCGACCTCTTACCTTGTTTAACATTTAGTTTACATACTACTTTTAAAATATAATCTTTATGTTTGGTTATTGATTCGTTGTATTGTATTGTTTATGTGCAGGGCTAATAGGAACCCTAGAAGCAATATTCCAAGGTTGGAGTTATCAATCCTGCGTGGCTTAAGATATACTTACATATTGTTTGATATATTTAGGTTCTCATGGTTTTGAGCGTGTGGTCTTGGTTTCGAGTACAAAGTTCAAGTAACTATGATACTTCTCTGTTGGATTACTGAGAGGGAGGGTGAATCAGTAATAGAGCAATTGAATCCTTTTTAACCATACAATCCAAGTGTTATATCAATGTAGAATTATCATCCAATAACCACAGAGTAAATAAGAAACATGAACAAATGAACAGTCATACACATACACAGTACACCAGTGTTTTACGTGGAAACCCAAAGCGGGAGAAAACCACATAATGATTTTTCTTATATGTCTTGAAGAATTACATTCATTGGAAGCACCAACTTCCTTTGTTTTCCATCTGCAACTGGTAGGAGGCTCCAACACCTTTGTTTCTCAGGATACAACCTGAAGAAAGCTCTAAATCCCCTATTCTCTGGCTACAACTAAAAGGAGGATACAACCCCCTATGTTCTCCGGCTACAACCGAAAGGTGGCTACAACCACTTGTCCTTACCTCGTCCAACTGCCCCGAAGTAGAAGTAGAATGATGGAACCATGGTCACACTATCACTGTGAGATATACCACTGTAAATCTGTACCAATAAACATGAACCATGCATCAACCTGTACCTCAACCTGTAATCAACTTGTACTATAAACAAGTGCATCAACCATGCACCAACCTGTACCAAACAACCTATAATCAACCTTTACCATAAACAAGTGCATCCAACCATGTACCAAGTATGTACAAATCATGTGTCAACTACTCATCAACTATGAATCATCAATATGTACCAACATCATCAACTACACACCTCATGTATGTGCCAAGTCATCAACTATTTGTCTCAACCATGTACCCAACATGTACCTTAACCAAAATCCCTCATTAATTTTATCATCCAAATATGATTTGTAACTTTGTAATAGACCTAGTGTATATGATCACATACTTGCAAATATTCCTTAACTTTAACAACAAGAGACTAGCATTTTCATCAAACTTTTCTTTAGTCTCACATGACTAGTTTTGGATTAGTCAACAACCCTAACTTGAAATAATCATAACTATGTACCTGTAATGAATAAATATCTAAAAAATATATGCAATGTTCTTCAATGTGTTTTATGAAATTTCTCCAGGTGTCACTACTTGGAACCTCTCAAAAAAGGAGTTATAGAAAAAATGACATATCTTGTTGAATTCTATCTTATTCTAGAGAGCGACCTTGTAGAGTATGCCCCGCAAAAAATATTTCTTGAATTGATATGAAAATGTTATAAATAATACTAAAGACTATAATATAACCAACACATTTGTTCTTACTAAATTTGGATCTGTTATGAATAAGTTATGACTTTTTTACCTGAAACACTTGTTTTAGACTAGTTTCAAGACTAGCCACAAAACCTATTTTCCACGGAGTGTAACTACAAAAATAAAACAACCCAAAAGCTGAAATTTTGATACTATGATACAAAGTTCAAGTAACTATGATACTTCTCTGTTGGATTACTGAGAAGGAGGGTGAATCAGTAATAGAGCAATTGAATCATTTTTAACCATACAATCCAAGTGTTATATCAATGTAGAATTATCATCCAATAACCGCAGAGTAAATAAGAAATGAACAAATGAACAATCATACACATACACAGTACACCAGTGTTTTACGTGGAAACCCAAAGCGGGAGAAAACCACATAATGATTTTTCTTATATGTCTTGAAGAATTACATTCATTGGAAGCACCAACTTCCTTTGTTTTCCATCTGCAACTGGTAGGATGCTCCAACACCTTTGTTTCTCAGGATACAACCTGAAGGAAGCTCCAACTCCCCTATTCTCTGGCTATAACTAGAAGGAGGATACAACCCCCTATGTTCTCCAGCTACAACCGAAAGATGACTACAACCACTTGTCCTTACCTCGTCCAACCGCCCTGAAGTAGAAGTAGAATGATGGAACCATGGTCACACTATCACTATGAGATATACCACTGTAAACCTGTACCAATAAACATGAACCATGCATCAACCATGCATCAACCTGTACCTCAACTTGTAATCAACTTGTACTATAAACAAGTGCATCAACCATGCACCAACCTATACCAAACAACCTATAATCAACCTTTACCATAAACAAGTGCATCCAACCATGTACCAAGTATGTACAAATCATGTGTCAACTACTCATCAACTATGAATCATCAATATGTACCAACATCATCAACTATACACCTCATGTATGTGCCAAGTCATCAACTATTTGTCTCAACCATGTACCCAACATGTACCTTAACCAAAATCCCTCATTAATTTCATTATCCAAATATGATTTGTAACTTTGTAATAGACCTAGTGTATATGATCACATACTTGCAAATATTCCTTAACTTTAACAACAAGAGACTCGCATTTTCATCAAACTTTTCTTTAGTCTCACATGACTAGTTTTGGATTAGTCAACAACCCTAACTTGAAATAATCATAACTATGTACCTGTAATGAATAAATATCTAAAACTGATATGCAATGTTCTTCAATGTGTTTTATGAAATTTCTCCAGGTGTCACTACTTGGGACCTCTCAAAAAAGGAGTTATAGAAAAAATGGCATACCTTGTTGAATTCTAGCTTATTCTAGAGAGCGACCTTGTAGAGCATGCCCCGCACAAAATATTTCTTGAATTGATATGAAAATGTTATAAATAATACTAAAGACTATAATATAACCAACACATCTTTTCTTACTAAATTTGGATCTGTTATGAATAAGTTATGACTTTTTTACCTGAAACACTTGTTTTAGACTAGTTTCAAGACTAGCCACAAACCCTATTTTTCACGGAGCGTAAATACAAAACTAAAACAACCCAAAAGATGAATTTTTGACCACAGATACTTGGATATGTTTCCTCAATGGCCTAGCAATTTCACGGTCTGAATCATTCTATTAAAAAAATTATTGTGAAAATGGTGAGATGACCTGTAAATAACATACCTTAGAAAGCGTCATCAAAAGAATTTATCCTCCCTTGAATTTCAGCCTTCATTTCTTCACCTTCCCTTTGAAATTAGGCTTAGATATCCTTTGGTTACCTCAGTAACCTATAGATATTCAATATGCTCAAGTGTGATGTAAAATGAGAGAGCCTTGCCTCTTATTTATACTCTCCATCTTCTAGGTCACTTAACCCATTTCTAGGTCACTTAACCTATTTCTACGTCACTTAACACACTTCTAGGTCACTTAACCCATTTATAGGTAGCTTAACCTATTTTCCTAATTTTTAGGGTTAACCACTTTCCATAATTAGAAAGTTCTCCATTACTTTATCATTTAAATATTCCTCCTTGACTTTGTCACCTCACTTTATCATTTAAATAATCTTCTTTGATTTTTTCGCTTCACTTTATTATTTAAATAATCCTTCTTGACTTTGTCACTTGACTTTATCATTTAAATAATAATTTCTTCTTTGTTAGCTCTTTGACGTCTTTGACCTTTTGGGGCTTCAAGCCAACATATGAGGGTCCTCCAACTTCGTAAGACCATAACTCTCAAACCATGAGGAGTTATGTGACGTTAAACATACCACCAAAACTGGCATGACATGTACTATCCATATAGAATAGTATTACCTTAAAATATATTAAAATTTATACCATTATACATAAAACAACCTTGGGTCCATTACCCAAAACTTTGTGCTACCATACTTTCTTCAAGGGTTGACATCAATGAAAACCAACTTTAATCGACAATATCCCCATTTGGCTATGATGACAACACTCTGATGCAATACTGAAATTCATATCACTCATTCTCCCCCTGGAAACATACCTCTGTCCTCTATATCTCTGTGACCATTTCTCCTCCTGAAACCATGCCTCTTTCCTCTGCATCTGATGAATCTCTCCCCCTTTGTCATGAATGACAAAGGTATCTTTCCATCCAGGGCTGCTCCCCCTGACTGAACTATCCTCTTTATGGTGCTTCCTCGTGTACATATAAGACATATAAGATAAGAATTCAAAAGCATTAATTTTGGAGTAGAAATAAATCTGAGTCTCTGGTGAAGATACTCAAAGGATTCCTGTGGAAGTGGTTTTGTAAATATGTCTGCCACTTGTTGTTTTGTGCCCACATACTCAACTCTGATGTTCTTTTCTGCAACCTGTTCTCGTAGAAAGTGATACTTGATTGGAATGTTCTTCGTCTTGGAGTGTATCATAGGGTTCTTTGATATACTGATGGCGCTTTTATTATCACAATAGTTTGGAATGGGCTCATCATACTCAACCTATATATCTGTAACAGTTTGTTTCATCCAAAGAACCCGTGTACAACATGTTGCTGCTGTAATATAATCTACCTCGATTGTAGATAGAGATACTGATGATTGTTTCTTTCTTAGCCTTGATACTAAACACTCACCCAATAGAATGCTTCTCCACTAGTGCTTCATCGGTCATCGATACAACCTGCCCAATCTGCATCTTTTTAGGAAATAAGAGATAGATCCTTTCCTTTTAGATGCCATAATCCAAACTCTTCTTTTCCTTTGAGATATTTGAAAATTCTTTTCACTGCTAATACATGTGATTCCTTTGGTGTTGCTTGAAATCGTGCCACCTATCCAACTGCCTGCATTACATCTGGTTTGGATTCTATCACATATAGTAGGCTGCCAATTATTAACATGTACTGCC
This sequence comes from Picea engelmannii, assembly GCA_009831015.1. NCBI lineage: Eukaryota > Viridiplantae > Streptophyta > Pinopsida > Pinales > Pinaceae > Picea > Picea engelmannii. Next base: position 1,248,345 of record ML781180.1, on the reverse strand, counting down.
TATGATCTGTAGACTTTGAATCATCATCTTTTCTTAACTTGCAGCTTGTTTGCATGGGAGTGATGATTGGTTTGTAATCTTCCATTTCGAACCTCTTTAGCATTTATCTGATATACTTGGTTTGAGAAATAAAAATTTCTTGTTTTCTTTGACGTATCTAAAGTCCCAGAAAGAAGGATAGTTCTCTAAGTAATGACATTTCAAATTCATTCTGCATATCCTTTGCAAATTTCTGGCTTAACCTGTCATCATCACTACCAAAAATAATATCATCAACATAAATTTCAATTAATAAAATATTACTTTAACTTACCTTGATGTAGAGGTTGTTGTCTGCACTTCCTTTTCTGAACCCTGCTTGTTGTAGATATTTATCTAGTCTAGAGTACCATGCTCTAGGAGCCTGTTTTAGACCATACAAGACCTTCTTTAATTTGCACACATAGTCTGCATTCTATGACAACTGAAATCCTTCTGGTTTTTCAATGTAGACTTCTTGTTCTAGTTCCCCATTCAGAAAAGTTAATTTTACGTCCATGTGATACACTTTAATATTTTTGGAGCATGCATAAGCTAAAATAAATTGGATTGCTTCCATTCTGGAAACAGGGGCAAATGTCTCTTCAAAGTCAATTCCTTCAACCTATGCATATCCTTTACATACCAATCTAGATTTGTTCCTTGTAACCTATCCATATTCGTTCAATTTATTCCTATATACCCACTTTGTGTTGTTCACATTCTTATCCTTTGGTCTTGGAACCAATTCCCAAGTGTCATTTTTTATATATGATCCAATTCTTCATCCATGGCCTTTTTCCAAAATTCATCCTTGCCGGCCTCTTCAAAATAGGTTGGTTCAATCATAGATTTGAGTGATAGGTGTGTTTGTTATGGTGAACATATTCTTCTTCTAGTCTCAACTCTTGTGTCTTTGTTTTCGATAATCTGATCTAAAGCATGATTCTTCTATACTCGTCTTCTAGGTGTCTTTGGAGGCACTTGCTGAACTTTCTCTTCTGCTTCTATCAGATTGTCTTCATCTTCCTCTTCTACTTCCTTTTCATCTTTTTCTTCTTCTTCGAAAAGTTGTTTCATTGATTCATTTTCTTCTTCCTTTGACTCTACTCTGCCTGTTTCATCAATTGTTATGTTGATTCTTTCTACAACTTTGTTCAATCTCATATTGTAACATTTCTATGATTTCCTTGTACTTGAGTAACCAACAAGTACTCATTTGTCCACACGAGAGTTAAATTTTCCCATTTTCCCATCTTCTCTTTTGTAACATTCCCCTCTTCGTTGGTACTACGGCGAAGAAAACATTTTTTTTTTTTGGTTAGAACCACCAACGCCTTTATGTTAGAAAGAAAACACAACGCACTTTAAGGATGACGTCCTCATCACGTCAATCACCTAGGGACCAAGTTAAAACCAAGGCAAAGTCATTTTCCATTGCTCGGGGTACAAGAAGTCTAATTTCTAAACCCTCAGTATTACAGCACAAATCATTCGCGCAACCAAAATTTAACTAAATCATTAAATGATACGAGGAAACAAGCGCCAGAGAAACCTTCCCTAAACGGGGCACAACAGGATTCCAAACGCAACATACATTAATATCTGACGATATGGCCCCACTAAAAGTTATTATGCTAAACAACAGTGTACCTAGACAATAAACTCTCAACAACCCTCTTGCGGGGTATTAATTTGATAAGGAGGGACCATGTAAGTTTAGGTAAAAAGGGGTGGAATGACCCTAAGCCACCAAGCAAAGAGAATTGGATAAGGCATGAATACAATTACATTAATCGGGTTCAATCACCGGTCCTTGAATAGAGCATAAAGGAATAAATATCTTCCAAAGGATTCAAGCATAATTAACATATGCCCACAAGATAGTCTTATTACCTAACATAATAAATTGAGTGCAACACTTCTTGTTATTAAATGGATATCAACCTTAATAGCCCGTAATATTGCGCACCGATTTAGTTGGTAAAAAAAATTATGGAAATTGAATAATAACAAGGCTTTATTATCAGGTTAGCATGAGCCAACTGTTGTATTGGGTTATCTAGTATACAATTTGGCAAACTTTAAAAAGGAAAATTATAAATCTACCCATCCTTGCAATCTAAATCAATTATAAATCTACTGTTATACATTTAAATAACAAATAAAAAGCATCTCTAAATTTGCTACCAATTAAAGATGGGAACCATTATAAACCTAACAGTAAAAAGCATCTAGTGATCTATTTCCATCACAAAAATTAAGAAAGAATATTCAATTCATTGCCTTTAGTACTGACAAGCTCAGTGTTGTCGCAAGCGCGACCCAATTTATGAAAATGGTAAAAGAACAGGCAGTCATGCGGTTAGTAATAAAGTTGATGTTCATGCTTCCACTATCCCAACGCATATGTTTTACCATTCTTCATGTTGGGATCAATATTATTAGCAGAGAGACATTGTCATGCACAACACACAACGCAACATTGCACGGTCACCCAAGCAACGATGCCCAGATGCAACACCGTTTTCATTGCAAATGAATGTAATATGGGACTTTATACAAGACAAATTAAAAACTCTAGAAATGCATGATCAACACACATTGTAAAGAAAATGTTAATTTAGTCAAGAAGGATGCTATCAAATTATATCGTTGCCTCCGGAACTATCACTATCCAAAAGCCAATATCACTATCCATCAAGATAATAAAAGACTGTGAATAATGGGCGACCCACATTATCGTGGTGTCTGAAGACGGTGAAAAATCTGTATCCTATGTAACGTGGTGTGATTAGCATTATCGTTGGGCAAATATTGTGCAATCAGTCTCCTGTGCAACCTGGTGTGAACAATATTAACGCTGTGCAATTGTTGTGTAATCAATATCCTGTGCAAATTTGTTGTGAACAACATTGTCGCTATGCAATTAATGTGTAAACAATAAAAAAGTTCTCATCAAATGTGATCCTCGCAGTAGAGAAGTAAATAGGAAATGTGTTATAGGAAAAACAGAGTCAGGGTGCAGAGAAGGGTGATTCCGGAGCTAAACCAATCGTATCTAAATACCTGCATCTGTTCTCAATAAATGAACCTTCTACAATATTAAAATTGTGATGGGTAAACAATTTGGGAGTACAGTGAATGTGAGTGGGTTCAGTCGCAGGGGTTAAACCGTCACAGTCGAGAAGAGCAGAGGTTGAGCACAAGAAAGAAACTCAGAGAGTAAATGCTGAGGAATCACAGGAATGCAGAGTGAAATCACCATTAAAAAAAAGGGAAAGTTCATGCAGAGAGAATTGCCAACAAGAAGGGACAAATACACTGAGTGGATTCACTCTTTTGAAGTTGATTTTTACCAATTACACAATCCCAACAGTGGGAACGAGTGCCTTGAAAATGCATTCCTCCAGATAAGATAGAAATCAAAAATTGCAGAGGGTCCAAGGTAACATCACCAACCCAACACCCTAGAAAACACAGTAAAAAATGCAGGCAGTCAATCAGATGGGCAGAAGCTCCAACTAATTATCGTTATCCCATGATGTTAACGATCAATATGCTATGAATGATGAAATCATTTCTGACTATTAAATCGTTCTGAATATCAACATTCTTTGAATATTAAAATCATTTACGATACATATAAATCGTTGTCCCATATATTATTGTCAACAACAAGAAACACTATCGAGATTCTCTATGCATAGTGAATTAAGAATTTCCCTGTGTATTTCATGGAAGGAACGCAGACATATGTACATAATTGTAGTTATGTGTAAACTTGCATCTATAACATTAAAATGAATGAAAATATATAAAAAGAAAATGAACACAGATTGAAGTTAAATGCCTTTCACATCTCGTGATACTAATATAAAAATGATGACAACCATAAGAGAATGCCTGGGCCCTAAGGATAACTTGTCGAAGGGATCGCAGAGATTCTATCAGGCAAGGCACAAAAATATAATCAGAAAGGAACCAAGATAATCCATACGTAGAGGCCATACCGGAAGTCGCAAGTCAACAATTAGGCAGGGACATCAAAAGAGGGAGATGGCTAAAGGTTCACCTTCTCATCACCATCCTCGCAAAGAAAAGTAGGGTGTTGAGATCCATAGGTTTTTTAAAGCTAAGGAGACAACCATAGATCAGGCTCCTGGCTGACTGCTCAGGAAAAGACTGGCGTGCTAGGGACCAAAATCAAACAATCGCATGGGTCACAGTCAAACCACAGGGCTGTCGAGTCATGCGGGGATGAGGCCATGGGAAATCAATCAACCAACAAGCAACTAGGATAAGAAAAAGGGGTCCGCTATCAATCTAAACATCCAATCCAATTACAAATCAATATGCAGATCCAAGCATATGTCCTAATACATTCTACTCTACAAAATAAAAGAGCGTATCGTTGCCTGATCGCCCGCTTCGAATGACGTCACGCACTCCGTACCACTCCCGCTTGCCGACTGTCGAGACTTCACCGGTACCTCCCAGCCAACGCTAGGGGTACTCTTCTTCCCCCTTAGCCCCCCCAAGCCGCAAAGGGGCCACACACACTATCCAAAGCTTACGTCTAGCTCCTAGTTCGCCTCGCAAGGTTGAGCTACCACTCCTCTCCGAGATGGGTATCCCACCTCCCCACAAGTAAATAAGTCAAGTCAATATTTCTGCAGCGTAACATTACACAAATAGAATATCCCCTTTCTCCGTCTCCTTCCTTCATTTTATAGAGTTTTTAACTTCCTTTCTTTCCTAAAATCTCATTTAATTAAAGTTTTAAAAATAAATTCCTAAAATTTCCTCTCAGTACAAGTGTCCCTCATCCGCTACAATCCTCCATGAATTAATTTCTTTAATTAAGTAACTTTCTTTATTTCCCTCACTCACCTAGAGTTACTCCTAGAATCACTCCTAGGTGTCCCCAAATTCCCTTACAGGTTTTAAAGTCTTCCCTATTATGAAATTGCTAATTTAGTTTAAAATTAGAAAGTTCTTAAATGTAGATTCTTTACTAAGTTGACTTCCCTCTTTTTCCCTTAAGTTCCCCTTTTTCCTTTTTTTGTTACCCCATTTCCCTAGTTTCCTATTTTGATTTTCCTTCTTTCCTCTTTTACTTAGAACTCAAAAAGTCAAGTGTGGAATATAACTCGTTTTCCCTTTTATCATTAATTTAGTATCTTTTTTTTTTTTTTTAAATTATCCAAAGATAAAATAATTAATTCCCTCTTTACTTTTTATATCCACAGATTTTATTTCTTCTGAATAATTTAATTTCTTACTCCCTTCATGTTACAAAATTTTATGAAGACCATAATTATTACTTAAGTGGTTTTTATTTTAAATTTTATTATTATTACTTTTTTTTATATCGAGATAAAATTTTACCACTAGCATAATTTAGACTTAGGCTTTAAATTTCGTATTGGGTGACATTTCATTAGGGAAATTGTTTTAAAATTTACTTAACATGTTATTTGTCTTCGAGCCATCTAGGTCCATCCCTATATCATCAACAATGCGACATGCCCTTCAGGACGCACTAGGTGCTCCAAGGGTGCCACTCACGTCATCTGTTCCCTTGTGTGATGTGCCCTTTAGGATGCACCGCGTGCTCCAAGGGTGCCACTCTCCACTCTCCATTTTTATTGTGCGACGTGCCCTTCAGGATGCACCACGTGCTCCAAGGGTGCCACTCGCCTCTTGACTGACTTGGTAGACATCAATAACCCTTGGAGTCAATACTCCACCAGGTGAACTTGTGGGAGACTAAGGGTCTCTAAGGAACAAGGCTCCCGCCTTATTGCGTGCCCCTTAGAATCATTGTGAGCGACTGTCGTAGTATTCCCTCACGGCATCGTGGGTCCTCTCAAACTAGGTAATTTTTAACCTACAGTTCGATCCACGACGAGAGTGCTAGTAGGTTGTGACAGGGTTGCTATCCACACCTCTCCCTCAACATCTCTGGTAGTTGTGTGTGACCCCTTTACTCCATATGTGAGTCTGGTTGGCAAGCTATCGTCAGCCTGCATCATCAAAAAATCATGTCAGAACATATCCACATCATATCATCTAGTCAGATGCACTAATATCACAGAAAAACAATCAAACCCCAATGGCACACTCCCTGACTCAATCCAGAGTCTAGGGGGTTCCATTGATGCCTCTACAACCTCAAGGTCCAAAACCCTGCACACTCAGTAAAACCGAGTCAATAGCACCTGTCTATGTCAATGTAGTAAAACAATATGTCATCAATCATAATGCCTTATAATCAAAATCAAAGTTTTAATAGCATAAAATCCAGATGACTTGCGAGCAAGTGTCCTCAAAGAATAAGTTTTCTCAGTGTGCCAGAGAGGGATGTTACATACACCCCCTCTTGGTCTAAAATCCATCCCGAGTTTCACAGTATAATGCCAAAATAAATTTTATCACAGTATCATAAGTCTATCTATAAAAAAAAATGGAAACTGTTGGCGCATATCATATACGTCTTCCCAGGTCGCCGAGTGCAGACTATAATTGTCCCACTGGAACTTGACCTTATCTACCGTTCGACATCGTAGTTGTCGAACGTGATGATCCAAGATGTTGATCGGCTCAGCCGTGATCTCCCCCTCATCCAATACCTGCAAGGAACTCATGTCAATAATATGTGTAGGATCACTAATATAATGTCTCAAAACAAATACATGAAAAACATCGTGCATACGCCTCAAGGAATCAGGCAAGGCTTGTCGATAGTTCATGGGCCCCTTTCTCTCCACAATATCGAAGGGTCCCACAAACCTAGGAGAGAGTTTAGTTCCCTTTCCAAACTTGATCAAACTCTTATGTGGTTTAACCCACAAGAAGACTCGATCACCAACGTCGTAGCTATGATCGACTCGATGCATATTGGCATAACTCTTCTGTCGATCCTGTGCTTCTTTAATCCTTTGTCTTATGGTTTTCATTTTTTCTTCCATTTCTTGGATTGTTTCTGGTCCCACCAGGATCCTATCCTCAAGCTGATCCCAACTCAAGGGCGTCTGACATGGTCGCTCGTAAAGAAACTCGAAAGGCACCATCTTAATGGTGCTCTGGTAACTGTTGTTGTAAGTGAAATCCACTAGTAGAAAGAATTCTTCCCAACACTTTTTTTGGTCCATTACGTACCTGTGCAACATGTCCTCCAAGGTTTGGTTCATTCATTCGGTCTGTTCGTCAGTCTCCGGGTGATACACAGTACTAAAGTTAAGTTGGGTTCCCAAGGCCTCTTGGAAACTCGTCCAAAATCGTTCAGTAAACACCAATCCTTGATCAGATATAACCCTCTTAGGCACGCCATGCAACCTCACAATTTCACTGATGAAAAATCTAGCTATGTCAGGTGCCTGATACATCGTATGCACTGGAATAAAGTGAGAACTCTTCATCAGAGTGTCTACTACTACGAAAAATCGAGTCATGTCTCCTTGCCATCAGTGGCAAATAAAATCGATCGAAATAACCTCCCATTTTGATTCCGGAATGACATGTGGTTGTTGTAATCCTGTTGGGTGTCTATATTCAGCCTTTACCTGCTGACATTCTAGACATTTGGCCACATAGTTGACTATGTCAGCCTTCATTCCCTTCCAGAAGAATAAGGGCTTAAGGTCTGCCCTCATCTTCATGACTCCCGGGTGAGCCATGTAAATTGCTCTATGAGCCTCGCTCAAGATTAACATCCTCAACTCGTCATTTGGTGGTACATAAATCCAACTTTTAAACCTCAATAAACCATCGCTATCAAATGAAAATCCCTCAAATCATGGTACCATCATTGTGTTTTGTCCAATAAAACCCTCGACCACTTTGTACCAGTCATCGTCACATTGTAAAGTGAGAATCTTCTCACCTAGATTCATCTGAAGAGGAAACACTAAAAAGATGCATGGTCTTTGACTCAATGCATCTGCCACTTGGTTCACTGTTCCTTTTATGTAAGTAATCTCAAATTCGTACTCACTAAGCAATTCCGATCAACGTCGTTGTCGCATGTTCAGGTCACTTTGCGTAAAGATGTGTTGTAGCCCACAATGGTCAGTCTTTAGTTCAAATTTTTGTCACAAAAGGTAGTGTCTCCAAACCTTCAAGGCATATACGATTGCTAATAACTCCAAATCGTGCATCGTGTAGTTCTCCTCATGCCTTCTCAGTTTCCTCGAAATGTAAGCAATCACTCGTTCGTCTTGCATCAAGACCCCGCCTAAGCCTTCCTTGGATGCGTCAGTGCATACCAAGAAGTCCATGTCCATGTTAGGGACCTTTAGTAATGGTGTTGTTGTCAACAATTCCTTGAGCCTCCAAAATGCTTCCGTGCATTTCTCGGTCCATAGAAAATTCTTATTCTTCTTTTGCAACTCTGTAATCAGACTTGCTATCTTTGAAAATCCCTCGACGTATCATCGATAGTATCCTCCTAAACCCATAAAGTTGTTCACTTCCGGGACATTCGTCGGCGTAGGCCACTCCATGATAGCCTTGACCTTGGTTGGATCCATGGTGATGCCTTCGCCGAAGATGACATGCCCTAAGTAGTGAATCTTTGATTGATAAAAATAGCATTTGGACAACTTCCCATACAATTTGTGCTCTCGCCGACACTATAGTACCAAGCACAAGTGCTCATCATGCTCCTCCGTCGCCCGAGAGTAAATCAAAATATTGTCAATGAATACTTGGATGAACTTGTCCAAGTTCTCGCGGAACACCACATTCATCAAACTCATAAATACCCTTGGGGAATTTGTCAGTCCCAAAGGTAAAATAGTAAACTCGTAATGTCCAAACCTCATCTTAAAGGAAGTATTAGGAACACCATCCTCCTTGATCCATAACTGGCAATACCCTGATCGCAAATCGATCTTGGAGAACACCGTCACACCCTTCATTCGATCGAACATATCATCAATTCTCGGCAATGGATACTGATTCTTGATCGTGGCCTTTTTCAGTTTCCGGTAGTCAATACAAAGCCTCCACGATCCACCCTTCTTTCGTATGAAAATAACAGGTGCACCCCACGGTGACACACTAGGACGTATCAGTCCTAGGTACAACAACTCCTTCAGTTTCATTTTCAACTCTTGTAACTCTGGGGTCGACATCCGATAAGGTGTTCTTGCTATTGGTTCAGTCCCCGGTTTTAGGTCTATGGTAAACTCCAATTCCCTCTCCGGTGGAATCCTAGGTAACTCCTCTGGAAATACGTCTACAAACTCCTTCACCACTGGAAGGTGTTCTAGACCTTATGCTACTCCCTTTCTCATTTAACACAAGGATTGCATAAAGCTTGCACCCCTTGCGCATACTCTTCCATAGCTATAAGGAAGAGATGAACCACAGGGAAACTCCCTGGTTCTGTCCTACAATCACATGTCGCTGTCCCTCGTCATCGACCAAGCTCAACCGTTTCGTCTTATAGTTGAGTATCGCCTCATGCGATTCCAATCGGTCCATACCAATCACGACATCATAAGATCCTAGGATCATGGCGTACAGGTTGGCCCTTGCGAAAAACTCTCTCAGGTTAAGGACACAGCCCATAACCATTCCGCCAACCTTCTGTTTGGCTCCCAAAGCCATCTCCACAAAGCTAAAATTGTCCTGTTCGACTGCCTTTACCTTAATCCTTTTTAGCACTGCACCAGAAATGAAACTCTCGGTAGCACCGGGATCTATCAAAATACTAAGGGTCTGGTCAACGATAGTACCTGTCGTCTCGAGCATAGTCGACTGATGCACTACCTGGCGATTATTCACCGTTGCATGAATCCGATGGGATTTGCCCATATTTCCCACTTTAGTGGGTCGGAACCATTCCTCGAATAGTTCCCATGACATGTCGTTGATGGCCATGTTCAGCTATGGTAGGAGCATCTTCCACCATAGACAAGTGATCCCCTTCAGTTGAAAGACTGCCATGTGGAACTTCATGTTGGAGGTATAATCGCGAAGTGCGAAGAACATCGCCATGTTCTCCAACCATGCCTCGGTGGCTACGCCATTCAGGGCACCAAAGAACTTGGGAAACTTGACCTTCTTGAGTTCACGGTGAACGTTACCAGTACTGACCTGAGCACACAGTGGAACCTTAGCGGGTGCTGGCGCTCTGGCCTCATCTCTGTCCAAACGGCTGATCAATGCCTCTAACATGCGCTGAAAAAATATCATCATTCCGACTACATCACCAACTACTATCTACTCCTATCTGAGAACCTACTCATCTCCCTGGGGGTTAGACCCCTCAGGTGGCATTGCGCCTCCTCCTCTCGCACCCCGTCGTCTGCCTCCGCGGTGTCCTCTAACCATGGTTACCTGCACACACACAAGTCAACTCGATCAACAACAATATAATCAATCATATCAATGAAATCCCTAGTGATCCCAAGGTGCAGGTTGAACCTGCTCTGATACCATATGTAACATCCCCCTCTTCGTTGGTACTACGGTGAAGAAAACAATTTTTGTTTGTTTTTGTTTTTTTGTTTTTGTTTTTTTCTGGATAGAATCACCATCTCCTTTGTGTTAGAAAGAAAACACAATCAAATTTAAGGATGATGTCCTCAACACATCAATCACCTAGGGACAAAGTTAAAACCAAGGCACAAGCATTTTCCATTGCTTGGGGTGCAAGAAGTCTAAGTTCTAAACCCTCATTATTATAATACAAATCATTTGTGCAACCAAAATTTAACTAAATCATTCAATGATACGAGGAAACAAGCGCCAGAGAAACCTTCCCTAAACAAGACACAGCAAGATGCCAAACTCAACACACATTAATATCCGACGATATGGCCCCACTAAAAGTTATTATGCTAAACAACAGTGTACCTAGACAATAAACTCTCAACAACCCTCTTGAGGGGTATTAATTTGATAAGGAGGGACCATCTAAGTTTAGGTAAAAAGGGGTGAAATGACCCTAAGCCACCAAGCAAAGAGAATTGGATAAGGCATGAATACAATTACATTAATCGATTTCAATCCCCGGTCCTTGAATAGAGCATAAAGGAATAAATATCTTCCAAAGGATTCAAGCATAATTAACATATGCCCACAAGATAGGCTTATTACCTAACATAATAAATTGAGTGCAACACTTCTTGTTATTAAATGGATATCAACCTTAATAGCCCGTAATCTTGCACAACGATTTAGTTGGTAAAAACAATTATGGAAATTGAATAATAGCAAGGCTTTATTATCAGGTTAGCATGAACCAACTGTTGTATTGGGTTATCTAGTATACAATTCGGAAAATTTTATAAAGGAAAATTATAAATCTACCCATCCTTGCAATCTAAACCAATTATAAATCTACCGTTATACATTTAAATAACAAATAAAAAGAAACTCTAAATCTGTTACCAATTAAAGATGGGAACCATTATAAACCTAACAGTAAAAATAATCTAGTCATCTATTACCCTCACGGAAATTAAGAACGAATATTCAATTCATTGCCTTCGGTACTGACAAGCTCAGCGCTATCCCAAGCGAGGCCCAATTTATGAAAATGGTAAAAGAACAGGCAGTTGTGCGGTCAGTAATAAAGTTGTTGTTCATGCTTCCACTATCCCAATGCATATGTTTTACCATTCTTAACGTTGGGAGCAGTATTATCAGTAGAGAGACGCTGTCATGCACAACACATAGCACAGCATTGCACGGTCACCCAAGCAACGATGCCCAGACACAACATCCCTGTCATTGCAAATGGATGTAAGATGAGACTTTATACAAGATGAATTTAAAACTCTGGAAATGCATGATCAATACACATTGTAAAGAAAATGTTAATTTAATCAAGAAGGACGTTATCAAATTATATCGCTACCTTTGGAACTATCGCTATCTAAAAGCCAATATCGCTATCCATCAAGCTATTAAAATACTGTGAATAATGGGCGACCCACATTATCGTTGTGTGTGAAGACGGTGTGAAATATGTATCCTATGTAACATGGTGTGAATAACATTATCACTGGGAATATATTGTGTAATTAGTCTCCTGTGCAACCTAGTGTGAACAGTATTAACGTTGTGCAATTGTTGTGTAATCAATATCCTATGCAAATCTGGTGTGAACAACATTGTTGCTGTGCAATTAATGTGTAAACAATAACAAGGTTATCATCAAATGTGATCCTCATAGTAGAGAAGTAAATAGGAAATGTGTTAAAGGAAAAATGGAGTCGGGGTGTAGAGAAGGGTGATTCCAGAGATAAACCAATCATATCTAAATACCTATGTCCATTCTCAATAAATGAACCTTCTATAATATTAAAATCATGATGGGTAAACAATTTGGGAGTACAGTGAATGTGAGTGGGTTCATTCGCAGGGGTTAAGCCGTCACAGTTGAGAAGAGAAGAGGTTGATCATAAGAGAGAAACACAGAGAGTAAACGCCGAGGAATCACAGGAATGCAGAGTGAAATCGTCGTTAAAAAAAAGGGAAAGTTCGTGCAGAGAGAATCACCAAAAAGAAGGGACAAATACGTTGAGTGGATTCTCTCTTCCGAAGTTGAGTTTTACCAATTATGCAATCCCAACAGTGGAAACGAGCGCCTCGAAAGTGCATTCCACCAGATAAGATAGAAATAAAAAATTGTAGAGGGGTTCGAGGTAACATCACCAGCCCAACACCCCAGAAAACACAGTAAAAAATGCAGGCAGTCAATCAGATGGGCATAAGCTCCAACTAATTATCATTATCCCATGATGTTAATGATCAATATTCTATGAATGATAAAATCGTTTCTGACTGTTAAATCGTTCTGAATATCAACTTTCTCTGAATATTAAAATCGTTTACGATACATATAAATCGTTGTCCTATATATTATTGTCAACAACAATAAACACTATCCAGATTTTCTATGCATAGTGCATTAATAATTTCCCTGTGTATTTCATGGAAGGAACGCAGGCATATGTACATAATTGGTGTTATGTGTAAACTTGCATCTATAACATCAAAATGAATGCAAATATATAAAAATAAAATGAACACAAATTGAAGTTAAATGCCTTTCACATCTCATGATACTAATATAAAAATGATGACAACCATAAGAGAACGCTTAGGCCCTAAGGATAACTCGTCGAAGGGATCACAGGGATTCTATCAGGCAAGGTGTAGAAAAATGATCAGCAAGGAAGCAAGATAATCCATACGCAGAGGCCATGCCAGAAGTCGCAAGTCAACAATCAGGTACAGACATCAACAGAGGGAGACAGCTAAAGGTTCGCCTTCGTATTGCCATCCTCGCATAGAAAAGCTGGGCATTGAGATCCATAGGTATTTTAACGCTAAGGCAACGACTATAGATCAGTCTCCTGGCCGACTTCTCAGGTGAAGACTGTCATGCTAGGGACGAAAAGAAAACAATTGCATGGGTCACAGTCAAACCACAGGGATGTTGAGTCACTCAGAGACGAGGCCACGGGAAATCAATCAACCAACAAGAAGCTAGGCTAAGAAAAAGTGGTCCGCTATCAATCTAAACATCCAATCCAATTACAAATCAATATGTAGATCCAAGCATAAATCCTAATGCATTCTACTCTACAAAATAAAAGAGAGTATCGTTGCCTGATCGCCAGCTTTGAATGACATCCCATGCTCCATGCCACTCCCACTTGCCGACCTTCGAGACTTCACCAGTACCTCCCAGCCAACGCTAGGGGTACTCGTTTTCCCCCTTAACCCCCCGAGCCACAAAGGGGCCACACACACTATCCAGAGGTTACGTCTAGCTCCCAGCTCGCCTTGCAAGGCCGAGCTACCACTCCTCTCCAAGATGGGTATCCCAACTCCCCACAAGTAAATAAGTCAAGTCAATATTTCTGCAGCGTAATGTTATGAAAACAGAAGATCCCCTTTCTCCCTCTCCTTCCTTCATTTTATAGAGTTTTTAACTTCCTTTCTTTCCTAAAATCTCATTTAATTAAAGTTTTAAAAATAAATTCCTAAAATTTCCTCTCCGTACAAGTGTCCCTCATCCCCTACAATCCTCCATGAATTAATTCCTTTAATTAGGTAACTTTCTTTATTTCCCTCACCCACCTAGAGTTACTCCTAGAATCACTCCTAGGTGTCCCCAAATTCCCTTACAGGTTTTAAAGGCTTCCCTATTATGAAATTGCGAATTCAGTTTAAAATTAGAAAGTTCTTAAATGTAGATTCTTTACGAAGTTGACTTCCCTCTTTTACCCTTAAGTTCCCCTTTTTCCTTTTTATGTTACCCCCTTTCCCTAGTTTCCTATTTTGATTTTCCTTCTTTCCTCTTTTACTTAGAACTCAAAAAGGCAAGTGTGGAATATAACCCCTTTTCCCTTTTATCATTAATTTAGTATCCTTTTTTTTTTTAATTATCAAAAGATAAAATAATTAATTCTCTCTTTAATTTTTATATCCACATATTTTATTTCTTATGAATAATTTAATATCTTACTCCTTTCATGTTACAAAACTTTATGCAGACCATAATTTCTTTTCTTTTTATTTTTTTATAGCGAGATACAATTTTACCACTAGCATATATTAGACTTAGGCTTTAAATTTCGTATTGGGCGACATTTAATTAGGGAAATTGTTTTAAAATTTACTTAACATGTTATTTCTCTTTGGGCCATATAGGTTCATCCCTATATCATCAACAATGCGACATGCACTTTAGGGCACACTAGGTGCTCCAAGGGTGCCACTCGCCTCATCTGTTCCCTTGTGCGATGTGCCCTTCAGGATGCACCACTTGCTCCAAGGGTACCACTCGCCACTCTCCATTTTTCTTGCACGACGTGCCCTTCAGGATGCGCCACGTGCTCCAAGGGTGTCACTCGCCTCTTGAATGACTTGGTAGACATCAATAACCCCTGGAGTCAATACTCCGCCAGGTGAACTTGTGGGAGACTAAGGGCCTCTAAGGAATAAGGCCCCCGCCTTATTATGTGCCCCTTAGAATCATCGTGAGTAATTTTCATAGTCTACCCTCATGACATCATGGGTCCTGTCGAACTAGGTAATCGCTAACTTGCAGTTTGAGCCACGACGAGAGTGTTAGTAGGCTGTGGCAGGGCTACTGTCCACACCTCTCCCTCAACATCTCTGGTAGTCATGTGTGACCCCTTTACTCCATATGTGAGTTTGGTTGGAAAGATATCGTTAGCCTGTATCATCAAAAAATCATTTCATAACATATCCACATCATATCTTCTAGTCAGATGCACTAATATCACAGAAAAAAAATCAAACCCCAATGGCACACTCCCTGACTCAATCCAGAGTCCAAGGGGTTCCATTGATGCCTCTACATCCTCAAGGTTCAAAACCCTGCACACTCAGTAAAATTGAGTCAATAGCACCTGTCTATGTCAATGTAGTAAAACAACATGTCATCAATCATAATGCCTTATAATCAAAATCAAATTTTTAATAGCATAAAATCCGGATCACTTGTGAGCAAGTGTCCTCAAAGAATAAGTCCGCTCAGTGTGCCAGAGTGGGATGTTACATCTTTTGATGTAGCATTTGCTTCCAAAAAATATGAAGTGATTCACATTTGTTGGTCTTCCTTTCCATAGCTCGTAGGGAGTTTTGTCAGTGTTGTTTCTAAGCATTACTCTGTTTTGAATGTGAAAGACTATATGCACTTCCCGTGTACAAAATATATTTGTCAATTTGGAATCCATTAGCATTGTTCGAGCCATTTCCTGTACTGTCTTGTTCTTTCTTTCAACAACTCCATTCTGATGAGGTGTCCTAGCAATGAAGAATTTCCTTTTTATTCCATGACTACTGCAGTAGTCCATAAATTACTTTGAAGTGAACTCTCCTCCATTATCATATATCAAGCATTTGATTTTTGAATCCATTTCATTTTCAACCATTTCCTTGTATATCTTGAAGTTTTCAAAAGCTTCTGACTTATTCTTGAGAAGAAAAACTGCAGTCATTCTTGTATAATCATCAACTAATAACATAAAGTATTTCTCACCTTTTAAACCCTTTGTTGTAGTTGGTACAACTAGATAACTATGCACAATTTCCAGTGGTCTTGTCGTTGAATATTCATTTGATTTAAACCTCACATTTGTTTGCTTTCTTTGTTGACAATGCTTGCATAAAGTGTTGGTTGGTTTACTGATTTGGGACATTTATATGACTGCTTCTCTTCTACTGAATTTGAAAAGGTTATCAAAATGTGTGTGACCCATTCTTCTGTGCCATAACCAAGTTTCATCTTCCTTTCCTAGACAACAATTTTCATTTCCAATTTCACTTAATACATATACGTTGCTTGAAGTTCTCACAGCTGTAGCAATCAATTTTGTTGAACCTTCTTTTCTTATCTCACACTTTTGTGAATAGAAAGTGACTTTATGACCTTGGTAACACATTTGACTCACACTTAGAAGATTATGTTTTATATATATTACTAGTAGGACATTTTTTTCCTTGGTAATATTGTTCCCAATTATGACTATGCCTTTTCCAGTGATTTTATCTGAATCATCATTACCAAAGGAGACTGATCCATCTCTTTCCTTTAGTAATGTAAGAAACCCGTCTCTATCACTTGTCATGTGTTTTGAACAAACACTGTCAACATACCAACCACGTTTCTTTTTCTTATCTTGTAGAGCGAGTGTGCATTCTTCATTGCTATATTGATCTTTCTTTCTTATCTATGTCCTTTTTTGAGGTTCCTGTCTGTGACAATTGTTATTCTGTTGTGGTTCTCTAGGAGGGACTATTATTCTGCAATATTTGGCCATGTGTCCAAAATTGTTACATTTGCAACATTCCACTTCAGTGCTCAAAGATTCAAACCTATTGTAACTTCTTCTCTTTGTTTCACTAGGCCTTCTTGGATAACCCCTTTATGTATGACTTTCAAAGTTGTTTGTGTTCCTTTTGTTAGCTCTGCAATTCACAAATTTATATGAAAAATTATTACATGCATAACATAAACCAAAAATGATAGTTTGATACCTGGGAGTTGAAGATCTTCTGAAAGGAGGTAGTCTTATAAATTCTTCTTCTTCCCGAGGCCTATTATTCGGTTGTTGATTTTGAAATCTTAATCTTCTTGGTGGAGGAGTGTCCATGTAATCTTCCTTGTAGATATTCCTATCCCCCTTGATTGTTTCTGCATAGTTGTTTGGATATGTTTCTTGCTCTATTGTTCTGGAGCTTGATCATTTTTCTGTCTGATTGTATCCAAGTACAAACTTGTCATGATGATATTTTTGACTGTTGATAAAGTCATCCAAAACTTTTGAGTTGTTATACATTTTTTTCTTTTGAATATCCTTTATTAATGTGGCAACCTCTACTTCCAAATTTCCAATGATCTTGTCTTTTTCTTCTATCTATTATTTGAGTGCTTCTTCAATTCTTTTATCTTCTTCTATTTGAACCTTCAAATTTGTGATCATTTGTTCTAGTTCTTAAGTGTCTTCTTTCTTGTCTAGTTCTTCTTGTAGTTTCTTGTTTTTCTTCTTTTCTCTTCCAGTAACTTCTATGACACACATTAATTTCTCTTGGTAGTCAACTTCTGCCTCTTCAATTTATTCTTCGACTTCTTCATATTCTTCTTCAGCTTCTTCATATTCTTTTTCAGAGTCTTATTTATCAGTCTTCTACTGCCATGAATAGAACTCTTTCTATCTCACTGTCACTGACTTCATCTTCATCTGATGATGAGATTTCTTCTTTGGTGCATACGCTTTTCTTGAAAAATTTCTTTGTGGTTCTTTTGCCTTTATATGTTTGTTTTCCTTTTGAGTAACCTTCATCATTTCTCTTTTTCTTATAAGGAAATTTGTTATCAAAATGAACAATACCATCACAAATAAAACAAATTAAAGAAATATTACCTCTATACCTACCATCATTTCCCTTGTTCAATTTTTTGACAAAGTTGGCCACTTCTTCATCATCTTCCGAGATGTCACTGATGTTTCTATGTTCTTCTTTTTTCCTTCCCTTTTCCTTTGAATTTTTGGATTCTTTGAAGGTTTCTTCTTTTATATTTGGATTTTCCTGTTCAGTTCTCATTTCATATGCTGTGAAGATTCCATATAATTCATCCATGCTTATTGAGTTTAGATCTAATATTTCTTTTAGTGTTGATATATTAGGGTCAAATCTCATAGGAAGAGATCTTAGTACTTTTTGAACAATTACAGATTATTTGATTTCTTCTCCCAATCCTATGAAAATTTACTGTTTGATCAACTCATAAAAAGTAAGTTGCAATATTCTCATCTTCCTTCATCTTAAGTTGTTCGAACTGACCTCTGTAAGTTTGAAGCTTTGCTGCTTTGACTTTTGAATTTCCTTCATAAATATTTTGAAGTTTGTCCCAAATATCTTTAGCGGATTTAAAAGGTGCAAATTTTGTGAATGTCATTTCACTAAGACCATTCAAAAGTGCATTTTTGGATTTGGAATTATTCTGACCAAGTTTCATTGCTTTGTCATTTGTTGGAGGAATTGTTGGTGCTGTGTATCCATCTACAATTGATTTCCAAATTTCAAATCCCTGTGCCTGTATATATGTTTTCATCCTTATGCTCCAAAATGCATACTTTTGTCCATTGAATTGTGGTATTCCATTCTTATACAATTTGTTTCTCTCCATGATGTACCTTTCAGTGGTTAAACTAATTTCTGAAGGAACCTTCTCTGATACCAATTGTTGGATTACTGAGAGGGGGGGTGAATCAGTAATAATGAAACTGAATCATTTTTAACCATATAATCCAAGTGTTATATCAATGTAGAATTATCATCCAATAACTACAGAGTAAATAAGCAATGAACAAATGAAAAATCATACACATACATAGTACACCAGTGTTTTACGTGGAAACCCAAAGTGGGAGAAAACCACATAATGATTTTTCTTATATGTCTTGAATAATTACATTCATTGGAAGCACCAACTTCCTTTTTTTTCTAGCTACAACAGGAAGGAGGCTCCAACCCCCTTGTTTCTCAGACTAGAACCTGAAGTAAGATCCAACTCCCCTATTCTATGTCTACAACTGGAAGGATGCTACAACCCCCTATGTTCTCCAACTGCAACCAGAAGGTGGCTACAACCACTTGTCATTGCCCCGTCCAACCACCCTGAAGTAGAAGTAGAATGATGGAACTAGAGTCACACTATCACTTTGATATATACTACTGTAAACCTATACCAATAAACCTGAACCATGCATCAAACTATACCTCAAACAACAATCAATCTATACCATAAACAAGTGCATCAACCATGCACCAACCTATACCAAACAACCTATAATCAACCTGTACCATAAACAAGTGCATCCAACCATATACCAAACATGTATCAATCATGTGTCGACTACTCATCAATTATGACTCATAAATATGTACCAACATCATCAACTATACACCTCATGTATGTGCCAACTCATCAACTATTTGTCTCAACCATGTACCCAACATGTACCTTAACAAAAATCCCTCATTAATTTCACCATCAAATATGATTTGTAACTTTGTAGTAGACCTAATTTATATGATCACATACCTACAAATCTTCCTTAACATTAACAACAAGAGACTAGAATTTTCATCAAAATTCTCTTTAGTCTCACATGACTAGTTTTGGATTAGTAAAAAACCCTAACATAAAATAATCATAACTATGTACCTGTAATGAAAAAATATATGAAACTGATAAACAATATTATTCATTTTGTTTTATGCAATTCCTCTAGGTTTCACTACTTGGAACCTCTCATAAAAGGAGTTATAGAAAAAATGACATACCTTGTTGAATTCTGGCTTATTCTAGAGAGTGACCTTGTAGAGCATTCCCCACATGGAATATTTTTTGAATCGATCTAAAAATGGTACACAACATACTATATAATATACTATAACCAACACATTTGGTATTACTAAATTTGGATCTGTTATGAATAATTTATGACATTTTTACCCGAAACACTTGTTTTAGACTAGTTTAAGGACTAGCCCCAAACCCTATTTTCCATGGAGTCTAAATACAAAAATACAACGACCCACAAGTGAAATTTATTACCACAAATACTTGGATATATGCCTTAATGACCTATCAATTTCATGGTTTGAATCATTCTAGAAAAAAAATATATTGTGAAAATGGTGAGATGACTTGTAAATAACATACCTTAGAAAACATCATCAAAAATTTTTATCCTCCCTTGAATTCCGACCTTCTTTTCTTCACCTTCCCTCTGAAATTAGGCTTAGATATCCTTTGGTTACCTCAATCACCTATATATATTCAATATGCTCAAGTGTGATGTAAAATTAGAGAGCCTTGCCTCTTATTTATACTCTCCATCTTCTAGGTCACTTAACCCATTTCTAGGTCACTTAACCTATTTCTAGGTCAATTAACCCATTTATAGGTCACTTAACCTATTTTTCTCATTTTTAGGGTTAACCACTTTCCATAATTTGAAATTTCTCCATTACTTTATCATTTAAATATTCCTCTTTGACTTTGTCACCTCACTTTATCATTTAAATAATCTTCTTTGATTTTTTCACTTCACTTTATTATTTAAATAATTCTTCTTGACTTTGTCACTTTACTTTATCATTTAAATAATAATTTATTTTTTGCAAGATCTTTGACTTCTTTGACCTTTTGGGGCTTCAAGCCAACATATGAGGGTCCTCGAACTTCGTAAGGCCATAACTCTCAAATTGTAAGGAGTTATGTGACGTTCCACATACCACCAGAAATGACATGACATGTACTATCCATATATAATAGTATTTCCTTCAAATATATTCAAACTCATACCATTATATATGAAACAACCTTGGGTCCATTACCCAAACCTTTTTGCTACCATAATTCGCTACCAGAATTTATTCAAGGGTTGACATCAATGACAACCAACCTTAATCAACACTCTCTTCAAAACCATTTTCAAGCTTCCTGTGAATAAACTAGGAAACAAGTACACTTATTTTTTCAGTTATATAATAATCCAGTTCGATATGACCTAGAGAATACAAATCTCTGGTCATAGTTGGTTTCCTTTCCATTATTTAACTTACCATTGATGCATGGGTTATGATCAGGGGATCAAATTTTTCTCAGTTTTCAAAGTGCTCGGAATGCGATGAAAATAGTGCCATTGCGTCCGTCTCGTCTTCCTGATTCCGACGGTATATTTACTTTCGTAAACGAAGTCCGTATGGAGGAGATATCACGATCTGTCCGCCAAGCCAAACAGACAAAATTTTGGATGCTGCCTGTACCTGTCCGTATAGTCCGTACGGTGACATGGCAGGGCCGTACCATCAGGATAACATGTCAGGAGGATGACATGGCACATTTTTATTGGTTGGTGGTTTTCCAATCGGGTGATGGCACGTGTCATTTGTAGCCAATAATGTGCGGACACGTGGCCCAACCCATTGGCACCACGTGTCAGTATATGACTGGTTTATATGGTTGTATATATATAAAATGATATGGGGAGTCCGCGGGGTTCGACCCCCGAACCTCCCCCACTATATAAAGCTCTCATGAAACTCCGCTAGCCAACTTATTGCCACTTGTCCCTTGTTAGGAAGGCGGGAAACATTATATTTAAGTTGTATTTGTGTTGTATTGGCAGGGGGGGTCGGGCCGGGGCTTAGCCCCGACCCGTGGTTCTTTGTAACATATATATGACCGTCGCTCATATGTTAATTGGTATTGTAATATTACGCGCGGGTTTGAATATAGCCCACGGACTATATGTGTGCGCATAACCATATTTATTAACCCATAACTGTTGTGTGGACTGTGAATATGCGCACGGGTATTGGTTGTGGTGGTTTCCACGGTTTTCAAACGGATTAATCACTTTTCTGCCCAGCTTTTGGTCCTATGGCCATACGCCTAAGTGCCTAGGCGGTTAGGGGCTGGAGGCACCCTAACCGTCCTACGGTTCGCACCGTTGGCGCGGTTACGCCCGGTGCTAAGTTTTTACGCTTAAATAAGCGTGTGAGCCAGGTTTGTGAAGCAAGGGTGCGATTTGTAGAACCAAAGACAACAGGTTGGAGAAGGAAGCTTCAAGGAGGCATAACTTCTTCATTTTTTGACCATTTCAGGTGCCGAAAGAGCCTAGACAGGGGTTTTGGGACACTGGGAAGCCATTGGAGCAGTGGGTTCATCATTTTGAGAATTGTAAGGAATGTTTTTAAGAACTTTGAGCAATTTAATAATAATGATCCATTGGAAGCTGGACCAGGAGATGTAGCTCGGAGAGGGGTGAACTCCTTTATCAAATTGTTGTGTTTATGTGCTGATGTTCAATGTTTATGCTGCTGTCTATGTGTATTTTGCATAAGTAATCCTTAATTTATGTGTTGCAAATTGATCCTGTTGCTTTAAACACATAACATTTCACTTGCAATAATAATTCAAGTTTTTCAAGTCTTCTTCAATTTTAGATCAAGTTGGTATCAGAGCACTGGTTTTGAAGACTTGATTGTTTGCAAGTTTTGTTTCTGATGCTCACAAGTTTGAAACTCACAAGAGGAGAAGGTCAACTTGTGGAGCCATTTTCTTATCCAACGAGGAGGAAGCAGTTTCATTCACCGCAAGTTGCAGAGAGACATTCACCAAGCATGGCACATGCAGAAGATCATGAACGTGTTCCGAATGAAGAAGAATACTTCAGGCAGACTATCATACAGATGAGAGATATGATGAAAGT
>ML781180.1:1198213-1221769 GCA_009831015.1 Picea engelmannii | reverse complement strand
ATTGAGGTTGGAAGGGTGAGGGAACTATACCCTCATCTTCACATAGACTGAGATAGTCTTTTGGAGGTCCAAAAGCTTTCCAATGGGGAGGTGTGATCAGGGGATCAAATTTTGCTCAATTTTCAAAGTGCTCGGAATGCGACTAAAATAGTTCCATTGCGTCCGTCTCGTCTTCTTGATTCCGGCGGTATATTTACTTTCTCAAACGGAGTCCGTATGGAGGAGATATCCCGATCTGTCTGCCAAGCCAAACATGCAAAATTTTGGATGCTGACTGTACCTGTCCGTACAGTTCGTATGGTGACATGGCAGGGCCGTACCATCATGATGACATGTCAAGAGGATGATGTGGCATGTTTTTATTGGTTGGTGGTTGTCCAATCGAGTGATGGCACGTGTCATTTGTAGCCAATAATGTGTGGACACGTGGCCCAACCCATTGGTGCCACGTGTCACTATATGACTGGTTTATATGGTTGTATATATATAAAATGATATGGGGAGTCCACGGGGTTCGACCCCCGGACCTCCCCCACTATATAAAGCTCTCATGAAACTCCGCTAGCCAACTTACCGCCACTTGTCCCTTGTTAGGAAGGCGGGAAACATTATATTTAAGTTGTATTTGTGTTGTATTGGCAGGGGGGTTCGGGTCGGGGCTTAGCCCCGACCCACGGTTCTTTGTAACATATATATGATCATCGCTCATATGTTAATTGGTATTGTAATATTGCGTGCGGGTTTGAATATAGCCCATGGACTATATGTGTGCGCATAACCATATTTATTAATCCATAACTGTTGTGTGGACCGTGAATATGCGCGCGGGTATTGGTTGTGGTGGTTTCCACGGTTTTCAAACGGATTAACCACTTTTCCGCCCAGATTTTGGTCCTATGGCCATACCCCCAAGTGCCTAGGCAGTTAGGGGCTGGAGGCGCCCTAACCATCCTACGGTTCGCACTGTTGGCGTGGTTGCACCCGGTGCTAAGTTTTTACTCTTAAATAAGCATGTGAGCCAGGTTTGTGAAGCAAGGGTGCGATTTGTAGAACCAAAGACAACAGGTTGGAGAAGGAAGCTTCAAGGAGGCATAACTTCTTCATTTTTCGACCGTTTCAGGTGCCGAAAGAGCCCATACAGGGGTTTTGGGACGCTGGGAAGCCATTGGAGCAGTCAGTTTGTCATTTTGAGCATTGTAAGGCATGTTTTTGAGCACTTTGAGAAATTTAATAATAATGATCCATTGGAAGCTGGACTAGGAGATGTAGCCCGGAGAGGGGTGAACTCCTTTATCAAGTTGCTATGTTTATGTGTTGATGTTCAATGTTTATGCTGCTGTCGATGTGTATTTTTCATAAGTAATCCTTAATATATGTGTTGCAAATTGATCATGTTGCTTTAAACACATAACATTTCACTTGCAATAATAATTCAAGTTTTTCAAGTCTTCTTCAATTTTAGATCAGGTTACCTCGACCCCAAGAACGGTTGAAGATTATACAGGTTACAGATAAAACTTCACAAATTATTTTTTTATAGTTCTTTCTATGTCAAGCCTACTTGGGTTTTAATTATAGGGTTTCTTTATAGAAAAAAAACCCTAATAATATTATATATGAATTTCTTGGCTATAAATTTATTTTAGTATATATGTCTACATATCGACTATCCTTCCTTATACTCTTCTTTCCATGTACAATCTATTACTTGTAAAGTCTATTAGCACTGTTTTGAGAAATATTTATGATTCTTCTCTATAATTTTTATATACTATCTCTTAAGTCATAATAGAGTGAAATTATAGTTAGAAACCATTTACTTATAGACACGGTATGTAACCATTTGCATTTGAATTCATCCTTTAAATTCTATATAGATAATAGAATTAGACCTAAGAATCATATTCTTTTTATTTTAACAAAAATAGTTTCCATACATAAATTTGTATATAAATATACGCATTACTTAAATAAAATCTTGCTATATTTCCATTGAAATGAATTCTTTTATTCTTCTCTACAACAATTCTACACATAAATATATATAAATCTATGTACTATCACTTGAATATTCTTCTTTCTTTATGTGATAGAAAAGATAGTTTCTTTAAGAGTAAATAACTTTACACAAGTGTATACATCTCTTCTTGTTGTAACTAACTCTAATAAATTTAGAAATGAATAAATACTTCTTTTTTTCATAGCACTAATGCCATTAAAATAAAAAATATATAAGTACTTGATGCAACTAATTCTAATAAACTCAGAGATATAAAATTACTTTCACACTTAATCTCTATTGTAAATATTTATCATTCTATAACAAGACATATACGAATAAAGTAAGTAAACATATATGAGCTTGCTTCAATATTCAAGGAAACAAATGAGTAGAAAATCCAATTCCTCTCAACCATAGACCTAAACAACCAATATTACCCATTCTTGTCACCCTTGAGCCCAAATCATTATTCCATAGGGACGAAACATTATACAACCCTTTCCAGAAATATCAGAGCTTGGCTCTTTCTCAGAACCATCAAAATCAAATCCTCTTCACAAGTACTCAACAATGTCCTTCCTCCTCTACACTTATGTCTCTTTTTTTTCACAAAATAATAGAAATCATAGCTTTTCTAGGTATTTTTTTCCAAGTTAGACTCATCCCTACCCCTAGGGAATCTTCTTGGACTAACTTTGCATTAGATTGTTCCCTCACATCCCACATATTTGGGAGTGGGTTTACACTTTTACTCATGGAAAATATTTACTCTAATGTTTTTGTCCCTTTTCACTCTCCCATGGAATACTAATTTACTCTTTGTAACTAGATTCTATAGTCAGTTTGTTTCTAGTTAAATAAAATAAATTAAAAATATCATTTACAAAAAATATTCATCATAATCAATGTTAATGATGGTATAATTCTTCACATAAGTCTTTTTCCAAACTTTCACAACATAACCATAAAAAATTAAAATATTCAAATGTTTATAAATAGAGCAATATTACATCCTCTCCCCCTTGATTTGAACATTGTTCTTGATGTTCCAATATGAACATATCATCTCTTGAACATGAATGGATAAACCTTTATCATGGCTTCTTGGATTTCCCAAGTGGCCTCCTCAGGACAAAAGTGTCTCCACTGCACTTTAACTAGAGTAGTGGCTTGGTTTTGCAACATAGTTTCCTTCATGTCGAGAATACATAATGGTTCCACCTGAATCACATTTCAGTTTGCAATATGAGTTACATCATGTACATACTTCTTTAACATTGAAACATAAAATACATTGTGTACTTTTAAATTGGTTGGTAGTGCAAGTTGATAGGTCACTAGCCCCACTCTAGAGAGCACTTCAAATGGCCCGCAATATCGTGGTGACAAATTGGTACTCTTTACCAATTTGAATGAACTATTTCTGGGTTTGAATTTTATTTAAACATGATATCCTACATTGAATTATGTATGTGTTCTTTTCAGGTCTGCAAAACTCTTTTGTCTGTCATGTGAAATTTTTATATTTTGTTTTGTTTTTTGAACAATTGTTTCCATTTCTTTTAGCATTTAGGGATCCACAATAATTCTGTCAACTAGGTTGTCACAACTAACAGTTGTTCTACACTTCCTACCATACATCACCTCAAATGGAGTCATCTTTAGGGAATTATGATAGCCATTATTATATACAAACTCAACTAGATGAAGATACTCTTCCCACTTTGTGGGGCAATCCATTACATACATCCGTAACATATTATTGAATTTTGTATATAGTTGATGCTCTCTAAGTGTTTTAAAAATCAATATTAAGTATTCCTCATGTTCCTCTTTGGTCTTTAAATAAATTAGTATATCATCTATGAACATGATTACAAACTTGTCTAGATATTTTCTTAACACACTATTCATTAAACACAAAAATGCAACAGGTGTGTTTGTTAGACCAAAGGGTGACACTGCAAACTCATAGTGCCTATACCTAGTTTAGAACACAATTTTACAAATGTTTTATTCTTTAATCCTAACCTTATGGTATCCATACCGTAAATCTATTTTAGAGAATATCTTATCTCCCCCGACTTGATCAAACATGTCATCAATGGGAGGTAAATGATACTTGTTGTTAATTGTCATATTGTTAAGTTGCTTGTAATCAATGAAAAATATGAAGGTTCCATCTTTATTTTTAACAAACAAGACTGGTTTTCCCCATGGATACACACTAGGCTTGATATACTTCTTATCCATAAACTCCTAAAGTTTCATATTAAGTTCAGTTATTTTTGGAGTACTTATTCGGTACGAAGCCTTAGACACTGGTGCAGATTTGGGTACTAAGTCTATGGTGGAATCTATGACCCTTCTAGGAGGTAATCCTAGAATTTCTTTTGGAAACACATCTTGGAACTCTTTTAGTATTGGTTCATCTTTTAACAATATCTTGATATATGCACAACATAAATATCACAACCTTTTCTTTCATTTATTTTTAATTGTAAGGTAGAGATTTGTCTTATTGAAACTCGTGATATTCCTTTTACTCTTCTACCTTTTCCAAAATCATATAAACAACTAAAAGTCTTGTCATGACAATTTACAATAGCTGAATGTTTCTCTAGCTAGTCCATGCCTATGAGTAAGTCATAAGATCCTAGGGGTAAAATGTTTAGATCTACCTTAGTCTCCATTCTGTCCATAATTATTGTACAATATTTTACCAACTCAACAACTTTTCATTTCATTCCTATGGATAAATGAACTAGCCAAGACTTCTTGCATTTAAATTTTTCCAGTTTACAACTTTCTACTATTGTAGGTGAAATATAACTTAAACTTGCACCAGGGTCTATTAATATAGAATATTGATGGTCAAATTGTCGATTTTCCAAGGAAAAATTAATCTTATGAATACTTCTAGCAATGCCATTTATTGTTGATGTTTCTTGAATATTATGTACTACATGATTTTTGTTTTTATTTAGAGGACAATCTCTGTATAAGTGAGGTTCTTTGCAAACCCAACATTGAAGAGGTGGCCTAATTGTTTCCCTAGTTGTCTTGTTTACCATTTTTGTAGGTTTTCTATTGTTCCAAACCGATATACTTTGTTGTCCATTGAATCTGTTTCCCCTAGATAGTGCACTATGTGATGGTTGTCGACAATGATTAAAATGTTTCTTCTCAGGATCAAACTTTTCATTGTTTCTATGCTTCCATGACTTTGTATTTTCATACCTCTGTTTAAATTGAGTGAAGCATAGTTTGATGTTCCTTATTACTTCATCCATTGTCTTTGGATTAATAAATTCAATTTTATATCTGCATGCTTGAGGAAAATAGCTCATGAATCTTTGAACTTTCTCCTTCTCCTCTCTAAGGTAAGGTACATATCTTATCAAATTCACAAATTTAGTGACAAAGTCTTCAATAGACATCTTTCCTAGTTTAATATCATTGAACTCCCTATTATTTTCATCATAATATCGTTCCATTAAATACCTTTGTTTAAAATACTTCTTGAATGTTTTCGAATTCAGTTCGTTGCTCCTAATGTTGTTAATTATTTTAGTCTCCTTCCACAAAATGGAATCTTTACCATTCAGTTGGTAAAAAACCAACCTAGCCCTCAAATTTCCAAGATAATTATATATTTGAAAATATTTATCCATGTTCAGAAGCCAAGCTTCTGCTCCCTCCTCAAAATCACCATCAAAACTAGGTGGTTTGATCCTTTTAAACTCACCAAACAATTCATCCTCATGCCATTTCCTTTTCTTAGTTTTGGGTATAGTCTTCTATAAGGTATTGTTTTTATAGTTATCCTCATTTATTTCTTCATTTAATAATTATTTTTTATCATTAATCACTTGATGGTCTTTATGCATGTGTGACTCTTCATTGGAAAGTTCCTTTTTAGCATTGATGTAAGTATGTCCTATATTTATGAATTGTTTCATGTCAGTCATATTTTTAAGTAGGATTTCATTCAACTCTTCTTGTTATTTACTTAATTTGAGTAAATTTTCATTATCTACCTTGATACTTTGTAATTCTTCCTTTATGCTACGCATGGTTTCCAAAAGTACTAAAGAGTTATCTTGCATCTGTTCAATTTTTAATTCCACATACATTTTTGGTTCACTTGATGTTTCTTTACTAATTTATTCAACCATGATACTTGGTTACTTGATCTTGATATGTTCACAACAAAATTGAAATCAATTTGTTTACTCTTAAAAGAGTTATAGATGTATATGTTAAGTAAAATTTTATGTTCGTTTTGAGCCCATAAGTACATAGTGTTTAAACCATGGTTTGATACCACTTGTAACCAGGGATGATTATAAGGATGAAAAATTATTTTAAAATGTGGAAGCCTTGGCGAATCTTACTAATCCTTCATATGCCAGGTATAAATGTTTGAAGATATTTTTGTAAAAATATTCAAAGTTCTAAGGATTTTATATAGTTTGTATAAAATTTTGGCGATTTTTAAGGTAATTTTTTTTTATCCTATAGTATTTGGGCTAATCATTTTTAGAATGGAGATTTTTTATTGGGAAAATACATGGAAAATTATCCCATGAGCAAAATTTAGGCCCTAAAAGCATCCCTGTTTGTAGCGTTTCCTCTTTACGAATTTTTTATTTTATTTTAAAGAAATCCTTATTAACATGTAATGTGCACTTGTATTTAGTATTTCTATTACAACTTGTATTATTTACTCTTGTGAACCATCGTTTGACATAATTAATGGTCATGGTGTTTCCATGATAGGTTTACTATTTTCTAACTTCCAATATTATATTTCAATTCTAACGTCTCCTTATTTGACATCATTATAGGAGTTATCTCTTACTCACTGATATTGTTACTTACTTTGTTATCTTATTCTACATGATTTTATTCATATAGTCCCATTTTACTATTCAACATCACCTATCTACATATATTATATGTGTCATGACTCACAAGGTTAGAGACCACCCACATTATAGGAAAACCTACCTATCACTTTTCATGAAACCATTTAGATTCGAGAGTTAATTATATATTTATAAACCATAATCTTATCAATTTCTATGGTTAAAGTATTAAACCAATTCCCATACAAAACCATAAGGGATATGATGCTATCTCGTTTCTTAGGTTACACCGCAAAATACATTTGGTTGAGCTATTATTTTAATACTACACTGGTTAATGTAGATGTATTCTCATATATTTTCATTTATAGGACGAATGCCATTATTTTTAAAAGTATAACCTATACTAGAATCAACCTTAATAACATCATGGTCTCCAACAAGTCCATGCCTACAATTGGTATTAATTCAAATTTTCCATCCATCAAAATCGTATTTATGACCTAGCTTTTCACAAGAATTTAATTTCCAGTTAATCACCAGATAACTCAAGTTTAATTGCATAGATTTCCATTAAAATAGTATTAAAATGGCCATGTCTTGGAGCCATTCAATAAAACTGAGAGTCCTTGTCGAATAAACAACACTTTCACTTCTTAATTTGACATGGTTCCCAAGTCTTACTCGCATTCATCATTTAACTTAGTAGGCAATTGAGACTAGGGACATTTTTCTCATCTCTATAAGAGAGTTTCATTGTTTTACATTTGCTAATAGTTGTGAACAGACCTTTAAGGTGTGCTATTAGTTTTAGGTTAGCAAAGCATATTTGGTAATTTTTGTTTTAAAATTTAATCCACCCCATAACTAAATCCTTGTCATTTTCCCTACACATGTAAATAGGTTTTTGGGTTGTCGAGTCCCCCAACTCCACAATCTTAACATTTGTTGAATATCCGAGTAATAAGGTATGTATACTTTTCTTAAGAAAATGATATGGATTATATTGATAACAAAATGAAACAAACACAAAAATATAACAAAGAGTACACCAATACAATGAAACCCAACTTCTATTAATGAATAAAATAATAGAATTATACTATAGAGCACAAATTGGATAGAATAGTGGTTGCTTATCTCTGAAGAAAAAGAGGTGTCGGCTACTCTCATTTGCAAAAGGATAATACAATGGGCCACATGAATGACCTTTTAAGATAAAGAAAGAACCCTAAAGGTACACAACCCTAACCCTAGGAGGTGAAGCACTAAATGGTTTGTGGGCCCTCAAAACGTTAGTTGATGCATCGAATTCCTCGGGGTGCAAATTTTACATAAAAATTATGTTTGGGGTGTTTAATAGCTCATTGGAAATATCTAATCAAGAAGTACAATTATTGTCAGGTCTTGGGCATGCCATGGAAACCCTAGGTCCCCTAATGGCCAAAAAACATTGTGTAGGGACTCAAAATGATCCATATTTACGAGAGGAATAAAATGAAACCACTGATTTATAATATTAACAAAGAGACACGGTGAAAACAAAAGAGATACATTAAAACTTAACTTCTATTAAATAATAAAGATGTTGAAAACTGTAAAATGAAGACTGAAAATAAGCTTGCTAGAATGGTGGCAACTTATCTCTGAGAAAAGATATGACAACTATGCTCATTCACAAGGAGATGAGTATAATGAGGCTCTGAAGGAATTTTTAAAATCAACATGAATTCCAAAACCCTAGACATCCAAAAACCTAACCCTAGGAGATGAAGCGCCAAAAGTCATGTGGGCCCTATTGGGATAAGTTAGTACATCAAATTCTTGGGGTCGTAAATTTTGCATACGATCTTTGTTTAGGTTGCACCATATCTCATTGGAAAGTTATTTATGGGAAGATTCATTTAGGGGGCTCAATAAGAGTCTTCTACTAACATTGAGGTGCCATATCATGAAAAAATGTCATTTAGGCCCTCAAAATGGCCTCAGAAGTTTGGGACCCAAAAAAATGCTAAAAATATTAAGTTGCCAAAAAAATGTTTTGAGCTAGTTGGAAAAGGTGGGTGGTCACCAAGATCCTTGTGGATCAATCCTCCCCCCTTAGGAAGCAATGGTATCTATTATGTTGAGTGATCCCATCATATGAGGAAATGTCTATTGAATTTGGCTCCAGGTGAGCCACTTGCCTTGGTGCAGGACTTGCCCTAATTTGAAAATCTAATAAAATTATATCCTCTATTGGTGAGTGTCCTTGACCTATTTGTCCAAAATACGATCAGTGGATTCCCGTTCCATGCAATCAGGGATAAGCTCTATTGGTGTCAACTATTCTGCTATCTCCAAGGTGTCCAATAATGGTGGAAAACAAGGTCGAAGGAGGTCCACATTGAACACTGGGTGCAATAAAAGGAAGGGGGAAAGGTTGATCTCAAAATCATTTCTACCCAAAACCTTCATATGGCTCTGGTACTGAGATACAAAGGTCCCAAAACCCTGGATGGATCCCGAAGCAAAGACCTTTGAAATGGGCACGGGAAATCAGGCAAGAGAGACAAACCTGCGTTTCATGGACTTGTCAATATCTAAACTCCTTCAAGTCAAACATTCGACTCATGTGTCCAAGTGGAAGCCTACTTATGTATTACGTTTTCAAAATAAATATAAATAATGAATGGTTGTGAGAAGATCATGTATCCACAAATTTATTTCATTAAAGTTTGGATTAGCACTAAGTAATATTGGTCTAATAGTGAAATATTTATACACCCAGGTTTGCACTCTTCAAATTATTTCCTAGGAACAAATTCTAGGCATGGACTTAATAAATATAAAGGCTCTATAATTTTATGTCCTATTATTCATCAATTTTTACTTGCTTTCTAGATGGTTGAAGAATTGAATAGGCCTTTGCATGACATAGATATTATAACTTTTCTTCAAATTCTTCCCCTAACACAAGATTTATCACCAACTTGATAAAGATAAAGGTTCTTTAATTTTATATCCTATAATTTCTAAATTTTAAGTTTAGGTATGACTTGATATAGTCCTAAGGTTTAAGATATGACTTGTAAATTAGTGGAATTAATTTGTAATTTGTGTCCTTAAGTTGATTTTATATGAAATAATACTGAGCAAACCTATCCCATTAAAAAAAGTGATGGGTGATGAGCCTGGTAATTTCCCTATTTTTCTCATCAATTTTTCCTCTTTTAATTCGTAAATTTGAGCCTTTCACCTTTCGCCTTATGCCTTTTTAATTAAATTCATGCATCATATGACCCTTGGGATGTTACACATTTATGCTGCGAATTTCATGTCTAAATGAATTATTTTACTAGATAAGAGGGTAGAATGCATGATTTTGTGTGTTGGAACGATGATTAGAAATGATGTTCGAGGTTACCTATTGGTTCCAGTCGTTGATATGGATGAATATTTTTTACAGTTAGGAGAGTTACAATCAACTTTGTCATCTTATAACATGATATGAATTTCTCATCAACATTTTGATATGTTTTGTTTACAAGCTCAACTGATGGACATGGGGAAGTTGTTGTCAAGTTCCACAAAAATGTTGATGAAACCTTCTCTTCTACATGTTGATGAGTTGACATGATGATTTGGAGGAAAATTCTCTTTGTATGCACACATTTCAAAAGAAGGTTAAATATTTTCATATGTAACTCTCCTAGAATTATAGTAGTGCACATTTCTAGGGACAGTGCCAACAAATTTGGGATAGTTGAAGCACTATGTATCTTATAGAATTGTTTCCTAAATTTGATGAATGAATTACTTCTTTTCTCTACATGATTGTAAAGAAAATGATTTAAGGATATAAGGGGGAAAATTAGTTCTAGATGTTAGTTATCCTTCCTAGAATAGGGTAACTATCCAAAAATCTTCTGATAGATGGTTTAAATCAACATTTTTAAGAACTACCTTGGCTCCTCAAAGTTAATATACAAATCCATTGTTGAAATTGCAAGATTAGAACTTAATATCCAATTATCTTTCTTCATTGCATGTTGTTTTTTACTACCTTAATAAGAATGTATGAAGAGGCATAGGGATAAGTTTGGGATATTTATTTTACATTCCTTTACCATAGTAAAAACAGAGACTAGAGTACAAGGGATTGGAAATATTTTTTTTACCCAAATTACTATTGAAGTCCTTGTTGAGATAATAACTTGGGTGGAAACAATGTTACAGGTCTAACTAGTCAATAGGCACACAAAAGTTATGGGCCATTAATCTCATTAATTGTTTTTAATATATATAGCTTTGTCAGATATCCGACAAACCTTCCAACAGACATATCCTTCAGAGGTATGGCACATTTGTCAGATATGTTGTTTGACTATTAGATATATGACATACCTTCTCATTGGATATCTAAGGAATTATCGAATAGACATATCCTTCGGAGGAATGGCACCTCCATCGAATATGTTGTTTGGTTGTCGGATATCTAACATACCTTCTTGTCGGATATCTGAATCACTATCTAGAAAACATATTCGTCGGAGGTATGGAACCTCCGTCAGATATTTTGTTTGTATGTCAGATATTCGACATACAAGTTCATTGGATATCCACTTTAGAGTCTGAAAAACACACATCGAATATCTTATTTTTCTATTAGATATTCAACATGTAGTTACGTCAGACTTCTGATGCATATGTGTTGGAAATAATGGTTGATTTCAACAAGGTTTTGGTTCTTAGGGATATCGGTAGACCGACAACTGGGTGTCGGATATCCAATGGAAATATGTTCGTCGGATTATTTGACCAATATACATGGAAGAAATTGGTAACCATGTTTCTTCAAAGCATCGATAGAATGTCTTCGACCAACTGACGCACCTCCATTGGATTTCAATTCACAAGAAGTAGCGTTTGTTCATTCTCTTCTTGTTTACTTTCTTTATTCTTCTTCCAACTTCCTTATGTTTTTCTCTAACTCTCTACTAACTCAAGTTCATTTTCTACTTCTTCTCTTTTCCTTTGATATTTCTCTTCTTGTTACTTTTTCATTTCATCCTCTTCTACTTCTAAGCTATCCCTTGAATATCCATCTTCTTTCTCCTTATGCCCCTCATCAAGTTTCATGGAACAAACTTAGTTGAATGTAATCATAGACCTTGATTTCATGGAACAAACTTAGTTGATTTGATCCTTGACATGGTCAACGTGGATCATTCCTCCATTCCTTTAAATGTGTATGCACAACGACCTTTAGAGGATGACAATTCGGTGAGTTTTGTTTCCCCATTAGGATTAGGAGTCCATATAGTTTACATCCCAAAGAGATCTGTATGCTTCCTTCTTATTTTGTTGGTTTTTTCTAAGGACTCACAAGCAATTTGTATCAAATTGGTATATGATAGGGTGTGATTCATCACATGTCATTGTCCCTTCACCTCCTCCATACCTCCTCCTTAACCATGGGTGAAATAACATTATCATTCAACAGTAAAATTGTTACATTTCATTGTAAGGAATAATGTGTACTAAGGGCTTGAGCCACCACAAAGGAAGCATACAAAAAATGTTTGTCTTATGAACAAGATATGGTACTATCCATTTTGAGGTTGGGTGGAGTGTACCCAAGGCCGAGCCCTGTTGTAAATCATGTTCTGAAAGGAATTGTAAGTATTTTTTATTAGGCTGGTGAGCCAAGTTTATATAAGCTGGGGGCTTATGTGATTATTAGGCCAGGGAGCCTAAGTGTTGAAGGCCAAGAGCCTGCTTTTATATATGTAATCATGCAGAGCATTAATAAAAATATAAACACTATCGCGTGTAGGCTGACACGATGGATGAATGATGGGGGACTAAGAATCCACAGAGTGGGCAAGGGATTAGGGGCTAGAAGGTTAGAAAAGAGGCTAAGTGTTGAGCCTAGGGGCTTAAGCCTTGGGAATAATATTTTAATATTATTACAAAAGATATGTGCATTATATGTTTTAACCTAAGTCCTTTTGGAAGGACATGTGATTTTCCAAATGGTGGGAGGAACGCATGCTGAAGGAATGCATGCAGTCACATGGGTGACAAGTGTCAACCTTGGTGCATGCAATAAAAGGCTAAGATGAGCTGTGTTAGGGGGTTCCTCCTCCATTCGACCCTGGACTATCTTGAGCGTGAACCGTGTGACCTCTGCAAGAGACCCTCGTGCAATTATAAAATGGGGGGAAAAGCCTGTGTTTGTTCTTAAGAGACAGTACACCTCTGTTCGGAGCCGTGGAGTCTATGTCGACCCCTGTGGGAATTGTTGGTCACGCAATCCTGAACCCATAGCCATGGGACTATGTTGTAATGGCAATGAAAACTACTGAATCGAGTGGTGATAGGGGTTTCTCCTTCATTGGACCCTATCTGCTGAACGGTATGTCTGACCCGACCTCTGTAAGAGTATACCCCATACACCCTTTGAACCAAGAGCTGCAGTGTTGATTCGGGGAGAGCCTGTGTCAAATTCGGAAAGCCGATGCATCCTTTATCTGTCTGAGCATCAAACCTATGCGTGGAGCCTTGTTCGAAGCCATATCTGTGAGACCATCCACCATTGTTGAACCAGTTGGAAATCCCATGTCTGTTTTCCCCATTGGTTGTGTGGCCACGCAGTGCTGGACTGCGTGGGGCTTGTTGGCCAGTTGTACAACACTCTCTCCAGGTGAGAGAGGTGATTGAGGTTGAAAGAATAGGTTGTTGGCCTGTGAGTGATTCTATCCAAGTGAGAGAGTTCGCAGAGGAAGAAGAGAACTCCTGGAAGGAACCCTATAGCTACCACAGAGCCCAGAGACTTCCGGTCCGGTCTGTTGCTGTAACCCAAGGCAAGGGAGGGTAGCAGCCGAAGGACTATCCAGGTGATAGAGAAGGTGCATACTCCTGGGGTGGAACAAGAATGTGGGGAATGAGGGTCTGTGGGTAGTGAGCGTGAGTGGTTCCTGGGAGAGAATCCCTTCCTTGTGGTTGTGTGTTTTTTTCCCTGTAACCTCAACCTAGCCTAGGATTCCTTGCCTTGGGGTGGAGCTTAGTCCTAGCTCAGGGGTGACCCAGTGCTGAGCTGATGAGCAGTGCAGTCTAAGGTTGGGAGGTTCATGGAAGGCCTGCACTTGGTTGGTGGAACTGCCACTGTTTCAAAGATAAGTATGAAATTATTATTTAATTATGTTTTTGTATCTCCGTGTATTATAATTATCATGTATTCTACTGTGCATTTGGATTAATGTTATTTCCATGGATTAATTATGTTAGTAATAATTCTTATGCTTACTCTAAGATTAAATGTATTTATTTTCTTAAATGCATGTGGATTATATAATGCCTGTATGAGTTATGTAAAAGGTGTGTACAGATTGGTAACAGAGAGCAATAAAATCCTTGGTAACCGAAAAGTGGTGCTACAATTTGGTATCAGAGCCAAGGTTTCGACACTGAGCCTGGACGGGCTAGTTGAGTGGTCTTTAGACCAGGGGTGTGGGGAGAAATTGTATCTGGAGGATCAATTTTGGACCCTGGCAAGCTCAACAGGTATAGCAGTGTGTGAAACCGCAGCCGGTGTGGTCTATGGCCACAGGGAGAGAGGACTCCACACCAACAGTGCTGGAGCCTTAGGATCTATTCGAGAGGGAAGGTGAATCGTCATGACCGTCGGATATGGAAAACGTGCACAGGGTTTAAAAAACCATTCCGAGATGCACAGGAACTTGGGAATCGTGATACGCAAATTCCCCAAAACCCGAAAACCATGGAGATCTATGCGGTAGATCTGGGAGGAAGGCTCGACCATCAGATCTGGCGAAGTCGCACTCAGGTTAGTCGCGAAACCTTTCAGATTTCACAAAATCATAATTTTGGAAGTCGAGGGTTGGAAAGGAGAGTGAAACGGGAATTCACAAGTACCGAAACCCCAAAACCCCAAAACCCAAAGTCTCGAAGTCCCAAAAATTGAAATGCTGAAAAGATCTGCGTCGTTGATCTGAGGAGGGGATCTAACCATTGGATTCCTTGCTTGGAATGGACATGGGTGCATGAATGACTACCACATGCCAGGGAGTCGAGAAGATAGGCAACAGTGGTGGGACCCTAATGACATCACCGAAGGTGATGAGGATCCTCCAAAACACACCATGCGCGACTATGGTAGAGGGTGACAGCTGTGCTATAGGCCCATAGAATAAGATAAATCAGAATTTTGGAAGTTGGGGGTTGGAAAGGAGAGTGAAACGGGAATTCTCAAGTACCGAAACTCGAAGTCCTGAAGTCCCGGGTATCGAAAACTGAAGTTTCGAGAGAAAGGACACTGAAAATTTCAGAATTCAGGAATTAAGGTGACAAGAGTGGGAGTCGCTACATCGTGAATTTCTGGTCATGAAACCTCGAAAGGATTTGGACCATTAGATCCATCTCATCGAGGATCGTTGGATCACGTATAAGAAACTGTGTATCATATTTCGGGGATAGGAGTGACAAGAGGTTGGGAGTCACTACATATTGAACTCTCGAGTGCCGAAAACCCGAAGGCCCGGGTGCTGAAAACCCGAAGGCCCGAAAGTCCCGAAATACCAAAAACTGAAGTTTCGAAAACCCGAAAATTGCAGAGCCGAGCAGAGCTCGGAAAAGTCATGAAATTGAAACATTTTCTTAAAATCGATTGTTATGAAAGATGAGGAATTGTCAAGAAATGAAGTCCTGACAAATTCTAATCGTCTGCGCATTTGTATTGCAGAAGGTTGATGAGTGCCAAAATTGATTTGAATTGCCACAAAGTGCAAAGAAATGGCAGAGACACATAATGCTTCCAGTTTAGAAAATGAAGCTCAGAAGAGATAGCGTGGAACTTTTGGTATGTAGAGTGCACATATCTAGTGCAAGGAGTGCTTATAGAGGGAACTTGTTTTAAGCTCGAAAGACTCCAGGAGACGAGCGTAGAGGGTGCCAGGAGGACACCCGAAAGTATTTTGGAAAACACTGAAGGGTCGAGTCCCTTTCAGACTGAATAAGTTAAAAATATCAGGGGGAGACAATGCAAGTTCGCAAGCAGAGCGCAAGTTTGTGGCAAGGTGAAGCTAAAATTTCACTAACTGAAGATCGAAAGGGAAAACACCATCGAAGCCTTCGAATTATTCGAAATCCTTCAAGTTAGGGAGGAAGTTGAGTCCATAAGAATTGACACCAAGATATTTGGAAAGAAGCCCTTGAGAAGAAAAGTGAAACAGTCAGAATTCTCCGTGGAGAACTCGCGAAATCGTGAGGGCTGTAAGATAGATGGAAGTTGCAAGGTGGTTAGTGGATGGAGAAACTCGCCACCCTAGGATCCAAAATAAAAGTGGGTCATTGATCGTGGTTGGTTTGAACCGTTGGATCATTTTGTAAATTTAGGGATTGTGAACTTGGAGCGCAGGCCAAATTCTTGGTCACTCCAAATCCCGAATCGCGAAAAGAGATTAACAAGGATAGAATTGGATGGTGGAGCGCTTCCAGGAAGAAGTGCTGAAAACCCATGAGCCATCGGATCCATCCAACTACGAGGAGGATAACGCTAAGAGTCATTTAGTACTTGAAGTCTCATGGGAGGTATTGAACCGTCGATCTCAGGGAATATCGAACCATTGATTCCTTTCATCGGGAATTCAAAGAATCGAAAGTTGGGAGAACAAAGGAAGTTGTTCTCGAAAATCCCAAAATGCGAACTTACGATTCGCGAGGAAAGATCTAGACCATTGAATCACGATGAGTGTCAGTCGTTGATCTGACGCACTTGAATTTCATGAAGACGAAAGTTGAAAAAGGGAAGAGAACTGCTTTCTAATTTTGCGAACCGCAAAGTCCCGATTCATGAGAAAAAGGATCCAGACCGTTGGATTACAAGGAGATTTGAGTCATTGGATCTGACTCACGTATATTTCGGAAAACTAGAGACTGGAAGAAAAGAAGGGGAAACTATTTTTTAAAACCCTGAAATGTGAATTGTCGATTAGCAAGGAATTGACCAGGACCATCGAACCCAAAAAGCTGTGGACCTTTGATCTGAGGCAACAGGGGTTCGGGAGTTTGGACCTTGGGAGAAAGGAGGAGAGCTAGTCCTCGAAGTTCGCAAAGGGTAAAGTCCCGTAGCGCTCGGAAGTTGGTGCCCCAGATCATAGTTAGAGGTCACACTAGTGGAAGTTAAAGGAAGAGCTAGCATGCGCTAGACTCTTGTTTCAGATTTTGGGGATAGAGAGAGTTGAGGGTGACTCATATCAAAACACTCGGTACGCGAAATCCTGAAATGCCTTTTGGATAGGTGCATGGTCATAGCCAGTGGCCATGTAGGATAAACTTGTAGGAATCCTGGAAGAATTGAATGCTTCTAGGATCCACAAGAAAAAGGGTTATAGGGAGAAAGAAGTTGCTGCAATTTGTGGCAACAAGTATGTTATGGCTTGTTTGGCCAGCCCAAGGAAAGAATGCTTGCATGTTGCATGTGTTGTTGGTAATTTTTCTACCTCATGAAGGAAGCAACAAAGAGATAAAGAGCTGGTGATAAAAGAAGCATGAAATCTTGTACTGCTATCAAATATTCAGGTAGTATAATTTTTAATGGCAGTCATGCAGGTATGAGTTTTATCACTCTTTTTGCATAATTGTTGAAAGGAAATTATGGTAAGAATTTCCTCAGCCAGAGCTATGTTATTAAATCACATGATTATATTATTTGAATGCATACCATTGGATGTGGTAAAGGCTGAAGGTCTGTATTAATTCAAATATTTTTTTTTAGTTTCTGAATGCACACATTGACATAGTCAAATGTCATGTTAATTTGGTTATGGGGTAGTAACCAAAGAATTAAAAGATAAGAACTTGTTACAAGAATGAATGCCAGAAATCTAGTCATGCATGAGAACAGGACATGGTTGGATATGGCAAGGTACATATATGGAAAGATTATGAGCCACACCAGGTACTAGAAGCTTCCTACTTTTAAATAAAACTTGCACTGCAACCTTTTTGTTGACACTAATGAACACTGCAGAATTATATTCTTGGTGTAGTGTTCAGGTCAGAAAGGAAGGCATCCAATTAAGTGGAAAGATAATGGGAAGTGTATGGAGAATGTGGCAACGCATTGGCTAGAATTCCAACTCATGGATGGTGAGATACATGACTGAGATAGAGAGAGTTATGTAATTCAATGTAAGGTGCACTAAATAAGAATGCATTGAGAATCACACTCATGCATAATAAGTGATAGAATTGCATACTAAGTGCAATGGTTGAATATGTTTTGTAAGTACATGCATATATATTATTGCATGAAAATAATTATGCTAATGGCTGAAATGTTGCTAACCCCTGAAACTGAGAACATTTCAGGAACTGTTAAACATTGCAACAGGAAAGTTACAAGCCAGGTAGTCACAGGAATGGAGACTACATAAAATTTTATGTTCAAAAAATTGAAATAATGAACTTACTGTTGTTAAATGAGGACATGCATATGCATAGAATGATGAGTCATTATATTGGTCAAGTTTTTTGGTAATTGTGATTGAATTGCCAGGTGCAAAAATTCCAAGATTATTGTATAAGATGTTGTACATATTGAATTATGATGTACAGAAAATATCGACAATTTGTTGGCAGTATGCAAGATGAAGTCTTGCAGAAAAATTGTAGGCAGTTTTGTGCCTGTGGAAAAATCACAGGGATGACGGCATTCATAATGTGGCAACAACCAAGATGAATCATGAAATAGGACGTTATGTTTTGGGAATAAAAGTTGAATTTCCTTTCGAATTAATTGGAATTCCTAAATGAATTCTTGTATGTTCTCTCATGATAATTGCATGTGGTTGATGCAGATGAGATGATGTTGATAAAAGTTAAAATGTTGGCTACAAAGAGTATCTCGGGAAGATGTTGCTTGGAAACCTTTCAGGGAAGTTGGAACTCCTGGAGCCACGGTGCTTTAAGACTTTCAGTTCAGCCTGTTTCCAAGCCCAAGGAAGGGAGGTGTAACACCGATGGACTATGCTTGTGAAGGTGTATACTGCTGAGGTTTGAATGGTTGGAGTGCTACTGAGGTCTGGTACCTCGGCCTAGACCATGTGGATAAGGATTGTGGACCATGGCTATCTTGGGAACCCATTTACTGATGGAGTCATAGCTCTGCTCCAGGGTGGGAGGTCTTCTCACTCAAAAGATAAGTACAATTCTCTATTTATTATATGTTGTGTATGTTGTATACAATTTTAATGTTATTGAATTTGTTTGTATATACATACATATACATTGCATAAATGATTGCATTACTGCATTCATGATTGTACCTAAGGTGTCTCATATTTCATTACTTAATAAATATATAACCCTGATGCTAATCATGTAATCGATTGGAATATGATTCAGGTGGAACCAGAAAGTGTCCTACAAGTGCATCTTGTGTGCATATTGGACAGGAAAATAAAACAGCTCAGGAATCGAGCTATAGAGCTTGTAAAGGTTTAGTGGACCTGGTATGTTCCTGAGGACATGACATGGGAGCATGTAGATGCTATGTGGGCAGAGTACCTGCATCTTTTTGAAAATTTTGAAAGGCTTACAGAGACACTCTAAGTCACACTAAGGACAGTGAAAAAATAAGGGGAGGGGGATTTTAGTGTCCCCAAGGCTGAGCCTTGTTCTAAATCATGTTATGAAAGGAATTGTAAGTATGTTTTATTAGGCTGGTGAGACAAGTTTATATAATCTAGGTGCTTATGTGATTATTAGGCCAGGGAGCCTAAGTGTTGAAGGCCAAGAGCCTGCTTTTATATATGTAATCATGTAGAGAATTAATAAAAATATAAACACCACCGTGTGCAGGCCGACACGATGGATGAGTGATGGGGGACTAAGCATCCACAGAGTGGGCAAGGGATTAGGGGATGGAAGGTGGGAAAAGGGGCTAAGTGTTGAGCCTAGGGGCTTAAGCCTTGGGAATAATATTTTAATATTATTCCAAAAGATAAGTGCATTATATGTTTTAACCTAAGTCCTTTTGGAAGGACATGTGATTTTCCAAATGGTGGGAGGAACACATGCTGAAGGAATGCATGCAGTCACATGGGTGACAAGTGTAAACCCTGGCACATGTAATAAAAGGCTGAGACGAGCCGTGTTGGGGGGTTCCTCCTCCATTTGACCCTGGACTATCCTGAGCGTGAACTGTGTGACCGCTGCAAGAGACCCTCTTGCAATTTTGAAATGGGGGGAAAAGCCTGTGTTTGTTCTGAAGAGCCAGTACACCTTTGTTTAGAGCCGTGGAGTCTGTGTTGACCCCTGCGGGAATTGTTGGTCACGCAATCCTGAACCCATAGTCGTGGGACTATGTTGTAATGGTAGTGAAAACTGCTGAATCGAGTGGTGATAGGGGTTTCTCCTTCATTGGACCTGATCTGCTGAACGGTACGTACAACCTGACCTTTGTAAGAGTATACCTCGTACACCCTTTGAACCAAGAGCCACAGTGTTGATTCAGGGAGAGCCTGTGTCATATCTGGAAAGCCGATGCATCCTTTTTCTGTCTGAGCATTGAGCCTATGCGTGGAGCCTTGTCTGAAGCCATATCCGTGAGACCATCCACCATTATTGAACCAGTTGGAAAGCCCATGTCTGTTTTCCCCATTGGTTGTGTGGCCACGTAGTTCTAGACTGCGTGGGGATTGTTGGCCAATTGTACAACACTCTCTCTAGGTGAGAGAGGTGATTGTGGTTGGAAGAACAGGTTGTTGGCCTATGAGCGATTCTCTCCAGGTGAGAGAGTGCATAGAGGAAGGAGAGAACTC
Organism: Picea engelmannii; assembly: GCA_009831015.1. NCBI lineage: Eukaryota > Viridiplantae > Streptophyta > Pinopsida > Pinales > Pinaceae > Picea > Picea engelmannii. The sequence continues at coordinate 1,201,067 of ML781180.1, read as the reverse complement.
CTGGAAGGAACCTTGTAGCTGCCAGAGATCCTGAAGACTTCCGGTCCAGTCTGTTGTTGTAACCCAAGGCAAGGGAGGTTAGCAGCCGAAGGATTTTCCAGGTGACAGAGAAGGTGTATACTCCTGGGGTGGAACAGACATGTGGGGAATGAGGGTCTGTGGGCAGTGAGCGTGAGTGGTTCCTGGGAGAGAATCCATTCCTTTTGGTTGTGTGTTGTTTTCCCTGTAACCTCAACCTAGCCTAGGATTCCTTGCCTTGGGGTGGAGCTTATTCCCAGCTCAGGGATGACCCACTGCTGAGCTGATGAGCAGTGCGGTCTAAGGATGGGAGGTTTGTTGAAGGCATGCACTTGGTTGGTGGAACTACCACTGTTTCAAAGATAAGTACCAGATGATGCTTTAATTATGTTTTTGTATCTCTGTGTATTATAATTATCATGTATTCTACTATGCATTTGGATTAATGTTATTTCCATGGATTAATTATGTTAGTAATAATTCTTATGCTTACTCTGAGCTTAAATGTATTTATTTTCTTAAATGCATGTGGATTATATAATGTCTGTATTTGTTATGTTAAAGGTGTGTACAAATTGGTAATAGAGAGCGGTAAAAGCCTTGGTCACTGAAAAGTGGTGCTACATTTGGCATAGAGATTGTTATTATAAACTACACTACATTGCACCATAATATAATACCTACACTCCTTGCAAACCATCTAACACCATTCAAATTAGACACAATATTCTTGCGACGAATTAGCTATACTATCGCCGAAATTTTTTCATCGATAGTATAGCAAATTCGTCGTAAGATTATTTACATTGATCTCTCTTGCAATGATATAAAATGATGCTTGGATTCATTTCATATTTGTTTTATCAATTTGAAATTAAAATTTGATACTGTGCAATCTAGTTGGACCTTGAGTCAAATACAAATATGAAATTTGGAATCATTAACATATCTACTAAAACATATGAAAAATAGGGTTTATGGTTTCCATGATGATATGATGATGGAATAAAGAGGGTGTGTGAGTGAAATTTGAGTCCAGAAACCCTCCCATATCGTTAAGGCATGCGAATAGCCTATCCATGTCAAATTTCAATGCATATAGATACAATTTGAAAAAATTTCAGTGTTGGCCCCATTTACATGTCACGGTTGCCCGCCTCTAGTATTTTTATGGTGTTGATTAAGAAATCAAAGAAAAAGAGGGATTTTTAAATCCTATGGAGTACTACACCAAACCTTTTTCCTTACCATATTGCTATCAGTCTAATTTTTTCTCCATTTCGATTAAAGAACCTGCAACAAAGGTTAGAGTGCACTCTTCATAATCACAAATGCTCTTTGCTAGATCAACTAGTCTTGTTACATTCTAAGGAACGAGATCAATTCAAGAGGTCATGTATAGTGGTTTGAGATATGTACTTCTCTTAGAACTTTTTGAACAAGAAACATAATAAATAATAAGTAAATAATACGTACCTCCTTTATATGATTTGTATTATCCTTGGTTGACGTAGTGTACTCGAATGAATAGAAAGTGTCTCCAAATTAAGCTTCCCTTGCCACTTGTTCCCACTTGCCCTTCTCTTCTAACCTTACATATACAATATTTCAACATTTCAATACATTCATCAATATTCTAGTTGATCATATTCATCGAACTGAACATCCATATCATCTGGTTCATATAAGGTGTTGTAAGGATTGACCGTATCAACATCGTCATCAATGTACTCATTTCCAAGCAATATATCTTCATCATGGATATCATCATCAAGATATGCATTGGCTCCTACTAGTACATTTGGTTCATCTCCTTCAAGCTCTTCATCTGAGACATCTGCTACATCGACTACCTGTTCCTCTACATCATCTTCTTCTTCAAGATCATTTTCTTCCTCTACAATATTATACTTTACTTACCTTCCTATTGGATAATACCTAACAAAAAATGACCAACCTTCTTTACCTGGAACCTCTGAGTAGAAGACTTGTTCGCATTGGCTTGAAAGAACATAATGATCTGTTCCTGGCTCAAATGACCTTGTATTAACCATGGTAAATCCGTTATCATGTAGAATAACAATTCTATCACGATCACGTTCATTCATTCATAGCCTGTACCATTTGATGTCAAACAAAACTATTCTAAAGGATTTAAAGTCACACTCAAGTATGTCCTCCAAATACCCATAGTATCGATTTTCAGAGACTTCGCGACATCTGTCACTTCTAGAGGAAACATTAGTGACCTTGAACACTGTAGTTATACCATAATAAAAAAATTTCCTCTTTTCTTCCAACTTTTTGATGAGAATTTTATGACCATTGCACCACATAGCCTTGTGATGTTTCAACTGTAATATGCCAGACACATAAAACATATTTCACATAACTTGTAATGTATGGATGGGAAAAACACATCGACACTAACATTAATAATTTATGATATAACATAATGAAATTATATTGGATGAATATCATGCTTGCCTATTTATCTTTCAAACCATGTGCTAAATCAATTTCCTGCTGCGTAAGATTGGTATCTTCATTACGATGAGCTTATATAACCAATGTAGACACCCTTTCCCATGATAACCTACCTTCATATTGTATGCATCTATCAATCCATACCTTCATCCAGTCAAGATTGTTTGCAATGTATATATGTAGAGCATCCCACTCTCGACCAACTATATCAGAAAATCATAATTCACCAATATATGTTAGTTAGCAAGGTATAAAATATTAATAATTGATGAAAGCATAAAAATTAAATAAGTACAATACACATAAAAAGGAAAAGTCAGATGTATTATAAACCTAATTACCTTTCACT
>ML781180.1:1171330-1188956 GCA_009831015.1 Picea engelmannii | reverse complement strand
TATTTTTAAATTTTTAATTAATTTATTTAAAATATTAATTTATTTTATTATTTATAAATTTTATTTTTTCAATGATTTAATATATTTATTAAAATATAATTTAGTTTCCGAACTTAATTGGCAAGTGCCATGATATCAAGTGTTATGTTTGATGAGGTTCAGATTTCAAATCCTCTCGATTTATGTATACCTACTAAAGGTGTATATGTATGGCAGCTAGAGGTTATAATATATATATATATATATATATTAACAAATCTTCTTTTTCTTCCTCGGATGGGGTGACACATGGGTCATGCATGTTAATGGATGGGGCTATTGTGAGGGCATTTAAAGGCCCTAGCCACCACCCTCCCCCCTGTCCAGTCGCGATGGTCAACATGCATGAGAGCCAAGCCTTACTGCACCAGGCCTTAATGGAAGCCCAAGCTCTGCTCCTCGGCTTCAGTACAATTTTGGATATTTCCATTACACCTGCACTAATGACTACCAGAGACATCAATGCCTCCACCCTCCTGGTCTTTTCACCATGCAAGAATTTTTATATGGGGCACTTGGGCCCAATGCTCAACATCATTTTGTTAATTATGCTCCGAGATTCAGCCTGCTCAACTAATTTTTCATCTTTCTTGGTGCTCTGCACAACCATTCCATGAGAACGAGGAAAGCCCTGATAAAATCCGAACTACTATAACAAGTTTTGTTGGCACAACTGCTCAGGACCTGCCTCTCGATCTCTCACGCCAGGAAGAGACCATCCGAGCTCTTCAGGGAAGAACTAGTATGTGCAGGCTCCCTCAGAGGCTTGTCCTTACCATGGGCCAGGACATGCCTCTCGAGATCTAGTTCCATATGAGGACCATTCAGTTTCCTCTAGGAAAATTTGGTTCACACAGGCTCATCAAGAGCCACGCCCTCCCAGCACTGAGAGTCTCCAGGGTGGATGCTTGGTGGAAGAATAATTTTTGCCCAATTGGGTAGAATTATTCCCTTTCCTACCTTCAACCACCCTAGAGGACCAGCCCACCACCTGCACCACCATTCCATTTCAGGAGTTAGTTGCAAAGGGATGCATAGTGGAAGAAGAATACTTAGCTCTGGAGGACCACTCGGGGCATAACTCCGCTGCCTCCATGGAAGAATACCCCATCATAGACTCTATTTTTGCCTATGAATTTGTCGTTGCCACTTTGGAAGAAAGATAGGCTCAAGAGGACCATAGTCACTGAGCGCCAGAGTCCTAGAGACTCACGGAGGACCACCTGGTCTTAATCTTTGAGATGAGGAGGGACCTGGCTGAGCAACAACACCATTAGAGTTTCTCCGACAAACGTATGGATGCCTTGTATGATTCCTTGTCAAGAGAGCCTGAGAAGAGTCGTTGTCCGATGTGCTGCCAACCCTTCACCTTCACAGTTTGTCAATATGGATGCCCAAGCTCACCACATGCATAACATTCTCACAGGTTTTTTTTTCTCTGGTTTAATGGCTAATTTTTTGCGAATTTTTCCTACACTAGTCTCTCGTTTAGGTCCAATAGGTTTAGGTATGATAAGCAGTCGGGGCACTCAGTCCACCACCTATTCTAGTTTCCACGATAGTGGAAGAACAAGTGGAAAGTCACCTTGTTTGTATGTTGATAGTTGATGCTTTTTCTTTAAGCTTTGGAATTGTGAACATTTGTCACGTCCATGCGTTCTGGTTTCCACCACGGTGGTAGAACAACTGGTACGTTATCATGTATATTTGGACACTTAAGTTGTCTGCTAAGGCAAGGTAATATATATTTTTATTTACAAAAAAAAAACCTTCTTTTTCTAATATTTTTATTTATTAAAAATATATTATAATATATTTTATTATTTGTAAATTTTCATTTTTGATTATTTTTCATTTTTCATTTTTCTCAATAATTTGGTTCATTTATTCAAAAGATATAATAATAATAATAATTTAATTTAAGGTCATAGTCAAGCTAGACATCAAATTAATATATGAGATCATCTTGTTTGTGTGACAAGGAACCTCTTTACATATAGATTTGATGGTTAAAGTTTAAAAATATGTACATACCCTATCCCCAATAAATTATGAATTGTATTCTTTACCCACTTAATTTATTTTGTTTTTTGACAAGATTGATTGCTAAAATTAAAAAATATATATATACCTACCACGAATAAATTATGAATCTTTATTTCTTTAACCACTTAATTTATTTATTCAAAAGATAATATTATATATTTGTGAATCTTTGTTTTTCAAGCACTTTTATTTATTTATTCAAACGATAGATAAGTGAGAAACTTCATGTTCTCAACCACTTGATTTATTTATTTAAAACATCAATTGAATGAATTAATTATTCACATGCATTTCGTCAATCTTGAGATTTTACCCTTATGAACGAATCTATCTTTTATATATAAAATTAATTCTTTATCTATAGGATACAAAATAAAGTATTAACGTGCATTATTTTTGAATGAAGATCCCTCTCTAAGTTTTTTGAATGTCTCATCCTCCCCCTTTCCCCCTGATCCATTAATTCAAACCCCCTCCCTAGCAGATAAACTCAAACTCCACTGTCCCCATCTCTTCTTGTCCCTTACAGAAGAAGAGAAGGATGCACTGAACATTTCCCTCTGGCTTTCTTCTTCCACTGGCTCAAAGCCTCCCTCCCTGGATACCGAGGAACCTTCACCCGATCCCTACTCTTCTGGTACCCCTGCTACCACTTCTTCTTCCCCTCCGATTACTGATTCAGCCTCCTTTTCTGTCAAAGTTTCCTCTACCTTGGAACGGTCTTCCCCTCTGAACCTTTCACCTCCTACTTCTTCGAGTAGGCGCCCTAACCACTCTCCCTCTACCTTGGTTTCTGAAGCTTCTACTTAGGTAATACCGGGTTATAGGGAAGCTGAGGAGGACGACTCTCTCCTTTCCTAATTACCTTTCACTTCCTCCTCCCTACCTCTCGTCCCCAGTTGCTCTTCCCAGCTTCCAATCTTTCGTGGAAAGGAACTCATTGATCTCTCCTTGAAGGCTGGAACTTCCAACAACCTTCCTTCACTCAAAGATCGGAAAGAATTTGTGTGGACTAGAGGATTGGGTACTGAAATTTCTCCGCTACAGACGAGGATCTCCAGAAAGAAAAAGGAAAGCGCTGGCAACCTCCCAAAAACCATTGACATCCCTCCCTTGGATGGGAAGGCCCTTAGAGCGTCGAAGGCCTTAGCCAGAACCAAGTGATGTTGGTCCTCTCCCTGAATATCTGAGGGATCAGAGGCACTCTCAAAGCTGCCTCTTTTAGAAGATTGCTTGCAGGAACTATCCCAAATTTAATTTTTCTTCAAGAGACCCTCTCGGAAGAGCAAAAGGCGAGAGACTTTATTCATCGATTTCGCCCATCCTGGTTCTCCTCCACTGTGAATTCTTTTGGTAATTCGGGAGGTCTCCTGGTTGCATTGGACCCCTTTGTTTACGATTTGTCTCCTTTCCTGACGGCTGGAGGAATTTTATTGATCGGACGCCATCTAAATTCCAACCAAGAGGTGGCCTTCCTCAATGTGTATGGGCCTTGTGCTGAGAAAAAGAAATTCTGGTCGAATATAGATGACAGCGGTCTGCTCACCGTTCCTAATCTCATTCTGGGTGGCGATTTGAATATAATCCTCTCGGAGGATGAAAATTGGGGGGGGGGGCTCTCATTCAGGGCAAAGCCTTGCCTTTTACAGTGATTTATTTTCCAAAAACAATCTTGTAGACATCTTGCCATCCAGTCTGGTTCCCACTTGGAGAAATGGCCGCGCAGGTAATGACTTGGTTTCCAGACGCCTGGACCGTTTCTTTGTTTCTGACAGTTTACTACACCAGACGAGCCTGTTTAAGTCGTGGGTAGAACTACCCTATGTATCTGATCATGCTCCCGTAATTCTGCAACTGCAAGCTTCATCGGCGCACTATGCTTATCCATACAAATTCAATCACCATTGGCTGGAAGACTCAGACTTTACTCTTTTAGTTCATTCCGTTTGGAAGAATCCCTTATTTTTGCAGGAAACCAATCCCCAACAGCGTATGGTGTGGAAGCTTAAGGTATTAAAAAATCACACAAAATCCTGGTTCAAAGAAAAAAAGGAAAAAGATCACCACAACTTAATTGAACTGGAGAGTGCAATTTCTAAGCTCATAAAGAAGTCGAGCAGAGGCTCTTTATCATTGGAGGACAATGAGATTTTAAAGGACCTGGAACATACAAGAAATAGCATTCTTTGCGAGGAGGAAAACAGATGGAGGTTGCGGAGCAGAGCCACCTGGCTAAGAGGCGGGGACGCAAATACAAAATTTTTTCATAAGGTTTCCAGCTTTAACAGAAATAAAAAATTTATTTGGTCCATCTCTAATGAGTCCAGTGGCACGCATACAGGGCATAAAGCTATAAAAGAGGCGGTTGTTTCTCATTTTTTTCATTTCTTCAAGGCCAACGATAGCACAAGCTTATCTGATAGCTCCTTCCTTGCAAACCTCTACCCAACCATGGTATCCGAGGTGGAAGCTGCTGAACTTTACAGACCTGTCACACTGCTGGAGCTGAAATTTATACTGACCCTTTTCAAGAAAGAGAGAAGTCCAGGCCCTGATGGATGGACTTCGAAATTCTTCATCCATTTTTTTGACCTCATAGGAGATGACCTTCTGCAAATGGTGGAGCATTCACGTATAAATGACAAAGTCATTGGAAGCATAAATTCCACTTTTTTAGCTTTAATCCCCAAGGAAAATAACTCTGCCTCCTTCAACGACTACCGTCCTATCTCACTCTGCAATCTTATCTACAAAATTATTTCAAAAATCCTCTCGAACAGAATCAAGCCATTTTTAGAAAGATGCCTATCTGCTGAACAGATGGAATTTCTCAAAGGCAGAAGAATCCAGGACGCCATAGGAGCGGCTCATGAAGGTCTTCATAGCATTAAAAAGAAAAACACAAAGCCCCTGGTACTGAAACTTGACCTCAAAAAAGCCTTTGACAGCATCGACTGGGGCTTCCTAAGGTTGATTTTACTCTTAGCTGATTTTGGTATTAAGTTGACAGATTGGATGATGGCCTGTGTTTCTAGTGCATCTTTTGTTGTTCTAATTAATGGAGAGGCGACCAAGTTTTTCAGAAGCGAGAGGGGCCTCCGGCAGGGCTTCCCTCTATCTCCATATCTCTTCATCTTGATTATGGAAGGTCTCAGTTTGCTGCTAACAAAAAACATCTCCGAACAACAAATCTCAGGTATAAAGGTTTCAAAATTTATAAATTTGGTTCATCTAATTTTCGTTGATGATGTCCTCTTGATGTCAAAGGCTACTCCTTCATAATGGATTGTGATACTAGAGCTGCTTCAGATTTTTTGCACACCTTCGGGCCTTAATATCAATTTTACAAAATCTACAGCTCATTACTGGGGTTTAACAGGAAATGAGCTCTGCTCCTTAAAAGAGTCTCTACCTTTCACTTTTGTAGATTTATGTCAAGGTTTCAAGTACCTGGGTTATGTATTAAAGCCAGGAGCAAAAAATTCTGATGACTGGTGCTAGTTAGTGGCAAAGTTCAATAGGAAGATTAGTTTCTGGTGCAAAAAGTGGCTATCCATAGGAGGGCGTTTTATCCTCGTCAACTCAGTGCTACATAGTATTTCTGTCTTCTAGATGTCTTTGGAGAAACTTCCCTCTTTGATTCTGAATCTTATACGCAGGCTGTCTTTCAACTTTCTTTGGAATGGTCAGAAGGACACCCACCGTATCCACCTTTGCAGCTGGAATATCATTTCAAAACCTATTAAAATAGGGGGTTGGGGACTCAAAAATTTGGCTATTTTTAACACATCTCTCCTAGCCAACTCTTTTTGGCGGGCTTTAACTCATAACAGTCTCTAGCACCGTGTCATCTTTGATAAATACTTGGGGAAAAAGTCCCTTCTTGATTGGATCAGAAAACCTTCACTTTTTCAGCAGAGGGCGTCCCCATTTTGGAAGGGACTTTTATCATCTTCTAATGTCATCTTGCACTGGCTCAGATGGAGGCCAGGCTCAGGCAAGGACATCTCTCTTGGAAGAGACAAGATTCTTGGATTGGAGAACCGTTCGATCCTCCCTTCCTCCCTAAGATCCCTTCTGGATTCTTGTAATTTGGTTTGTTTAGCCCAAGCGCGTGTGAATTCTATTGCCACCCCCCTGCCGGATACTTGGTTCAACAGTAGTCAGCTTAATTTTGGTGGAGTCGATGCATCAACCTGGGATGACTTCACTCAAGCTCTTAGGAGCGCTGGAATTTCACTTTTCGATAATCCTGATACTCTCATTTGGGCGAGGGGTGATGCATCGGGTTCCACTACTGTTCAAAATATTTACTTGGCATTAATTCAGCAGCTGAATTACCAGGTTGACCTGAAGTGGTTCCAACGGATGTGGAATTGGCCAATTCCTCTAAAGATAAAAATCTTTGTATGGCTCTCTGCAAAAGAGAAGACACTTACCTAGGACATGTTGCAAAAGAGAGGCTGGGAAGGGCCAGGAATCTGCAAGTTATGCAATCAGTCTACGGAAGATATTCACCATCTCCTCATTCACTGCCATTTTTCAAGGGTTGTCTGGCAGAGGCTTCTCTCCCATTTTTCAATTAACATTCAATGGGATGATACCTTTGTCCTTGATTGTTTTCTGCGGTGGTCAAAGGACACTAATGCCCCGGACAGTTTGGCAGCTCATGCTTGCTGGCAACTTTGGATTGAAAGAAATAAGGTGATTTTCGAAGACAGCTCCCCCTCCATCCTCTCAGTATTGCATAGAACCCTGTCGGCTTTCTCCTGGCAGCCGTCCACAGTAAAGACTCTGCCACTTCAAGTCTGTGAGTTCACTCCAAAGCAGGGTTTCACCGTTGCATGTTTTGACGGAGCAGCCTCTTCAAATGGTCTTCGATGTGGGGCCGGAGGCATTTTCAGATTTCATCCTTCGAGAGTTACCAAGTGGTTCATCAACTGCGGAGCGGGTACAAATACCAAAGTGGAGTTGTTGGGTTTGTGGGCAACCCTCACTCTAGCATCCTTCTGGTCAATTAAGTATCTCCACGTCCTTGGCGATTCGCGGGTCATCATTGACTGGGTAAATCACAAATGCAATCTCAGCACTGTAAACATCGAAGGCTGGAAACAAAAAACTTTGGATTTGGCAAAAAATATTTATGATCTCAGCGTCCACCATGTCTACAGAGTTCATAATAAAGAAGTTGATGCCCTTTCTAAAAGAGCCTTATCAGAAATCGAAGGGAGACTGACAGTTTTCCACTCGGACAATGGGCGGGAGTGTCAACCCTCTTGCATTAATATCTTTGAAATGCCAAGGGTAGGTGAAGGTTAATTGACATCTGAAGGCAGCCTCTGTTAGTGATATAGTGACAACGAAGGGCAGTTTTTTCAGGCAGATTTCCCCTCGAGATTCCTACAGTTTTTTGGTTGGCTCATAGCTCATTCCTTCCAACCTATTTCTATTAGTCCAGAGTACTATTGACTCCTCCTGAAACCATTCTTTTGGACTATTGGGAGGACTGATTAACATGTCACTGTTGCTGCTGTAAATTTTTTTATACCTAATATAAATTTGCGATAATTTTTTCCTGGAAAAAAAAACGTGCATTATTTTTAATTGGTATAACTATATTAAAATAAACTATTTAATTTTAAATTTTTTAAAATATACCAAAACTGTAATATCTAAACTTTTAAAACCTTCGATTTGACCTGAGCAATCATAGAAGGCCCAATTTTTAAAAGTGAACAGGAAAATAGGAAATGTTTAATTTTAATTTTTTAAAATATACCAAAACTGTAATATCTAAACTTTTAAAACCTTCGATTTGAACCTGAGCAATCATAGAAGGCCCAATTTTTAAAAGTGAACAGGAAAATAGGAAATGTTTAAGACGTGATCAGTAGCAGTAATTATTAATAATTATAATTTTGTTGAAAGGTGTATATTTATTGATAATTGACATATTTAATAAGTTTTTAATGTTTAATCAGTTTTATATCGACAAGATTAAATATTGATGAAATATTTTTAGTGATTAATAAAGATTAAGGTTTTGTTACATAGTGGAGAGATAAATATTTAATATTTATCAATTTATATTCAGGTTAGACTGGGTTTTTGGGTCACTTGATTTTGTCTAAATTTACATCGCCAGATTCCAATAATTAACCAAGCCCATATTCATCTAATTTGAATAAACACCCATATTCATCGAATTCGAATTCATGTTAATTATGCTAGGTCAAACTGAGCGCGCTTCTTTGATTTAGAATCTTAGTAAATAAATAAGGCCTATCGAATTCGGATTCAAGTTCTCAGCGCGCTTCTTTGATTTAGAAGAGAAAATGACGTTCTTCTTTCAATCGATGGCGAAGGACATCCGGGTGGTTGATTTCTGTATTTCTAGCGTGGTGTGTGTAAATCAGGAATTTCTAGGAAGAGCTTTGAAATCCGCTTTACCCTTGGTCATTGGCCTTCCATTTTATTGAGATCGTCCTAGCTTCAAAATGATTTATATTACTACTTCAAAAGTATCTAGAGCGAGAATAATAGAATTTTACAAACAAAGAAGTCATTTAACACACATTAAAAGGATGAGGTGAGAAAAAACATTATTTTTATTGGAATGTATTTTTTTATTTTATTAATTAATTGGTAGTTATATTATTTTGATCTTATTTTTTTTAATTCAAATAATTTTAAGATTGTTGAAATTGTGTATTTTTGTTATTTAAATTGTAAGTTGATTATTTGAATATATTTAAAAAATTAATTATACTTTCATTTTCATTTTAATAATTCAAAGGGATCAAAATTACTAAAAATTCAAGGAGATCAAAATGATTAAAAAGGGCAAATATTATATTTGTGGTTCAAATTATGATTTTGATCCTTTCAACTTACTCTACTTTAAGCTATAGTAGATAAAATTACAATGTAGCTATTAATTTTTTTTTAATAAATGAATTCCTACAAGATTGCTACCATAAATGTGATCATTCCTTTTCTACGGATGATACTAAGACGTTTTGTCACCTATAGTGATTGTAAGAAACCCATCATTTGTCCATCCATGTATTCTTACCTATGGAAAATATATGCAGCAAGAGCGAGGGATGTCATGCCCTTTATGGAATCTTTGTCGAATCGAGAAATTTGATTCTTTCTTAACCATTAAGTTGATGATGATGATGATCAGCAAGAGCGAGGGATGTCATGCTCTTTATGGAATCTTTGTCGAATAGAGAAATTTGATTCTTTCTTAACCATTAAGTTGATGATGATGATGAACTAAAGTGAGATTTTTTAGATATACTCCTGAAACTTCACATCCATATAAGTTAACTAAAATGACTAGATTATGAAAAAATGATTTTTTTTTTTTATCCCAAAACCAAAAGTATATTGATTTACAATTTTTTTCGAACCCATAATAAGATTTCCACCCTTGTTTATCATTTTTTTTTTCAAAAATACAGATTCAATTAGACTTGTGATGAATATTGATATTTATGAATGAAATTATTTTACTTATCATTTACTTTATAATTAACATAATTATAATTTAAAATGTTTAGACAGATTTTTAAAATATTTAATTTATAAAAATAATAAATTTTAAAAATCAAATTTTTCGTATGGCACTCACATGAACATGTTCTAAATTTTTTGTTATTAGAAAAACATCTATCTCGATGAGCACTCATACATGTTTTAAATTTCCTTCAATTGGGTTTTATTAAGAAAATTTCACTCCTCATACTTACTTAGTGTAGTGCAAGTAATTGGAAAAATTTGGCTTGTGATGGGTAATCCGCATACCTCCCTTTCTACATCCTACATTAAATGATGAGTAATGAGAGTATGTTATCTGAAATTATTCTTATGTCTAAATATTATAAGTCATGTGGATTAATGACCTCAAGTAAATTAGGATTGTTCATGTTTATAAGTGTGTAAGTGAAATGGAAATATTATAAATCATATGGATTAATGACCTCAAGTGAATTAGGATTGCTCATGTTAATACATGTGTAAGTGAAATGGAAAAAGATGGATGCACTAGCTTATAAAGTAAGTTAATATGTTTTGAGTTTTTAAATTTTTAAATATTTAAATTAACTTAAATTATAATCATTTAATTTTATGTTATAATTTTAATGATTATGTAGTAAATTTTTTTTTACCGAAAACTGCTTATAAAGTAAGTTAATATGTTTTGAGTTTTGAGTTTTTAAATTTTTAAATATTTAAATTAACTTAAATTATAATCATTTAATTTTATGTTATAATTTTAATGACTATGTAGTAATTTTTTTTATTGACCATTCAATGAAAAATCTTCTCACATAATTCTTAATGAAAAATGTTTTCTCACACAAGTATTATTTGTTATATTAAATATTTTTTACTAATTTTCTCTCTATATAAAATATAATCTATTATATTGTTTATCCAATTCATTATCTTTTATCTATTAAAATATTAATAATTAATTATTTGAAGTATTTCATACATTTAATTTATTAAATGTTTTCTCACACAAGTATTATTTGTTATGTGAAATATTTTTTACTAATTTTCTCTCTATATAAAATATAATGTATTATATTGTTTATCCAATTCATTATCTTTTATCTATTAAAATATTAATAATTAATTAATTAAAGTATTTCATACATTTAATTTAGTAATTATTGTATTTTTTTATTTTTTATAAATAGATTTATATTATTATTATTATTATTATTTAATTCAAAAATATGAGGTATTCTATTATATTCATAAAAAAATGTATGGTTAGATCAAGGATCTATAAAAAACTAGAAATCAAGTCTACACCCTGGCGAGAAGTCATACAATTATCTATCATCAAACCAAAAGTAAAGAAAAATATAGATCCACAACTAGAGTTTAGTACAGAAAAACATAAACTTTCATCTGCGGTGTAAACACAAACCCCCATACCATCCGAGCATATAACTTTAGACTCGATACTAGAAACATGGCTATGTTTTACTTAGATGAATGTAAAGAGAATTCATAAACAAGAGAACCAAACACCCCTTAACCATATGTGTCTTCCACATGCTTCCCATTATATGGCTTGGCATCGCAGAAGCTACCAGGATCCTATGGTTTCTTTTTCTCTTCATCGACGTCAATTGGGAAACTAGTAGAGCCATGCTGTTGGGAGAGACCAAATTATTTCTCTGTTCTTCAAGTTCGCGTGTAGCTAGAGAAACCATGAACTTGATGTCAAATTGGGATTTGCAAAAAAATCAAACTTTCCTTCAAGAATGCGAAGAGCATAGAATATATCTAATTGCTCAATCCTTTTCCGGTGCACCTCTTGGCCAACTATGGCTTTCACTATCCAGTAGGTTTCCGCAATTCTGAAGTATTTGGTGTCCCTAGTGCTAGAGTAGAATGAATTATCGACCCATCCCTCAAATTCCTCTAAGATCTGTATGTATGACAATTCTTCCCTCTGCTCTTGGACCCATTCTTCAACCTCTTCAAAGACTCCCTTCTCCTCCAACAAGAACAATTATACGAAGTGGTTCCCAACAACCCACACATCTCTTACTACTCACGAGTTGGATGTAGGACCGCTGGAGGTGGAGGCTTCCCTGTCATGCCTACCACCCCATATAATTTTACCACCTCTGGTCATCAGGTGCACCATCAAAATCTAGAAACAATTGGAGACAGATCTACCCAAACTACTATGAACAAATAGAGCCTACATAATCACCACACAAGAGGGCCTCAGATCTAAGTCAGGAGCCTTTCTCTTCACTTGCAGGGTCTTGCAAGTGCGGGTTGCATTTGTTGGTGTGCTATGGAAATTCATCATCCTTTGAGCTATATTACCCCCATTCTCAATCATGAAAAAATGACTCATACCAACTCTCCTCTTGTGGTAATGAAACCTAGTACGACTCGCATCTCCTTCCAGATGCTTCAATTTTCTCAAACATGAAAAATGTGTACTAGTTCCCTACCACTCCTCCTCGTTTGCATGTTGAATAATCATTCCTCTTGAAACGTCCTCTGCCCCGACCATCTTGTCCATCATGTTATAACATCAATATATCATCTTCCCTCTCCCCAATTTCATCGTCATGTGGCATGTGTGTGTTTCTCGTCGCATTGTGCCACAACCACTCCACGTGGGCTCGTGTTGTCCCGTAGGTGTCCACCCCATGTGGGAAATATTCTTTAATTTTTATTTATATTTTAAAATGTTATTAAATCTTATTGACAACAACAACTTGGAGGAAGTGACTTCATACAAATATTTTAGAATTGATATCCACCACAAGCTCAACTCGAATTATAACATTGAAAAAATCATTACTAGGAGATGGAAAGCTTATTATGGGCTTGAAAACAATTGTAAATCAATCAATCTTTGGATATGGGATAAGAAGAAACTCCTCTTTTAGAATCTTGTTACATTTGCTATTCTATATGGATGTGATGTCTGAGGATGCAGTATCTCTCGTGAATCTTGGATAAAGATGGAGAAAATACAAAAGAATTTTATAACCTATAATCTCAAAATTAAAGGAAATACGCCCAATCTCATCCTCATATTAGAGGAAATCCTTTTCCCCATTGAGAGCATAGATATGACTAGATACCTAATGTATAAGAACAATTTAAACAACATGGAAGACAAGAGGCTTCCTAAAATTTCTTCAAAATCCGATCATAACCACCTTTGACTCAAGCGAGGATGACATAAAGATGCAAAGTCTTGGCTAAGCTAGTGGGGAATCATGGAAGACAACATTTTGTGGAATAAGGATACTATTAAAATATCATTAAATCAAAATTTAAGGAGAAAATATGGTGTGATAAAGAGTTAGAGGAAAAAATAAAATTAAGGTATTGTAAGGATGTAATCAACCCTAATATTGAAGATCAAAATTTCTAATCTTGAAGATCAAAATTATCTCTCTGTTGTGACAAGTGTAAAGAAAAAAAATAATCCTTGCTAAGATAAGAACAAATTCTCAGGAACTCCATATTGAAACTAGGCGTTGGTCAATTCCTAAAATTCCATGGGATGAAAAGGTGTGTCAACTTTGTGACACTAAGAAGGTTGAAGATGATTTTTTTTTTTCTTAGATTGTCCATCCTTTACGAGATAAGATCTCAATTTCAAAATATATGTCACACTACCAACCTTCGTAACCTTTTAAGTCAACAGAAAAATGATGATGTTGGAAAGATTTTCTTAATGATTTGTTATCGCAGAAACATAATTCTAAAGAATTGCAAGTAATCTCTTGCCCTCTTAAGAACTCATAGACCAATTCGCGTAGCTCTCCTCAGGCTTCCTACTTTCAATATAGAAATAAAGTAAGAGAGCTAACTTACCTTGGCCTCGAGCTTCTTGGAAAGTAAAAAATCAAGAGAGATGCTTAAGAGCGCAATGTACCTTAATCATCATCATCATCATCAATTTACATATCATACGATTTATAATTCTTCATCACATATTTTATATAAATTTTGATATATTTATATGTGATTTCATTTATTTTTTCAATATTTATGTTAATAACATTTTCAAATATTTATTTAAAAATTCTCTTTTATTTTTTATTTGTATGTGATTTAATTTATTTTATCAATATTTCTATTCATGTCATTTTAAAATATTTATTTAATATTCCTATTTATTTTTTAATAAATATATGTTAATTTATTATGTTAATTAAATTTTTTAATTATTTTTAATATTTAATTTATCTATTCATGTTACTCATATATTTATAATTTATGATTCCTCATTCATATATCATATCAGGTTTGATATGTTTGTTTATACGATTTGATTTTTTTATTAAAAATTGTATTCATGTCATATTAAATTTTAAATGTGCATTTAACATTTTCATTTTGTTTTTTCAATAAATATATATTTATTTATTTTATTGATTAAAATTTTAATTAATTAATTTATTTTATTGATTAAAATTTTAATTAATTTCAAATATTTAATTTATTTATTGATAATAATTATATATTTCATTAATTGTGATTTTTTAATTTTCTCAACCACTTAATTTATTTATTAACTATATAATGACATATATTTTTGTAAATATTTATGTTCTCAACTACTTTATTTATTTATCCACAACGTAGCTAACATAGATAATATACGAATTGATTAATTAATTATTAACGTGCATTTCGTCAATCTTGGGATTTTACCCATGTGAAAGAATCTGCTATTTATATACAAAATTAATTCTTTATCGTTATGATGCAAAATAAAATATTAACTTACATTTTATTTCTCTTTGTCTAGTTAAAGAGTTATCTTCCATCAAATCATGACCATCAAAACTGACATATAATTTTTTACTTTTCTTAAAAAAAATAAAAAATATAAAGCAGTTTCTATTTTTTAATTAATCTTGTCACTTTTTATTTTATAAGAGTACACTTGTTTTTCCTTATTCTATGTACCTTTTATTATTTTTTATATTGATCATAAGTTTGCTTGTTTTTAATAAAAAAATTGTTTACTCATTTCGATTTAAAAAAAATATTTATATACCACAATTATATAGCATATATACTATATAGTAGAACTTACTTTGACATTTTGAGGGATGAGTAGGTTCATATATATATATATATATATATATATATATAACTTATTTTGACATTTTGAAGGATTGTATATAGAGTAGGTTCTACTATAAATATAGTATATAGTAAAACTTACTTTATTTACTTTCATCAGTATGCATGAGAGCTAAGTCTTAATGTACTGGACTTTAATAGAATATCAAGGTCAACTCCTCGGTTTTAGTATAATTTTGGAGATTGCCATTACACTTGTACTAATGACAACCAAAGCCATCAATGTCTCTATTCTCTTCGTCTTTTCATCATGTGAGAGTTTTTATATGGGGCACTTAGGCCCTAAGCTCAACATCATTTTGTTAATTCTGGACCAAGATTTAGCTTGCTTAGCCGATTTTTCAGTTTGCCTGGTGCTCTGCGCATCCATGCCACGAGAACGAGACAAGCCCTAATGAGGGCCAACCTACTATAGCAGTTTTGGTCGACACAACCGTCGAGGTCTTGCCTCTCGAGCTCTCACGCCAGGCGGAGACCATTTGGGCTCTTTGGGGAAGAACTGGTTCGCATAGGCTCCCTTAGAGCCTTGGCCTCACCATGGCTCGAGACATGCCTCTCGAGATCTAGTTCCAGACGAGGACCATTCGGGTTCCTCTAGGAAAATTTGGTTCAAAGAGGCTTATTAGGAGCCACATCCTTCCCACATTGAGAGTCTCCAAGGTGGATGCTTGATGGAAGAAGAATTTCCACCCAATTGGGTGAAATTCTTTCCTTTCCTACCTTTAACCACCCTGGAGGACCAGCCCGCCACCTGCACCACCATTCCATTTCAGTAGTCAGCTGCAAAGGGATGCATAGTGGAAGAAGAAGCCTTACCTCTGGAGGAACACTCGGGGTAGAACTACACTGCCTCCATGGAAGAAGACCCCGTCACGGACTCTGCTACTGCCTATGACTTTGTCACTGCCACTTTGGAAGAAAAATAGGCTCAAGAGGACCATAGTCACCCAGTGCTAGAATCCTATAGACTCATGGAAGACCACCTGGTCTTAATCTTTGAGATAAGAAGGGACCTAGCTAAGCAGCAACACCACCAGAGTTACTTCAACAAACGTCTGGATTCCCTATATGATTCGTTGTCAAGCGAGCCTGAGAAGAGTCGATGCCCGACATGCTGCCAACTCTTTAGCTTCAGACTCTGTCAAGATGGACGCCCGGGCTCGCCACATGCATAACATTCTCACAGGTTTTCTTTTTTCTCTGGCTTAATGCCTAAGTTTTGTGAATTTTTCCTACACTAGTCTCTGGTTCAAGTCCAATAGGTTCAGGTCTGATAGGTGGTCAGGGCACTTAGTCAACCACATGTTCTAGTTTCCACGATAGTGGCAGAACAAGTGGCAAGTCGCCAGTTATTTGTATGTCGACAATTGTCACTTTTTCTTTAAGCTTTGGAACTGTGAACATTTGTCACATCCATGCATTCTAGTTTCCACCACGGTGGCAGAACAACTGACATGCTATCATATATATTTGGACACGTAAGTTTTCTGCTAATGAAAGGTAATATATATTTTTATTTACCAAAAAAAAAGAACAAATCTTCTTTTTCTAATATTTATATTTTATTAAAAATATATTATAATATATTTTATTATTTGTAAATTTTTATTTTTTATTATTTTTCATTTTTCATTTTTTTCAATAATTTGATTCATTTATTCAAAAGATAAAATAATAATAATGATTTAATTTTAAGGTCATGGTCAAGCTAGACATCAAATCAATATATGAGATCCTCTTGTTTGTGTGACAAGGGACCTCTCTACATAGAGATTTGATTGCTAAAGTTTAAGAATGTGTACATACCCTACCCCTAATAGATTATGAATCTTTATTTCTTTAACCATTTAATTTATTTTATTTGTGTGCCAAGAAACCTCTCTACATAAAAACAATTGACTACTAAAGTTTAAAAAGATATACATACCCTAAACCAATAGATTATAAATCTTTATTTCTTTAACTACTTAATTATTTATTCGAAACATAATATTATATATTCGTAAATCTTTGTTTTTTCGACCACTTTTATTTATTGAAACAATAGATAAATGAGAAGCTTCATCTTCTCAACCACTTAATTTATTTATTTAAAACATCAATTGATTGAACTAATTATGGACATGTATTCCGTCAATCTTGTGATTTTACCCATATGAACGAATCTATCTTTTATATATATAATTAATTCTTTATCTATAGGATACAAAATAAAATATTAACATGCATTATTTTTAATTGGTATAACTATATTAAAATAAACTATTTAATTTTAATTTTTCCAAATATACCAAAACTGTAATATCTAAACTTTATAAATCTTTGATTTCAACCTGAGCAATCATAGAAGGCCCAATATTTGAAAGTGAAGAGGAAAATAGGAAATGTTTAAGATGTGCTAAATCACACTAATTATCAATAATTATAAACAAGTGTTGCATGGCAGCAGAGTCCTGCCAGGTTGGGATGGGAGTAAATGTGAGGTAGTAGAGACACGTGGGTAGAAAGTTGAATTAGATGTGGTTTGCATGTCGAACATAGTAAAGTGAGTATATAGTTTTATACATATGAAATATGTACTTTTATACATACAAAATATGTACTTGTATAAAGTACACATTTAGATTTATACATACACAATTTGTACTTTTATAAAGTACGGGGAAGATATTATATAGAGCATGGACGGAGCCCTCATTGCATACTTTGCCAGTTTTTGTAGCACCCATCCACATGATGCTAAGCAATTAACTATTTATCTAAATACTTACACATTAACAACTTTGTTTTAGCATTATTTCATTGATTTTTTTATTTACACATTTCTTCTACATCTTCTCAATGATAAATCTAATAACATGATGAAATAAGTAGTAGG
>ML781180.1:1142326-1161264 GCA_009831015.1 Picea engelmannii | reverse complement strand
CAAGAAAATATTTAATGCTTCTAGATATTTGTATGCAATATAATTTACATATTCAATAAACATTCAATTAAATAGTTAATAACTCACTTTAATAATTAATACATTAATTACTTATACTAGTGTACATTGGTAGGGTATGTGTGAGTAGCTAGCAGACACATATCTCATGCATGTACTAACGATAAAAAATCATTGCCTCTAGTGCATAGTTCCTATATGATCACCAAGACATGTAGGACAACAGATCAAGTAATGCATCATTTAATAATCTTAACAAACTAAATTATACCAATTCATGAATAACTCATTGTCACAATTAAAATTTCAATAGGAAATCAAAGAGGGTTTTAAACATGGTAGGAACCAAGTGAGTAAACAATAGTGGTATCTCTAATCCCCAATCGTTATTCTCAACTAACATCGAAACATCCTTCCTTCCTAACCTACTTCCATCTTCCATCCTATCCTTTCCTCTGTTGGACTAAGATGGAGCGTCAACTATATTGACCTAACTCCAGATAGAAATCGTAAGTGGAAGTGTCAAACATCTCGACCAATCTTCCCCAACAGGCAACTAGCAGTCGTCATCACACGTCTAGGGGAGCGTGACTTCACACAGCCCTCCCACGACTCTAGGTTTCGGAGGATAAATGGTAGGAAATACCTCCACCCCTCCTCATAGAACTAGGGTCAACACCCTACATCAAGCCATACTGTGCAAATACTATTCTTAGAGTCACGTCATCAAACATCCACTCTGGGTAAGTTGTGCATCCTGTAAAAACCACACTTACCATAGATCATAGTAATATTTCGAATCATAAATTAAAGAGTAAGTACAACTTATAGCATACAATATTTTCCTGATGTCTACGACATCCCGGTCACCTCAATACTATAGTCATTTGGCTATCACATATCTCATCATCCTGTAGGTTAGTTCACCAATAACACATATTGATGCCGATACATCCCAAATTTATATAAAAATCCATATTTGCATTGACACTCAATTAAGAAATGTATTCCTATTTACATCATGCATTACATCTATTATACTTTCAGAACATAACTTGAATTGGTATACATGTACCGAACTTACCCATTTTAATTTTCATGTTTAAATAATCAAATAACTATCTTTGTCATGAGCATATATCAAGTAACATACAAATAGGTCTAGAGGTACACATCTCAATGTCTAACAAAGTCTAAGTGACTCCAAACAAATGCTAAACTTTGAATTGTCAATATTAGTTAAACAACAATGTTCTAACTACCTAAGGTCAAAATATGGGGCATTACAGTTTTTGGATCGCAGGTTCTCGGGGGGCGGGTTCAAAGTTGGGCCTCTTATGTTCCGTGGCCAACAAATCAGACCGACAGTTCCACGATAAACAAAATGATAGGTAGAGTAGTAGACTATAGAAATTTATCAGAAATTAATAATGTCAGTTATAAAATAGAATATTAATAAGGTCTGTTACATAGGTTCGTGGAGAAAAACACTAAAACATTAGCATTGTCAAACTATTTTTCTTTAAAAGTAAGGCTTTTCTTGGACAAAAAATATATAGCATTGCCGAATTGGTTTTCTTTGCACATGCTTTATAGATCATGGATAGAGCGGTCATTCCATACTTAGCCAGTTTTTGGATCGCAGGTTCTCGGGCTGTCGGTTTAAAAAATGGGCCTCTGTTGTTTCATTCCCTATACAAATTGACAAGCGGGCTTGCGAACTATACAATATTATTATAAAATAAATAATGTATGTTATATATCTTTGGAAATTACATGAACATTTAAAACATCAATGTCGTTGAAGACCAAAAAATTAGCATACAATAGGCATTTTGCACCCAGCAATTCCGTCATATACATGAGATAGTAATTTATAGAATATTATAACATTGTACGAAGATGTATACTAATTTGTATAATTCTATAAAACTTCATACATTTTGTACTGAACAATTACGTAGTTGTGGGTTGGTGGAGTTCCGGGTTAACACTTTTCATGTCCAGTGTGTTACGTGATATACATTTTGCACGAAAGACTTCGGTCATATACATTTTTCAGCAAACAATTCCATGATATACATGACAAAGAGAAATTTGTAGAATATTATAACGTTGTATGGAGATTTAAAGTAATTTATATAATGATATAACATGTCTTAGTTAATGAATAGTATAAGCTATTTTTTAAATTTTATTCAATAATTTTTTTTTATAAGTAAGATTGTATAAAATTCTGTCAAAATGGAGTACACATAATTTCCATGGTTTCAAGCTTTAAATACTGAGCTTCCCTAAGGGAAAACTAGCTTAGCCAAGCAAACCACTTCATAACTTAAGTGTAGATTGTCACTGATACAAAAATAGTTCAAAATTCTGGCCCATAATGTTGGGCGCTAGAACTGTAGAAAGTGTAGATAGCCTAATTATAACAACCATGGACAAAATGCATGAAAGGTTGGCATGCACATGACAAAACAACAAACAAAAACAAATCACCGGTATGGGTTGTAGTGTAGTGACGCGGCCATGCAAAAGGCGTGAAATGTCGTGTCCCCGGGAGGAGGCAGCTCCTCCTAGAGTTGTGTGCAGTCCAATTGCATAACATTCCCTGTCTCTGATGGTAGGTTCTTTTCCTTCTAGACATGCTCCGAGCATGATGGAAGCCTCTGGTCCTCACAGTCTGCGTCTGTGTGGCCCAAATTTTCCAGTGGAAACACCGGTGCCAAGGTTGCTGTTACTTGGGTTGTTGCTGATTGGGCTGCCTCTGGTCCAGGGAGATGAGCACCTTGTAATATGGAGAACAACTATAGGAGTCGAGAGGATTTTCCATTCCAGTATTTGTAGGAAGAACCGAAGGTCATCCATGTCCCGACGCAGGTCGAATACCAAGCTATGCACCAATGTAAGGCATGTTTTCCACTCGTATTATGGGTCAGCGTTGGAACCCACTCGAGATTGGGGTTGTTGTCACCAATTTTGACTGGCTTCCGAACTATCTATCTGAAATTGGGTGTCATGAAGCTATTCTTGAAGTGACTGGGTGGCTAGAGAGTTAGGATGGGCCAAAGGGCCTGGGTGTGAAACAAATGTGGAATTGGCTAAAGGTCCTGGGTTGTTGTTTAGTGAGACCCCTGAGCAGTCCAAATCCTCCATTCTGTTGGCAAGGGACGTAGGAAGGGGTGGGAGAGATGTGGGAATTTGAGTCGACTGCGCCAGGGAGGAGGATGAGGTGGCCAAAGAGGAGGAGGATAATAGGGAGGGAGCAGGCGAGGGACACAGGACAAGGTGGGGTCAGTTTGGCTGGCAGGATGGTCAGCCTTTAGAATTCCTTCATAGCCAGGGCATCTCCAGGACAGTGGGAGACCGAAAATGAAGTAGGAACAGAGTAGGGCAAGAGAAATGTAGAGCAGGGAAATGCTGGGAAGGAAGCTGAGCTATGAGAAGAAAAAGTAGGAAATAATGAGCCATCTAGATCCGCTGGAGAGATTTAAATAGGTTGGGTAGCTAGTGAGGTTCCATAAATGGCTGCACACGCAGAGTAACGGTGCAGCGAGGGTGCTGGTCCGTCGAAAGGATACAAAGGAAGAACAGGGTGCACTGAGAGTAATGGCACCATGCCTCGAGCGAGATGAACTTGAACTGATTTGGTAGTTGGGAGTGAATGGCATGCGGTCATCGCATCGCCAACACCATAGAGTATCGCTCCTGGCTTCTCTGCTCGACGCATGTGCTGTACTAGCAACCCATCCACGAGAAAAGGGAATAAATGTGAAGGATTATAGACACGTGGGCAAGACTATTGTTTATTTTCATATGACCGTGGAAAAAATACACAGAAATAGTAGTAATGAGTTGGTGTGCTGAAATTTGGGCTTTATTGTTCCATGGCCTACAAATTGCACCCAGAGTTCTGCGACATACAATTCGACAATTGGAGTTGTGGAATATTTGATATTTAAGGGTGTACATATGTTACAAAGAAGAGAAGATAGATACAAAATATGTAATTTGATTAAGTAGATATATAGATCATTGTGGTTGTCGGGCTCACAGGCTGGAAATTGTGCTGCCATAGGTTCATGGACAAAAGCATAAAAAGACTACCAACACCGAATTAGTTTTCTTTAAAAAAAAGGCACAAGAGCTTCATTCCGGGTTGTCAGGGTGGTGGGTTGAAAATTGGGCTACTGTTGTTCTGTCGTCTACAAATAGCACTGAGAGTTCCACGAAATACAAATTGAGAAGTGGTTTTGCGAACTATTTGAATTTTTGGATCGCGGGTTCTCTGGCTGAAAATTGGTTTTACGTTGTTCTGTGGCCTAAAAATAACACTGAGAATTCCACGATATACAAATTGACAAGCGGTCTTGTGGACTATTTAAAATTTTGGATCACGGGTTTTCAGGCTAGGGAGCTAAAAATTGGCGTTCTGTTGTTCCGTGGCCTACAAAATTCAAATATGTAATTTGATGAAGTAGATATATAGAGCATGCACAGAATATTCATTCCGGGTTGTCGGGATTACGGGCTGAAAGTTGGGCTTCTGTTGTTCTGTGGACTACAAATATCACCAAGAGTTCCGCGATATACAAATTGACGTGCTCCTTTGAGGAATAGAATTTTTGAATGGCGGGTTCTTGGTCTGGCGGCTGAAAATTGGGCTTCTGTTGTTCTGTGGCCTACAATTAGTCCATAGAGTTCCATGATGTACAAATTGACAAACAAACTTGTGAACTATTTGAAATTGAAGGCGCTCGTGTCAAACAAGTTTAACATTCCCGAATCAGTTTTCCTTTTTACATATGCTGTTGGAGTAAGAAATAAATAAATAGTACTGACGTCTATTACATAAGATGGTGGAGAAAGTGTGAAACAAATATGATTCCCAAATTTCTTTTTTTTTTAAAAGCGACTTCTTGACTTAGGCATTTTTTGGATTGTGGGTTCTCGGGCTAGGGACGTAAAAAACGATCTTGTGTTCTTTCGTGCCCTACAAATATCACCAACATTTCCACGATATACAAATTGAGAATCGGACTTGGGGAGTATTTGCATTTTAGGAAGCTTATGTCCAAAAAATTCAGCATTCGCGAATTAGTTTACTTTACATAGGTTTTACATACGCTGGTGGAAAAGAGGGAAAAAATTATAGTACCAGTGTCTGTTACATAGGGTGGTGGGCAGAAGAACGAAATAAATAACATTCCTGCATTAGTTTTCTTTAAAACAGGGATCCTCGACACAAGAAATTAAAATTTATGAAATTATAGGTTCCTACAGACCATAAACTATACATAGCAAATACACAATTTTTTAAATAAGACATTTACTTTTATAGATACGAAATATGTAATTTCATAAAGTATGGGGATGAGATTTTATAGAACAATGACGGATCCCTCATTCCATGTCCTACAAAGAGTAGGCAGAGATACGCGGTGTACAAATTGAGAAGCGGGCTTGCGGACTATTTTAATTTTAAGGGCCATTTTGACAAACATTGTGCAGGACATGTTGCAAAGATGCAAGAAATAACAATCTCTTTACATTTGAGTATAAATAAAGTAGTGAACACAATTTAATGACATTTATATAAAAAAATAATAAAACGTGTTACATATTGCTGAAAATTTAAAAACACACACACACACACACACACACACACATATATAAGTGAAATATGATATCTTGAATTTGAGTAAGTGATTTATGTCATAGTCCATTATAAAAATGAAAAATCTAGGAACACATAAAATCAGGAGGAAAACTAGCCTTCCCGAATTAGAGCATAGACGAAACCCTCATTCCATACTTAGCCAGTTTTTGGATTGCGGGTTCTCGGGATGGGGACCTGAAAAGCAAGTTTTTGTTGTTCCATGACCTTCAAATAGCACTGAGAGTTCTGTTATGTACAAATTGATAATGGGACCTACGGACTGTTTGAATTTCAAGGGGCTTGTGTCCCAAAAAATTAACAGTCGGGAATTACTTTTCTTTCCATAGGTTTTACACATGGTGGTGGGAAAATGTGTATAAAATATAGTACCAATGTCTGTTACACAGGGTGGTGGATAGGAGGACAAAATAAATAGCATTCCCGAATTATTTTTCTTTAAAACAGGGGCTCTTGGATACAAGAAATTGGAATGTATCAAACTATAGGTTCTTGGAGAGCATAAATTGTACATAGCAAAAACATAATTTTTTAAAGTAGATATTTACTTTTATACATATGAAATATGTTCTTTTATAGAGCATGTACGGAACCCTCATTCTATATAGTGTGATGGAGCCCAGATTACATGCTTACGCAGTTTTTGGAGTGCAGGTTGTCGAACTAGCAGGCTAAAAATTGGAAAAAAATGAAACATGTTACATATTCCTGGAAATTTAAAGAAACATATATATGTGTGAAATATGATATGTCGAATTTGAGTGAGTGATTTATGTGATACTTTATTTTTAAAAAGAAAAAAAGAGAATATAGATAAAATAAACATAATGACTTCACATTCAGCATAACTAAAGATAAACAATCCAGGAAGACATAAATATATAAGGAGACAAAAGAATAGTTTTATTTGGAATATATGAAAAAAATAATAGTTTGTTACATATTGCTGGAAATGTAAATGCGTTTTTCATATAGACTGGGATTGGAGCTCCCGTGGACCATAACATAAATATGTACAAGAAATAGGAGTGTGGAAACAAGTTGGACACACTAGAATGTAATACTTGAAAAGTAGAAATGTGAAGATCAGTTTTTGTCTATAGATTTCTACTTAGAAAAAAAATAACTAGATTGATCAAGAAAGGACTATCACTATACACTTACATGGATGGTACGTATAAGTAATTTTTGTGTTTGGTTGGTTATGCCTTTCCCTACTGGTTTTTGTGGGCAACCCACTTCAATAACTGGATTGATACACAAAGGATTTATGCATTTTCCTGTTGGATTCCGTGGCTGATCCACTTCAAGTTCTCTTCAATATAGCTTCTCAAGGGGGCGACATTGATGTCATTGTGGATTCAAATGTTGAAAAATTCATTTTATAATTCTCTTAGATCAATTGAAAGTTTACACAGACCTTCATGAATGTCTCCATTATGTAGTGAATACACGACTAGCCAGTTGTCCACCTCTTCTTCATCATATTCAACAATTTTGTAAATTTTTTATAAATACAAGGCCTTCAAACTATCAACTTGTTGATCAAAGGATTGCTTGGTTAACATCAGGGAGTTGAGGATTAAGCTAGGGTCCTGGAAGTCATTTTACTTTCCTCCTAAGTCTATTTTGGTGAGCTTTCTGAATAATGTTTCTTTCTTTGATATTTCTTTCTCACACGATTTCACAATTAGGTACAGGTTCTTCACTTTCTGTTTCCAACATGCTTCTAATTGAGTGAGCCTTTTTTTGGATGAAAGATCATGTTGTGCTTTTCTCGTCTTTGGCATGTTGTTGACATGAAAGGAGAAAGGGATGACCGAGTGCACATAGAAATTTTATTCATTCCTTAAATCCGTTTGCAAAAGTAAGAGCAAGTTATGTGACCTTCTCCCCAGGGAGTCCATATTATGTGATGTTTCCTAGGCCTTGGCAATTAGTTCTATTATTTTGTTGATATTTTTCTCGACATATCATCTACAGGATGTGAGGAAGCTGGAGGACCTTTTTAGATTTGTTGCAGGGGTGCAAGTAGGTGCAGGCATGGCTATTTCCAAGTAACTGCCAAGCAATGGCATAGGAAACAAAGCTTCCTCTAATTCCTTAATACGATTCTTTAGTCTGGCATTTTCAGATTCAATGACTCCAACAGAATCATGAAGATCATCTCTGGTTTCCCTGTGAAGTTTAGAGATTTTGGATGCGTGCATATTGGCAAAGTCAAGTTCTGAACAATGTTTTATTTTCTTAGTTTTTACATCTCTTTTTTCAATGGTTAATTTTTTTTATTTGGTTTCAAAAACAATGCTCTGGAATACGAAGGATTCATCTTCATAAAAAATATCAGTACCAACCATGTCCATTGAGAAGGCATGCTGAATTGCATGTGTGGGATGATCAAGGTTGAAGAATATGCTTTCGAGATCAGCGTCAAGATCCATGTTTTGTCTGTAAATTTCGGGCTGCTCCGCCTCCCCTACAATTCTTAGTATTAAATATTTAGAAAGAAGACACACACACACACACACACACACACACACATATAAATATTATTTTTTGTCATGCACACGTGCGAAGGTAATGACCATAGGGAAGAGCAAGCAAGGAAGGAATGGCCAAGTCTGAAAGTGCATGGTTCAGGATCATGGTTCTCGGGCGAGCGGGTTCAAAAGAAGGCCTCTATTGTTCGGTGTTCTACAAGTAGCACACAAAGTTCCACAATATAGAAATTGAGAAGCGGACTTGCAGGTTGGCTGAGATTTGATAGACCATCTACATTTTATGGATCGTGGGTTCTTGGGTTGGCAGGGTAAAAAGTGACACTCTATTGTTCGGTGCCTTGCAAATATCTTATGATAATAAATTGAGAAGAGGATTTGTGAGGTAACTATCTCAAAATTCTACTCCAGGGTTGGTGGGCTCCCACAAATGAGCAATACATATTTTCGGGCTGTACATTGGGTTGATTTCCTCCATATAGAAATTTGGTTCTCGGGCTGGCAGGCTCAAAATTTCCTGAGCAAAGCAAAGAGATCCATCCGACTCCCACTACACATTTTATAGTTCATGTGCAGCACCAAGTCTGTGATTACCAAATCAATGTGTGTAGAAACGAGGCAAAAGTAAATATGTTCCTTTATAAAGTATGGACATGAGATTTTATAGATCGTGTACCAATATCACATTACATACTTGCGGGTTCTCAGACAGGAGGGGTCAAAAAATAGGCCTCTATTGTTCCATTTTTTACAAATAGCACATACAGTTCCGAGATATACAAATTGACAAGCGGACTTGCTGGGTGGCTGAGAATTTATAGAGAATGTACAGTTTATGCATCGTGCATTGTCGGGTTGGCAGGGTTAGAAATGGGTCTCTATTGTTCGGTGCCCTACAAATTTCTTATGATGCATAGATACCTTATTCCATACTTAGCCGCTTATTTGGATCATGCACTTCCGAGCTGCACACTGTGCCTCTAATGTTCTGTGTCCTACAAATAACAATTATAGTATGGAGATATACATATTGACAAATGGACTTGTGGGATAGTTGTCTCAACATTGCAGTTCTGCTAGATGGAGGACATGCAGTGTAGTGGATTCTCAACACAAGAAATAGAAAAAAAAAACATACCTTCAAACAAGTTTGACAAATTCATAGAAAGTAAAGGAAAAATTGTTTACTATGGAACAGAGGCAGAAAAAGAATGCACCTTTTAATTGATTCCTGTACATGTCTGGGTAGGAGTTCTTTGCGCCTTCTAGTTTTCCTTTTCGTATCTATCAACAAACATAAAAAACAAAAGGGATATGAACATAAGCTCAAATGCTAAGAAAAAGGCAACTACTATGTACATATATACAAAAAAAAAATTGAACAAGATGAATAGAGTCACAAATAGTTTTTTTGAGGATGTACCTTATTTTTTCTTTTTTTGCACAATGTATATTTTATAATTAGAGTAGAAGACCGTCTATATGCTCACCAGAACGCTATGTGTAGAAATCAGGGATACATATATGCTTTGAAACATAAAAACATGAGTTTGCAATAAGTTTGATGTATATGTCATAATTCAAGTGCAATACCAATTGTATCGTGATCAGACCAATATGTGTCTAAGATAAACATATTGTATTGAGAAATGGGCACATTGGATCAGACATGGTTAATAAGTGCATTTTGCAGATGGGCTGTGTTGTTCAGAAGAAACCGCAGACTGTATTTGCACATGTAGTTTTGCAATTCTTTTGTTCTACAGTATTTTGCAACATGTCAATATTGAAGTCTCCTACAAGTACAATGGGTCCATTCAGATGAAAATGGTCCAATGCATTGAAAATAACATTTACTATGTTGGATAATGCTGCATGGGGAGAAACGTATAGATTTAGTATTGCAACTTCTATTCGATGGGATTTTTTTTTGGCAAGCACCAGTTCAACATTCTTTTCTTCGATATGTATGTGGTCCAAAATTGGTACATGTTTTTTCACCAGTATCATCACCCCATGTGTAATGTGA
This sequence comes from Picea engelmannii, assembly GCA_009831015.1. Classification (NCBI taxonomy): domain Eukaryota; kingdom Viridiplantae; phylum Streptophyta; class Pinopsida; order Pinales; family Pinaceae; genus Picea; species Picea engelmannii. Next base: position 1,151,042 of record ML781180.1, on the reverse strand, counting down.
CATGATATCAAATTGTGATTTGGGAAATGTTTGTTCAACATGCATAATTCCATGTGTGTTTCTTGCAAGAAAAAAATTTCGGATTGCATTAAAGCATAGTCATTCAGTATATCATCCATGTGTGCTTTTAAGCTGTGTGTGTTAAGAGAGAGTATTGATACATATGAATTTGTTTGTATAGATTGGTAATCATAATGCAGTTGCCATTTTGCGGTGGTCCTCAATTGTTCCATCTCAATATCAACTTTTTGTTTCACTCTGAAGTTATCTTTTTTCAGAGGACTTAGTAAATACAAGGAGTCTATGCTTCTGACATGGGACAGTGTTGCGTATACAAGTCCATGTATCTGAATTCTAGCTGGCTGAAATGCAACATTATCAAGTGTTAGGCCTTGTGATCTATGGACTATACGTGCACATGCAATTTTAATCAGAAACTGTTTACAAATCTTCAGTCGACCTGTCTTTGTTGATTTCGATACTGGCTTTGATATTCACAAAATAGGAGTCCAATCGCTTCTAGTGTTTGAATTATATAGATAAGACAACTTGCTTTCTTGTCGCTTGCCTGTATGCGGTTCATGGAACTTAATCCAAAGGACATCTACTTTTTATGTTTTTGTATAGCCTTTCAGTATTCCATCTGCACCATTCACCAAGCCATCCTGTGAATCATAGTTATAGGCATATATTTCAACTAGCATTTCTAATTTCAGTGCAAGGTGCAAAGGTAAAGTGACTGAATGTTCATGACGTGGGACATTTCCATGGTTGTCTTCTTCCAAGTCAATAGAATTGATGATGATATCATCACTAGGCATGAGCGACAACATGTGTCTATTATGATTTGAAACATCCTTACTTCTGTAGAACAGGTAAGGGAACGTTGGATCTATTGGTGCAGGCCGTAAGCACCTCAAATTGATATAGGTCAAGTCATCATATGTTTGGTTGTTTGTGCGCATTCTATTCAAAATTGCAATGAATGTTTCATCTGTCTGGCGCATTGCAGTATGCAACTAAAAGCATTTAATATTCTCTCCATAAGTCATGGGTCACTGTTTACATGTTAACGATAGGTTTTTCAAATATCAAAGAATCTTGGATGGGCTGTGCCTGGTAAAGATCACCAAAAAAAATCATGTCAATGTTTCCAAAGTATTTGGTCTCCACATGTTTTATGCTTCTTAGCCGACTATCAATGGAATACAAGAACCGTCTGCCAATCAAAGATGCTTCATTTATAAAGACAAGTTGGAGTTCCTCGTAAAGCTTAGATAATGTATCCAACATTTCTTTGCTAAGTGGAAGAAACTGTGACTTGTTAAAAGGCATTAAAAATGCAGAGTGGATTGTTGTTCCACCATCAATGTATGCAAATTTTACTATGTATGAAACTATTAGGCCCTTTGGTTTCATAGGATCAGAGCAATCATTTGAATCATAGATTCATATAAGAATTTGTAACAATTCTTTAGCTGTGAATGTACTGCCTGCTCCTGCTCTACCTATAAGGAACACGTGCACATGAATGTTCATGTTAAACCAATTTTTAAGGGCAATGTCCTTTACAGTTTTTTGTTTTTTATGATTCAACAGACATCTTATTCTGTGGTATTCATTATTTTCAATCAGGAAAGGATGTTTTGTAACTTGAAAACCAAGGTTGATACGTTTTTCACTTTCATCCGCTGGAGGACAAGGAAACTCCGCTTGTAAGTCATAGGACTCGGAAGGAGTCCTGGTTGTTTTTGGGTTTTTGAATGTCTCATCATGATCGCCAGGGTTTTCTAGGTCATTAAGTGCAACTTCTAGATCGCCCCATGTTGGATTAACATTGTAGGTAAATCTAGCTTCATTGATATGCACTATAGTCTCAAAGGCAACATACACAACCTCCCATGTAGAGAAGTTGTGTATTAATGTCTCTTCGTTTTCATGGAATGAAACGTACAACCATTTTTCTCTACAAAGTTTTCAAAGTCACAATGTTTATTGTATTTGACAAACCATATAACATAAGGTTTTTTTCTTTTTGATATGGGTGTCCCATTTTTTTTGTAATGCGATATGAATTCTACTAAGAAGATATGCCTAATAGGAGATGGATGTTGGATGTAATAATCAATAATACAATGACATATGACGTCCTCTGAATTGTCAGGTTCTTGATACAGCAAAAGCATTGGTTTAAGAATAAATGTTCATTTTTTAAGTGGATATGTGTTTATGAAGACAAATTTTCTTGAACTACAAGTGAGGGGCAAAGAAAGGGCAATGTGAACTACTTATTGAGCAGACATTTGTTGAAGATTAAGCAATGTATTGCCAAGGGTGTGTATCATTTGTATGGCATCAATATGACTTCTTTCGTGTTCTTTTCATATTTTTCTGAATGCAAATGTCATAGATTTGTCAATCTTCATCATATACGAGGTGCAGTAGGATGTTGCAGCATATGCATTCAACATGTACTGGGCATATGTATTTTCTTTCCACATAACTGACATGTCCTTGGAGAAATTGTTGTTCCAAATATGGGATATTTTTCGTTTCAATAAAACTATTGGTTGCCTAAGCATTATTTGTATGGCTTGGATGTACTCATCTTCTAATAGATTTACCTGTGTGAAGAAGGCATCAAAGCTCATCATTTCTCCAAATCCTCCTTGTTATAAAAATGCAAACAAGAATTTAGATTTCTCAACAACAACATTGTCCTCTAAACTAACTGGCTCTATGATTCTTGTAGCTCTCATTGGTGGAACAAGAAAGTTGTATCTGGAATGAGATTTTTTTTGTTTTCTACAACTTCTTGTATGGTAATGTCTATGGACTTTTGAAAGGTATAGTTCCAAATGATCTGTATTGCATGTTATGTATTTATCCACAAATTGTTCGATCTATGAATTCTTATCATCTCCATAGACTAGTGCACCCTCTATCCACAACAGTGCGTGGTCATGCTCATTTTCCCTATTCTAGAATTCAGTCATTAAAAAGTAGTCTGATATTTTTCCAAAAAATGTTTCATCATGGCATATCAACTGTCTCAAAGCATTTATTCTATGTCTATAGTATTGAGTACATGTCATTGGGTCTTTTCTTATGAGGTAGTCAATGTCGTTATTTTTCAGTGTATCAATTTTTTTTTTATGTTTTCTGTTACTATGCAGGTTAGAAACAACAACCACCAATGGATCCCAACAATGCACTACACTGATAAATGTGATGAAAAATGTTGGCGGCCCCAATTTCCGGATCATTGCAATTTTTATTTATTTATTTTTTGTTGCAAATAGTGAGGAGAGGTGCGGATGTTCTTGAAATTTATGTATCCAATATCAGATTTCAATTTTATTTTCTAGGTTTACTTTGTACTTCACATCCTTGGCCAACGACTTTCTTCCTTGTAACTAGCCTTTTCTTATTTGGACCCACATGTAGGACAAAACTTGCTCTATTATTATGTGCAATGTTTTGAAAAACAAATTTGTTATGTGACAGGAGAAGTAACCGCTTGAATATAGTAGCTCCCATCGGACTATTTTATGATAACTGAATCATTCTGTAATATCAGTGCCACGTGGATCTCCGTAGAATAGTGTTGGAAAGTTCATTTCCTCAACGAATTTGTCCTTGAATATTCCAAGTGGACGCTGCCCCTCTCCAGGTGCGATTTCAACAATTTTGTCTTGAAAGTCATGAATACACTGTGAATCAATGAAACCATGGACCAATGTTTCAACAAGTGTTTCAGCCTCTGATTCATCACTTGTATCAGAATCACTAGTATTTTCAAGACTCTCTGCAGAGTTTCCATTTTCTTCTGTGAGAACATTGTTCCAGTTGGAATTTATACAAATGGTCTTTGCTTTGTACAGGGCCCTGGAACATAATTCTTTTAATTCTTTCATGACAACATGCACACGCACTTTTCCTGTCTGATACACATTTTTGTATTGCAAGCGTCTTTTCAGAGCCACATCAATTGTAATTGTATTGTTAATGAACTGTGACAACGCTTTTTGCACAACATCTAGTTGAACATGCACATTAATAATTGATCTTGTTAAGCCCATCTGGGGTCATTTATATCCCCAAGGTTTGATTTGAGCAAATGCAATTCACAGAGAGACAAGTCTCTCCTCAAGTTCCGTAAGTGAACTTACATCTGCTAGTGGTGTATTACATCTTATTCAGTCAGGGTTTGCAAACTGTGGCTTTTTTCCATTTTCAAGCGATCGTTTGCATGGAAGACAAACTTTCTCACTGGAAAATGGTTTATCATGGGCTGTCAGCTGGAGGTATTCTTCTTGCAAATAAGGCGTGAAAGACTTACTGTTTTTTGAAAAATTCAATTGTTCACAAATTGCACATGCAACGGAAGGAGTGTCTTTCATTTGTTTCATGTAGGTTTGTCTTGCATTTTTTTCCCCAGGGAAGTATGGGTAGAAACTGTTTCCTATTTTTCATGTACATCACGAACTACCACAGTTGCATGACCATTCTGGGATATGCAAGCACACATGTTTATTTTCTATTCTACACAAACAAATTTATTTACATTGTCGTATGTAAGTTTCTCTCTAAAAGGAAGTGTAGCAATGTATTTTTTTCTCTCACGCATGACCTTTTTCAAGTTGTGGTAACTTACTCTATGTTTCTTGCCCAAGGGTGGGATAACTTGGTGGCAATTGGGATGAATTTAACTCTCACCCAGTTTCTCAGAAACTATTTTACGTTTTTTTTTCAAGGCCTCTATTTGCTTATCAGAAGTCGAACAAATTTGACAAATAATTTTTTTCAAATTGTGCTAACTTACTCTAATTTTTGTTTAATCTCTCGATGGCCTCATCACAACTGAAATGAATTCTATGCATGTTTTTTTTGTTCAAGCCCTGTCTACCCATATCGCAACCGGGAGGACTCTCATTTTGACTAAAAATCATTCCACGCATATGATCCGGATTTTATGAGCAGAACGAAATGAATACAGATTATTAATAGGTGCTTAACACAAAAATAACAGAGATACAGTAAAACTGGTTTTCTATTAAATAACGAAATAAGATGAAACTGTAAAAATGCAGCGGAAACAAGCTTGCTGGAATGGTGGCGGCTTATCTCTGAGAAGAGATGTGACGACAGCGTGCATTCGCAAGAAGATGGTTACAATGAGGCTCTGAAGGCCTTTTTACAATAAACAGGAATACCAAAAGTCCTAGACATCCAAAAACCTAACCCTAGGAGATGAAGCGCCAAAAGTCATGTGGGTCCCGTTTGGGTAAGTTGGTGCATCAACTTCCCGGGGTCGTAACTTTTGCATACGATCTCCGTTTTAGGCGTATGATAGCTCGTTGGAAATATCTATCCGAGAACTACAATTTTTGGCCGGAGCAACATTGATCTACGATCCATGTTGCTCCACCGTTTTCCCAAAAAACATCGGTTAGGGCCTCAAAATGGCCCCGGAAGTTAAAAACTGCTAAAAATAGTAAATTACCAAAATTGCCAGAAACATGTTTTGGGCCAGTTGGAGAAGGTGGGTGGCCACCGATATCCACCTGGATCAGCATATGCAGATTCAATGCCATTTAGATGGCATGCACACTCAACCCTGAACTACGATATCTCCAAGAAAAGGTTCATAATGGATATGTGTTGTATCTATTTTCAATGACAAGATGTGAATTTTTCGATCGTAATTTGAATCGGTAACCCAGGAATGGACAGTGTGAGATGGCGATGCTGACCAAACCTAGATCTTCACCTTGAATACCATAGAAAACCATTGCAAATAGAATCTGCAACCCTCCATATTCCCTTCTTCATATGGAAGCGCCATGTTCCCAAGGTATTTTTGCCAACTTCCAACTGTCGACATATTTTCCACGAGATATGGGCAAAGGTGTTGATGCAAACACCTAAAAGCCTGTTCGCTTCCACCTATAATCCCATTGCAGAAGGACTATACAGTGTAAAGACGCAGCGACTGAACATCGAACACAACTGCTACCAAACAAAAAATTGCATTAAATAGACTATCTCCATAACTAAACACAACATTTGTTGCCAGCTGTAAACCATAGCAATCTATGCTATCCAAAATCTGTTTCCATTGTGATTGAAGGTCTTTGTAAATAACGAATAAGTCGATACAAGGACCTTCTATATTGCATATGGACATTTTTTTGTACAACAGTGGTTCATAATGGCCACTCAGGGCATCAACATCATGGAACAAAATGCAATATGGATTGTCAGATGCAGTTTTGTTGAATAGTATATATCTTGTTTTTCTTGTCAATGACCATATGCCAACTGATATATTCAACCAGTTAGACATCCATCGAATACAAAATGTATTTCCCCAAAGTCCCCTCTGATGCGCATGCAAAACTAGAGATGTAGACAACTGCATCTTTGAAAAATACGTAGCCACATCATGTATTCCATGCAAGTGTCGAAGAAAAACAGATTCTGGTTTGTATTCATAGGACTGCAAAGCCTCAACATTTCCATTTTTAAAACAGGCCAAGAAATAATCTATCAATCCATTGCACAACTCGGTTGATGAATAACAGAAATGCAATAGAACCTGGAATGTATCGAAAAGACAATCCCCAACAGTATACGAAAATGCATCCAATCTAAAAAGGCCATTCCTATGCAAAACCACATCAATGATGTTATTTACAATGGACTGTGTATCTTTTTCATACAACTCAACATCTATTACCTCTTTCATCTTTTCAACTATCATTTTGAAGTTGTTTGCTAGATACTTTCAGTTTCTATCAAAATAGAGAAAAACACATGCAAAAAATAAAAACTAGCAAAATAAAAAAGAAAAACAAAATAGTGCACCAATCCACCAATGAATCTTTAAACCTTCTTCTTCTCAACTTGAATCCCCCTAGTTCTCATAGCAGATAAGAAGAAAACAGAGAGACATTGGAAACTGAACCAAACAGATGAAAGACCGCAAAAAAATAAAACCATAACTTAACTCAGCAGAAAGAAAACAAGCAAGCGTAGTTTTCTAGCCCACAAAGTAGAAGCATACACTACGTCTACACCCCACCTGATGGTTCCATCTTCTGCTAGCTCCCAACTACTTTTTGTAAATCCCTCTACATTGCAATTTTCGAAAAAACTATTGAAGTGACATCTGCGATATGAAGATGCAGTGTTTCCAGGAACATAAACTAAGAGCACAGACAAAAATGGTCTGGAACAGAATATTGAAAATCACCAAGAACAGGGAAACTTACCCATCAACAAAGAATGAGAAGACCTCCATGTCCAAAAAAATGCAAACCGCAACAACAGGTCCAACAACTTGCAAAGTTGAAGAACAACAAACCAACGAATAAACACGAAGAGCTCAAAGTACAAGTGGAGGACCTCAACTTTGCAAAGTTGAATCAAACAAGAACGAGAATCATGGAACGAAACAACGAAAAAGGATGGAGCACAAGAGCAGGGATGTCAGTCATGAACAAAACTGTATTGCAAGGCATCTATACAATAAACATTTAAGACTGACAGAGCTCTTAGGTAAACAATTAAGACAATAAGGACCATCGAAGGGCGTAGGCCCGTGCAAGCATTTAAGAAAAGATGCAACGTGGTAGGACTGTCCTCTCGAAGCACGGAACAATAAAACATAAATTAGACATAGCAATATCGTGGAGAATGTATTCAACCTAGCAGAAAATGCTAAGGGGAAACATTTGAACTAATGCTAACATTAATCCACGTTCCACTAATGCATAACAACATTTATGATTAAAAAATACCATATACTACCAAATACTTTGGAAATGCAAACATAATTTACATTGAGAATAGAAAAGGCTGCAATAAGACCTCCAATAGTTTGTCCAATCATATCTTGACAAACATGATACTTTTTATTATATAAAAATCAATATTTTCACTTCCCTTGTTGGAACAATAGACAATAGCTAAATATTTATGATCAACCCACAAATACCAGGCCAACTATTTATCGATTGATAGAGTCACTCTATTTACAGGGACTAATAATGTAATATCCCAATAGAGTGGGCCATAGCATTCACCACATATTTATCGAATTCGATTTCAAGTTAATTATGCTATGTCAAACTGAGCGCGCTTCTTTGATTTAGATTCTTAGTAAATAAATAAGGTGAGCGCGCTTCTTTGATTTAGATTCTTAGTAAATAAATAAGGCCTATCGAATTCGGATTAAACTTAACTGTCCTAGGTCAAACTCAGCGCGCTTCTTTGATTTAGAAGAGAAAATGACGTTCTTCTTTCAATCGATGGCGCAGGACATCCGGGTGGTTGATTTCTGTATTTCTAGCGTGGTGTGTGTAAATCAGGAATTTCTAGGAAGAGCTTTGAAATCCCCGTTACCCTTGGTCATTGGCCTTCCATTTTATTGAGATCGTCCTAGCTTCGAAGAATGGTAATATTTCATTACACCAGTACGCAGTCCGGACGGTTCGACATGTGGTTGGATGATTTTGTTCGAACTCCGACTCTGTCTGCAATATTAACTGCAACAGCGTTTGGATTTGCAAGTCTCCTAATCTTCTTCTGGATATTGCAGCACAAGAGAAGAAGAAACAGCGGCATATTGCCTCCAGGACCCTATCCTTTGCCAATTATAGGAAATCTTCATCGATTGAGTTTGCCTGCTCACCGTTGTCTCAAAGATCTT
>ML781180.1:1118249-1132074 GCA_009831015.1 Picea engelmannii | reverse complement strand
AAGGACCTTCTGATTGGATATCGACTCAGACTTTGGGTTTGAGTGGTATATTGAGATTTTGTTGGAACTCATATATTGTTGGCTTGCGTAGAGATGGTATCAGATTAGGTGTTGTAGATGATAGTTTGGGTTGGACAGGTCATCTGACATGTATTATTTCAACTATTCCATTTACTCGGTGATTTTTAATTCTTTGAATATCGATCCAGTGAACTAGTGGATGGAGAAGATTTTGATGTGGAACCTTCCTATTAAGATTAAGTTTTTTATGTGGCTATTCTTAAATCAAAATATCTTGACTTGGGATTCACTATTGAAAAGAGGGTGACAATGACATGGTATTTGTTGTCTGTAGAAATCTACTGAAGATACCATAGAACATCTTTTTGTTCACTATGTTTTCACAATTTTTTTTTGTATATGTTGAAATGTCATTTGAAATTTGATGTTGACTCGGGAGGGATTTCTTTGGAGAACAATTTACAATTATGGATAAACAAAAATAAATCTTTGAAGGCTCTCCCAAGTTTTACTTGTTGGGGTATTTAGTGTTATATGAACTCTTTGCTATTTAAAAATAAGGTTCATCCTTTGGAGATTTTGGTAAATAAAATTAGTTTCTCTTTTCAAGAGCACCAAAAGAAACCCAAAGAGAAATATGCCAGGACCATTTCTGATTTACCAATGAAAAAAATCCTTATCAAAGGGTTTTTTGATGGAGCTGCTCAATGGGGTGTTTGTGGAGCTTGTTTTTTCTTGCATGTGAATCAATCCAGTTTCTTCAAGGGATGGATGGCTGGAGGTGTGGGAACAAACAAAAATTCAGAGATATTGGGTTTGTGGGCTTGTCTTTGGCTTTAAATTTGGAAATGGATTGTTTACAGGTTTATGGAGATTCCCAGGTTGTCATTAACTAGATATCGGGTAAAGGGGAAATCAAAGGAATTGTCCATCAGCATTAGGGTCGAAGAATTCGTGATTGTGTTGCTTCCTTTCATAGAATTGATTTTTTACATATTTTTAGGGAATTAAATGTTGATTTTGATTTGATGTCGAAAAAGTCTCTCATAGGTGTTCCAGGCACTTGCTATCTAAGGTGGTCTCTTGAGACCATTTTGTCCCATTTTAGTGGCTTTTGTATTTTTTTTTATGACAAAGAACTTGTCCTTTTGTTCTATAATACAATAGAAACTCTGAGAAATGAATGTATTGATCCTTGTACATAAAATTATGTTTTTTGTTGGAGGATAATAAATCATTAAATTTGATATATATACACCTTATATGGATATGGGATGGGAGGGATAATTTTTTTTTGGAGTATTAAAAAATGTGGTTTATGCATATATGTACATTTATCTTTGATTCTATAATAGAATAACAAAATAACGACTTTTTTTTTTCTGTTGAAAAAAAAAAGAAAAAATTACATTCCATATTGAAATCAAACAATATAAAAACTTGAGCCAATAAAATAAAAATAAAAAATGAATGTGATTGAAAAATAAATATAATAAAGAAATATATAAACATAAATATGTAAAAATAATATATATAATTTTTATACATTATAATCACTATTATACTAATTAATTAGTTTATCTCAAAAACTGATCTAGGTGGATATTGGTGGCCACCCACCTATTCCACTTGGACCCCCACCATTGCTTCTTTTAGTTTTCCATTTTTCACATAGTTTTGTAATGTCCCTTTCCAAATAGGAGCTCCAGAAGAGGAGGCTTAATGGTCTAAACCACCCCGTTAGACTATAGCCAGGGCCAAAGAGGGGTAAATAGGGTTACTAGAGGTCACTCCAGTCACAAGTGTTATATTCAGAAAGTGACATTGAGCTAACAAGATTTAACATCGCTTTACTAGAGGTCACCCCAGTCACAGGTGTTATATTTGGAAAGTGACATTGAGCTAACAAGAGTTAACAACACTTTACTAGAGGTCACCCCAGTCACAAGTGTTATATTCAGAAAGTGACATTGAGCTAACAAGAGTTAACAACGCTTTTAAGTCATTATGAGCTAAAAATAGAAGCCAACAATGAATTAGGGTTTCAGCATGATTTAGGGTTTTGGAAAGCTATAAAGGAAGGGTCAACGACCTAATTCATTATTATGCAGATTATGACTTATCATTGAGGAGAAGAGGCACATCTCAGGAGAGATAGTTCAGTGTATTCCAGGAGGAAGACACCAGTTGGATGATTTCAGTGTTGAAAGACACGCCCTAGTCATCGAGAAGATCATTCAGGTCTTCCATCATTCTTCAATGCTCCCATATTCTAGGTATTATCTTTTAGTTGCTTATTTGTATTCCAAATAAGATCCTTTTGTCTTTTGATCTAGCTGAGTGTTGTTATTTTATTCAGTCGCAGTTGCTTATTTATATTCCGTCTAAGATCCTTTCTATGTTGACCTAGTCGAGTATTGTCAGTTATTCAACTGCATTCGACCATTTTTGTAATCCACAGAGATATCATAATACAAAATTGCAGTCCTTTGTCGCATTTATTATTTGTATGATCATTTATATGTTGTAAACCTTTGATCCTACACACACATTAGCAATGTTTCCTAGACTAGCCAAGTCAGGAACATTACAGTGGTATCAGAGATTTAGTCCTGCCAGCCTGTGACTAAAGATAATGAGTGCAGAAGAAGACCCAAAGGGCCGTGAACACGTAGGTGACAAATATGTCACTTACAACAGGCATCAGGAAAGAAGGCATAGACCTGATTTTCCTCCTTTTCCTCCTAGATCAGAGGAAGAGGAAGAGGCACACAGAGAAGCAAAGAGAATGGCAGAGCATGAGACTGAGAACGAGGCAGAGAGGATGCTAGGAGACAGATATGAGCGACCATAGGGTAGAGACAAGTCCCTCGTAGATCCAGAGGAAGCTTTCATGCAGGTTATCAACGATATGTTAGCTAGTCAACGGACCATGTCTCAGTCCTTGGCACAAGTGGTTGATAGATTAGCTAGCATGGGAACCCCAGATACACAAGTCCCGCATGCAACACAAGCAAACTCAGGAGCAGGCAGTAGACCCCAGTCACCCTCTCACACATACACCTCTGCAAGTAGGATTCCCATACCCTTGTTTCCCAGTTTCCAGAGGGCACCCCTGGTAGCAGCACCGCCATCAATAGCACAGAGGACACCCACTCATGTTGACGACATTGCAAAGTATAGGAGGGAGTACGCAGCATTGGGTCATGACTTCCATCAAGATAAGACCTTAGTCGAGTACTGTGGACTCAGACTCAGGAACCGCCCCAGAGAGCCGCAGAGGGGAGGACCACAAAAGCAACAGGGGCATAACCTCGATTTCATCTGAAAAGTTGGGAAACTCACTATCCCTTCTTTCGACGGATCATCCAAATACACCGCCAGAGCTTGGGTACAAAAGCTAGACATGTATTACAAGCTCAACTAGATGACCGAGATAGAGGCCATCAGTTTCGCGACCTTACACTTGGAGGGTGAGGGACAGGAGTGGTGGTATCATGGACTGGTGACATTGGGTCACAGTCGCATAACCTCCTATAGGGAGTTTACAAATAGGCTCATGGATAGGTTTGACAGGAAGGATCCCGAGATACACTTCAGGGATCTAGCCTAGTTGAGACAAACTGGCACAACAGAGGTGTTCATCACAGAGTCTCAGCGGGTAGCCGTGGAAGTGACAGATATATCAGAACCCAGGCTGATCATGTTATTCAAAGAAGGACTCACAGAGCCTTTAAAAGGATGGGTGAAGGAATACAGGCCTCCCACTTTGTAGGATGCCATCCTTCACACTTGAGATCTGGCAGACTCAATGCCAAAGACTAAAACTTTATCCAAACCATTTTTTCCCTAGAGGGATCAAGACAGAAAGCCATTTCAGAGAGAATGGAAGGGAAAGGAGAAGTTGGATGAGGAGACTAGGTGAGAGCTTATGAGGAAGAAGCTTTGCTTCAGCTACAGAGATCCTTTGGTCCCAGGCCACAGGTGCATGGGTAAGGGAGAGATTCATTATATTGAGGTAGCAGCAGACAGTGTGGATAGTGAGGAGGAGGAGCAGGACAATGGATCCACTAGTTCAGAGGAGGAGTCAACACCAGCAGAGGAGCATCTTCCCTGTAGACCACTGACACCGGGAAGAGTCCATCCTCCAGTAGTCCCACAACCGCCAGAGCAGGCTAACAGGAGGAAACCAGTAAAGGGAGGAGTCATAGAAACCCTTTCTGGTGTTCCCAGGTATGATACCCTCCATATCAGAGGGATTATTCAAGGGCAACGGGCAATCACCCTGATAGATGGTGGGGCCACCCACAACTTCATCGATGCTTCGCTAGTATCGAGACGAGCACTTCAGACAGAGGAGTTTGAGGGGTTGGATGTTGCGGTAGAAGATGGCCACACAATGGAGTGTCTAGATAGAATTCCAAAATTAGAGATGAAGTTAGGCAACTACACAATGAGAGACACATTTTATGTGGTTGACCTATCAGACACAGATGTGGTGTTAGGAGTTTAGTGGATGATTACCTTGGGAAAAATCACTACCAACTACCAAACCTTGGAAGTGGGATTCAAAGATCAGGATGGGAAGAAGGTTGTTCTAAGAGGTATGTCGACAGGAGCACCCAGGCCAGTTTTAGCCAAGAGGATGGAGAGGATATTCAGACATGGGGAGGTAGAATATGCTGCAGAATGCTTGATCACTTCTCAGAAGGATTCAGAAGGTCGACAACAATACCACACAGAGATCAAGAATTTATTGGGATGACATCAACAGGTCTTTGAGGCAATCCCACCAGGGAGACCACCTGATAGGGGGTTTGAGCACACCATTTAGTTAGAGGAGGGGGGCCAAACCTATTATCACCCCCCCTATCATCATCCTAGGAGGTTCAAGGATGAAATAGAGAAGGAAATCAAGGAATTGTTAGCGATGGGACACATCAGACCGAGCAACAACCCATTTGCTTCTTCAGTTGTCTTAGTTATGAAGAAGGATGGCACCATGATGATGTGCATTGATTACCGAGCCTTGAACAAGAAAACCATCATAAATCGATACCCTATCCCACGCATTGACGAGTTGATGGATGAATTGCATGGTGCAATTTTCTTCTCAAAAATTGATCTACGCTTTGGATATCACCAGATCAACATCCGAGAGCAGGACATAGATAAGACGACATTTCGATGTCATTTTGGACACATTGAGTTCCTGGTTATGCCACTTGGGCTAACCAATGCACCCGCTACATTCCAGTCTTGCATGAACCATATATTTAGGGATCAGTTAAGGAAACCAGTCTTAGTTTTCTTCGACGACATCTTGATCTATAGCTGATCATGGCAAGAGCATATGAGGCACCTGGATGAGGTATTGAGCATCATGAAGGCACAGTCATTATGTGCCAAAGAGTCCAAGTGTCAGTTCATTATGACAGAGCTACTTTACTTAGGCCGCATAATCAGTGCACAGGGGGTACAGGTGCACCAAGAGAAGATCAGGGCCATTCTAGATTGGATGACGCCCAAGAACGTGACAGAATTGAGGAGCTTCTTCGGCCTGTGCAGCTATTACAGGCGGTTCGTCCGGGGTTTTTCTCAGCTTGGAGAACCGCTGGCAGATCTTACCAAGCATGGGGCCTTCATATTGACCGAGAAATCACAGGAAGACTTTGATCACATGAAGGAAGTCATGAGCACTTGTCCAGTATTGGCACTACCAGACTTCACCCTGCCATTTGTACTAGAGTGTGTTGCATTGGGCGAAGGGATCGGTGCAGTTTTGATGCAGGGAGGACACCCCATTGTATTAAAGAGCCGAAATCTTAGTCAATCTGAGAGGTTGTACTCCATTTATGACAAGGAAATGTTGGCAATCATGCATGCCTTGGCCAAGTTCAGACAATATTTGGTGAGCAACAAATTCATAGTCAAGACCGATCACAACAGTTTGAAGTATTTCCTTGAGAAGAAGGACCTCAGTGAACGCCAACAGAAATGGGTGATGAAGGTACATGCATTCAACTTTGACATAGAGTATGTCAAGGGGAATAAGAACATTGTGGCCAATGTACTATCGAGGAGACCTGTGGCATGTTCTTTGATGGAGATTTCAGTAGATTGGAAATCCCACTTATTAGTGGAATATTCCAAGAACAAGTTCGCTTGTGAGGTGATGGATGGGAAGATACAAGATGACCGATATAGGGTTATTGACGATGTCATATTTTACAAGGATAGAGTCTACTTGGTGCCAGATTTAGGTCTTAAGAAGAAAATCCTCACTACAGTTCATGCTTCACCTCTAGTAGGCCATCAAGGGTTTTTCAAAACCTACAGACAAATCCGAGAGAGGTTCTCATGGAAGGGCCTCAAACAAGACGTTATGAAACACGTCAGTGAGTGTGTGACTTGCCATTAGAACATGTAAGAGCATGCTCTTCCAACAGGGCTACTTCAGCCACTCCCCATTCCAGAGCAGAAATGGGAGAGTATATCTATGGACTTCATCACTGGTCTACCCAAGGTCTAGGCTAAGGATTGTATCTATGTAGTGGTCGACATATTGACCAAGTTTGCTCACTTCTACGCCATACCGACAGAGTACAGTGCAGTTCAGGTAGCCGAGATTTTCTTCAGGGAGGTCTTCAGACTTCATGGGTTGCCGAAGAACATCATCAATGACAGGGACAGTTGGTTCATAGGGACATTTTGGAGAGAGTTGTTTTGGTTGGTGGGGACAGAGTTAACACCTAGCACCAACTATCACCCTCAAACAGATGGGCAGACCGAGATTGTCAACAAGTGGGTTGAAGGGTATTTGAGGAACTATGTAGGAGGACAACAAAGAACGCGGGTAAAGTGGTTACATTTAGCGGAACATTGCTACAACACCACCTTCCACATGTCCATTGGTATGACACGCTTCCGAGCATTGTATGGATATGATGCTCCCACTTTGGTAGACTTCGTCTTTGGGGAGAGTAGAGATCCCAAGGCCAAGGATTGGATCATAGAGAGTCAGGAGATTCTCAAATTGTTGAAAGAGAACCTACAGACGGCGCAAAACCGACAAAAGATAAGTGCGGACAGGCACAGGATAGAGCACAACTTTGAGGTTGGAGATTGGGTTTTCTTGAAACTCCAACCCTACAGACAATCATCTCTAAAGAAGAGTGGATCCGAAAAGCTCAAGCCTAGATTTTATGGTCCCTACAAGATCATGCTCCGAGTAGGAAAGGTTGCTTATGAGCTAGATCTTCCAGAGGAGAGAAATATTCATAACGTGTTCCACATGTCTTGCCTCAAAAAGGCAGTGGGACAATTCATTAACACATCAGAGGAGCTCCCCCCGTTGGATGAGGAGGGATATTTGGAGTTAGTTCTAGAGGAGGTTTTGGAATTCTGAGAGCGAAAACTAAGGAGCAGGGTCATCAAAGAGTGTTTGATCAGATGGAGAGGGCTTCCATTAGAGGACTCTACTTGGGAGAGCGAGCAGGTGTTGCAGCACCCTGGACTGGTATTGCTTGAGGAAAAGAAATTTCGGGAAGGGAGGACTGTAATGTCCCTTTCCAAATAGGAGCTCCAGAAGAGGAGTCTTAATGGTATAAACCACCCCATTGGACTATAGCCAGGGCCAAAGAGGGGTAAACAAGGTTAATAGAGGTCACTCCAGTCACAGGTGTTATATTCGGAAAGTGACATTGAGATAACAAGAGTTAACATCGCTTTACTAGAGGTCACCCCAATCATAGGTGTTATATTCAGAAAGTGACATTGAGATAACAAGAGTTAACAACGCTTTACTAGAGGTCACCCTAGTCACAGGTGTTATATTTGGAAAGTGACATTGAGCTAACAAGAGTTAACAACGCTTTTAAGTCATTATGAGCTAAAAATAGAAGCCAATAGTGAATTAGGGTTTCAACATGATTTAGGGTTTTGGAAAGCTATAAAGGAAGGGTCAACGACCTAATTCATTATTATGCAGATTATGACTTGTCATTGAGGAGAAGAGGTGCATCTCAGGAGAGATAGTTCAATGTATTCCAGGAGGAAGACACCAGTTGGCTGATTTCGGTGTTGAAAGACACACCCTAGTCACCGGGAAGATCATCTAGGTCTTCCATCATTCTTCAGTGCTCCCATATTTCGGGTATTATCTTTTAGTTTCTTATTTGTATTCCGGCTAAGATCCTTTTGTATTTTGATCTAGCCAAGCGTTGTTATTTTATTCAGTCACAGTTGCTTATTTATATTCTGGCTAAGATCCTTTGTATGTTGATCTAGTCAAGTATTGTCAGTTATTCAGCCACATTCGACCATTTTTGTAATCCACAGAGATATCATAATACAAACTTGCAGTCCTTTGTCACATTTATTATTTGTATGATCATTTATATGTTGTAAAACTTTGATCCTACAAACACATTAGTAGCGTTTCCTAGACTAGCCAAGTCAGGAACATTACAAGTATACTATTTTTAGCAGTTTTTTGGGTCCTGAACTTCCAGAGTTTTTTTGAGGCCTTAAACAACGTTTTTTGGGAAAACGGGGAGAAACATGTAGCATAGATCGATGTTGCTCACCCAAAAGTTGTAGTCCTCAGATAGATATTTCTAACAAGGTATGGAATGCGTCAAACAGAGATTGTATGCCAAAGTTACATCCCCGGGAAGTTGATGCAACAACTTACGCAAATGGGGCCCATAGTCTGGGCGTTTCATCTCCTAGGGTTAGGTATTTGGATGTTTAGGGTTTTCCATTGTTTCTCAATAATAATAGGCCTTCGAGCCTCATTGTAACATAGTTCAGAGGCTAGTAGCCGCCACATCTCTTCTTAGAGATAAGCTACCAGTGCCCTAGCTAGTTTATTTCCATTATGTCTGTAAGCATATTTCAGTCATTTGTTATTAATGAAATGAAGTCTTATTTCCACTGCATCTCTGCATTTATGTGTATTTCTGTATTTCATGTGTTCCTACATAAATCCGGATCAGTGGTATCAAAGCGGTCTACCATTCTCGATCCTTCTTTGCATGTCCCCAACGAGGTCGAGGTATAAGGAGTTGGGGCTCAATCTGGTTGAACCTTTGCAAGATCATCCTCGCAAATATCGATGACCACCCATGGGGGAAGAATAGAAAGATGAGGGAGCAGGAGATCCTATCAAAATGTTGCTTAAGGATGCCCTCGAGAAACAAAGGAACGCGATGATGGACAAATTTTCCCAGATTCTTCAACAGATTCCCACTGGCGGCGCATCAACATCCAACAACCACTATGGAGGTGCCACTCCTTTTAAGGTACAAGTAAACTTTGACATTCCCATATTTGAGGGCCAAATAGATGCAGATGCCATAGATAGATGGTTGAATCTGTTAGAAGGATATTTCTCAGTTCATGACTTTTTCGACCGAGAAAAGGTTATTTTCGCACTCCTCAAAGCCGCCCCCCATGTCAAGGACTGGTGGGAAAGCTACTCGGAGAAAAAGGGCGAGGGGGAACCCTCTCTATTCTTAATTGTACCCACTTGGAATTATTTCGGATATGCCATCAAGGAACAATATTATCCTGTGGGGAGCTATGAGGACAAATACATACAATGGACTACGCTGCAGCAACAAAGGGCCCAAGATGTGCATGAGATGACGAATCTGTTTCATACCCTACGCACAAAGTTGGGTATCAAAGATTCAGAGAAACATTTGGTGTTAAAGTACCACAGTTGTCTGCACAGATACATTCAGGAGGAAATGGAGTTCCTCGACATCTCCTCGCTTGGTGTGGCATACCGATATGCTGCCAAGATTGAGCAGAAGTTCAAGCAGAAGAAGCGAGACTTTGGGTCTGCGAATCAGAAGCAAGGGAAAGGTTCCTCCAAACTGCATAACAAAGGGCCAAGACAAGGCGGGGCAACCTAGGACAACCCACCAAAGGCACAAGTAAAGAAAAACACCATGAAGCCAAAAAATGACACGAGGAAGTGGTGTAAGTTCCATAAGAGCTCCACTCACAACACAAGTGAGTGTCGGGCCAAGCAGTCACTGGTAGCTGAGTTGAAGGGTTTTGAATTGGATGCATGCTCCGATTCTGAATCAAAACCCGACAAGGGGACTGATAGGGGTAAGAAGATTATCGATGCAGAGCCCAACACTATGGATGATTTTAGGGTCTAAATTTCTCTCGTGGGCAAATTTTTCATGGTTTTTCCAAAAATGAGATTTGCTATTTTAAAAATGATTCGCCCAAATTCTATAGGATAAAATTATTTTACCTTGAAAATCACCAAAATTATATAAAACCTATATAAAATCCTTAGAAATTTGAGTATTTTTACAAAAATATAACCAAACATTTATAGTTGGCATATGAAGGATTAGTATGATTCGCAAAGGTTTCTACATTTTAAAATGAATTTCCATCCTTAAAATCATCCCTACCCAATGCCACCGTTTCCACCACGAATATCCAGAAGGAGGAACCAGAAGACCCAGAGGACGTAGAGCATCTCTTCCATTCCAAGATGTGGGTAAAGGGTTCCCCGTTGCAGTTCATTGTCGACAGCAGGATTCAGAAGAACCTCATATCGGTATAGGTCGTGAAGCGGTTGGTCTTGATGACCACAACACACCCACAACCATACACCATCGGGTGGTTGCACCAAGGATGGGACCTCCACATCAGCCAACAATGTCGCCTTCCCTACAACATCAAGCCCTTCACGGATGAGGTATTATGTGACATTACTCCTCTTGATGTTTCTGATGTATTATTAGGCCAACCATACTTGTGGAAGAGACATGCTGTGTATGAGTCCAGGCCTCATGCCGTTATTATCACTTTGGGAAATAAGTTGTACAGGATACCGGAGATAGCAGTAAGATCATTTCCAAAACTAGGAAATTTGTTTTCCTGATGATCCTCCCTAAGGGAAAGAGGAATACTATGGCCATGACCTCCAGACAGGGCCCCGCTACACGAAAACAACAGATGGATAAGGTCGTGGAGGAGTAAGAGGACATATTCACCTCCCCCACAGGGGTGCCTCTACACTGCTAGGTCAAGCACCCCATTGATCTGACCCCAGGTGCACCGCTGCCCAATGGACCCATCTATCGACGCTCTGTTATGGAGAATGACAAAATCAAGAGGCAGATTCAGGAGCTATTGCAGAAAGGTCACATCTGACCAAGTTCATCGCCCTATGGGAGTCCGATCATGTTGGTGCAGAAGAAGGATGGGACTTGGAGACTCTGCATTGACTATCGGGCACTGAACAAGATCATTGTCCGGAATAGGTACCCGATCCCATGGATTGATGACCTTATGGACCAACTCAAGGGGGTGAAATATTTCAACAAGATCGACTTGAAGTCTGGGTATCACCAGGTACCAATCGAACCCTTTGATGTGTGGAAGACTGCCTTCAAATCCAAGGAGGGCCTTTTCGAATGGTTGGTCATGCCTTTCGGGTTAACGAATGCCCCTGCGACCTTCATGAGGCTAATGGATGACATCCTGCGTCCATTCACCAACTCATTTGTAGTGGTGTACTTGGATGACATTCTGATCTATAACCAGACTTGGGAAGAGCACCACCACCACATATGACAGGTCCTCCAAACACTGCGGCAACATAGGTTGTGTGCCAATTTGGAGAAATGCACTTTTGGCATGACCCAGGTTCAATGTCTTGGATACATTATTGATGACCGGGGGGTTCATGTGGATCCAACAAAGATCTGAGTCATTCAGGATTGGCCAGCCCCAACCACCCTAATAGAGCTCCGCAACTTTTTAGGTCTTGCCAATTTCTACCGCAGGTTTGTGTTGGGATTCTCTCATATCACTTGGCCCTTGAGTCAAGTCACCAAGGGAGCAGCTAAAGAAAAATTCTTTTGGTCTAAATCTCAACAGAAGGCATTCAGGGAGTTGAAGAATCGCCTCTTCTCTGCACCAGTGCTCACATTACCAGACTTGCAACAACCATTTGAGATCGAGACAGATGCCTTTGACTATGCTATTGGGGCAATCCTTACTCAACATGGGCATCCAATGGCATATCACAGTGAAACACTTTCCGACACAGTCTAAAAGTATCCCGCTTATGACAAAGAATTGTATTCCATTGTGCAGGCTTGTCGACAATGGAAGCATTACATTCTGGGAAAGCAAACGATCATCCACAAAGACCATCGACCCCTACAGTTCATACAGACACAAGGGAATTTGCAGAACGATTGCCATCAAAAGTGGTCCACATACCTGCAATAGTTTCATTTGAACATCAAGAACAAGAAAGGAAGCACCAACAATGTTGTAGACTGCCTCAGTCGACCACCCATCGTGGCACTAACTACAATGCTCAACTCTTGTGGGCACGAAACTTTCGATTGGTCGCTTCTCTACACAAGTGATCCAGAATTTGGCCACACGTACAATACACTCTTGGAGGGTAAGAAAGTTCCCAATTTTCACCTCCAGGATGCCCTACTTTATCACTTGGGACTCCTTTGTGTTCCTTCAAGCGAGCGTGCCAAGATGATTTGGCAGGCACACTACAGTCGGGTCGCTGGGCATTTTGGGGTCGAGAAAATCGTGGTAGTACTGTAAAATTATTTCTATTGGCCGAACCTTCGACAAGATGTCGGGAAGTACATCAAGACCTGCACTGCTAGCGCCATTTCCAAACCGACCATCAAGAAGCAAGGCCTCTATACTCCGCTTCCTACCCCTAGTCGACCTTGGGAATCCATCTCTATGGATTACATGTCTCACCTTCCTTCTACTAAGCATGGCAATGACTCTGTTTTTGTGGTCGTCGACCGATTCTCAAAGATGTCCATTATGATGGCCTACAAGAAGAATATCATAGTAGAAGCCACTGCTAAAATCTTCTTTGAACGAGTGTGGGTACACTTTGGGATCCCACAGTCTATCATCTCATATCGGGATAGCAGGTTCCTCAGTACATTTTAGTCCAACTTATGGTCGATGCTAGACACCAAGCTCACCAAGTCCACAGCTTTCCATCTGCAAACTGATGGCCAGATAGAGGTCGTCAACCGAATAATCATACACATTCTGCGCATGTACAATTCAAAGCATCCATGCAGATGGGATGAGAGCCTCCCCTATGTACAACACAGCTACAACCGGGCTCTCCATAGCTCAACCAGCCACAACCCCTTTCAAGTGGGCTTGGGATTCCAGCCACTATGTCCCATTGGCATAGCCATGCCATTTGTAGCTACTCAAGAAGATTCATCTCATGTCCAATTTGAGGCTGACAAGGCAAACAAATTCATTGAGCACATTCAACACATCCACCAACAGGTTCATGACATATTGGACAGAGCCAATACTAAGTACAAGCAGCGACATGATCAACATCGGGTGCCACACAACTTGCAGGTGGGTGACAAAGTGTGGTTGCATTTGCAAAAGGAGTGCCTCGCTGGACCCCACCGCAAGCTTCGTCCACTCCGATATGGATCGTACACACTCACCAAGGCTGTAGGGGACAATGCCTTTGAGCTCAACATTCCACCATTCCTTGGTCTGCACCCAGTGTTCAATGTGGACCGCCTTTGGCCCTACTTTCCACCTCTACTAGACACATCCGACATGGCAGAACAACTCACACCAACAGAGTTAAATCCATACTGCATGGAACAAGCCGGAACTGATCAGATCATGGATACACAGATCAAGCACACCCGAAAACAAAGGATACCGCTATATCGAGTTGTCAAAGCAGGCCAACTCCTTCACCAAGGCAAGTGGCTCACCAGGGACCAAG
>ML781180.1:1033394-1058603 GCA_009831015.1 Picea engelmannii | reverse complement strand
TATAGCGGTATCCTTTGTTTTCGGGTGTGCTTGATCTGTGTATCCATGATCTGATCAGTTCTAGCTTGTTCCATGCAGTCTGGATTTAACTATGTTGGTGTGAGTTGTTCTGCCATGTCGGATGTGTCTAGTAGAGGTGGAAATTAGGGCCGAAGGCGATCCACATTGAACACTGGGTGCAGACCAAGGAATGGTGGAATGTTGAGCTCAAAGGCATTGTCCCCTACAACCTTGGTGAGGGTGTACGACCCATATCGGAGTGGACGAAGCTTGCGGTGGGGTCCAGCGAGGCGTTCCTTTTGCAAATGCAACCACACTTTGTCGCCCACCTGCAAGTTGTGTGGCACCCAATGTTGATCATGTCGTTGCTTGTACTTAGTATTGGCTCTGTCCAATATGTCATGAACCTGTTGGTGGATGTGTTGAATGTGCTCAATGAATTTGTTTGCCTTGCCAGCCTCAGACTGGACATGAGATGAATCGTCCTGAGTAGCCACAAATGGCATGGCTATGCCAATGGGACATAGCGGCTGGAATCCCAAGCCCACTTGAAAGGGGCTGTGGCTGGTTGAGATATGGAGAGCTCGGTTGTAGTTATTTTGTACATAGGAGAGGCTCTCATCCCATGTGCGTGGATGCTTTGAATTGTACATGCGCAGAATGTGTATGATCATCCGGTTGACGACCTCTATCTAGCCATCAGTTTGCAGATGGAAAGATGTGGACTTGGTGAGCTTGATGTCCAGCATCGACCATAGGCTGGACCAAAATGTACTGAGGAACCTACTATCCCAATCTGAGATGATAGACTATGGGATCCCAAAGTGTACCCACACTCGTTCAAAGAAGAGTTTAGCAGTGGCTTCTACTGTGATATTCTTCTTGTAGGCCATCATAATGGACATCTTTGAGAATCGGTCGATGACCACAAAAATGCAATCATTTCCATGCTTAGTAGAAGGAAGGTCGGACATGTAATCCATAGAGATGGATTCCCAAGGTCGACTAGGGGTAGGAAACAGAGTATAGAGGCCTTGCTTCTTGATGGTCGGTTTGGCAATGGCGCAAGCAGTGCAGGTCTTGATGTACTCCCCGACATCTTGTCGAAGGTTCGGCCAATAGAAACAATTTTGCAGTACTACCATGATTTTCTCAACCCCAAAATGCCTAGCGACTCAACTGTAGTGCGCCTCCCAAATCATCTTGGCACGCTCTCTTGAAGTAACACAAAGGTGTCCCAAGTGACAAAGTAGGGCATCCTGGAGGTGAAAATTGGAAACTTTCTTACCCTCCAAGAGTGTATTGTACGTGTGGCTGAATTCTGAATCACTTGTGTAGAGAAGCGGCCAATCGGAAGTCTCGTGCCCACAAGAGTTGAGCACAGTAGTTAGCGCCACGATGGGTGGTCGACTGAGGCAGTCTGCAACATTGTTGGTGCTTCCTTTCTTGTACTTGATGTTCAAATGAAACTATTGCAGGTATGTGGACCACTTCTGATGGCGATCGTTCTGCAACTTCCCTTGTGTCTGTATGAACTGCAGGGGTCGATGGTCTGTGTGGATGACCGTTTCCTTTCCCAAAATGTAATGCTTCCATTGCCGACAAGCCTGCACAATGGAATACAATTCTTTGTCATAAGTGGGATACTTTCAGAATGTGTCGGAAAGTGTTTCACTGTGATATGCCATTGGATGCCCATGTTGAGTAAGGATTGCCCCAATAGCATAGTTAGAGGCATTTGTCTCGATCTCAAATGGTTGTTACAAGTCTGGTAATGTGAGCACTGGTGCAGAGAAGAGGCGATGCTTCAGCTCCCCGAATGCCTTTTGTTGAGATTCAGACCAAAAGAATTTTTCTTTAGCTCCTCCCTTGGTGACTTGACTTAAGGGCCAAGTGATATGAGAGAATCCCAACACAAACCTGCGGTAGAAATTGGCAAGACCTAAAAAGTTGCGGAGCTCTGTTAGGGTGGTTGGGGCTGGCCAATCCTGAATGACTCAGATCTTTGCTGGATCCACATGAACCCCTCGGTCATCAATAATGTATCCCATATACTAAACCTGGGTCATGCCAAAAGTTCATTTCTCCAAATTGGCACACAACCTATGTCGCCGCAGTGTTGGAGGACCTGTCGGATGTGGTGGAGGTGCTCTTCCCAAGTATGGCTATAGATCAGAATGTCATCCAAGTACACCACTACAAATGAGTTGGTGAATGGACACAGGATGACATCCATTAGCCTCATGAAGGTTGCAGGGGCATTCGTCAACTGGAAAGGCATGACCAACCATTCGAAAAGGCCCTCCTTGGATTTGAAGGCAGTCTTCCACACATCAAAGGGTTCGATTGGTACCTGGTGATACCCAGACTTCAAGTCGATCTTGCTGAAATATTTCACCCCTTTGAGTTGGTCCAGAAGGTCATCAATCCATGGGATCAGGTACCTATTCCGGACAATGATCTTGTTCAGTGCCCGATAGTCAATGCAGAGTCTCCAAGTCCCATCCTTCTTCTGCACTAACACGATCGAGCTCCCATAGGGTGATGAACTCGACCGGATGTGACCTTTCTGCAATAGCTCCTGAATCTGCCTCTTGATTTCTTCATTCTCCATAACAGAGCGTCGATAGATGGATCCATTGGTCAGCGACGCACCTGGGGTCAGATCAATGGGGTGCTTGACCTGGCAGTGTAGAGGCACCCCTGTGGGAAAGGTGAAGATGTCCTCGTACTCCTCCACGACCTTATCCATCTATTGTTTTCATGCAGCGGGGCCCTGTCTGGAGGTCATGGCCACAGTCTTCCTCTTTCCCTTAGGGAGGATCATCAGGAAAACAAATTTCCTGGTTTTGGAATTGATCTTACTACATTGTTTCGCAGTAACCAAAGAGATGGTGGTAGCTGGTGCTATCTCCGGTATCCTGTACAGCTTATTGCCCAAAGTGATAATAATGGCACAAGGCCTGGACTCATACACAACATGTCGCTTCCACAAGTATGGTTGGCCTAATAATACATCATAAACATCAAGAGGAGCAATGTCACATAATACCTCATCCGTGAAGGGCTTGATGTTGTAGGGAAGGCGACATTGTTGGCTGATGCGGAGGTCCCATCCTTGGTGCAACCACCCGATGGTGTATGGTTGTGGGTGTGTTGTGGTCGGCAAGCCCAACCGCTTCACGACCTATACCGATATGAGGTTCTTCTAACTCTTGTTGTCGACAATGAACTGCAATGGGGAACGCTTTACCCACATCTTGGAATGGAAGAGACGCTCTGCCTCCTCTGGGTCTTTTGGTTCCTCCTTCTGGATATTCATGGTGGCAACGGTGGCGTTGGCCCGTTGGGCTCCGCATCAATAATCTTCTTATCCCTGTCATTCCCCTTGTTGGGTTCTGATTCAGAGTCGGAGCATGCATCCCATTCAGAAGGCTTCATTTCATCTACTAGTGACTGCTTGGCCCGACACTCACTTGTGTTGTGAGTGGAGCTCTTATGGAACTCACACCACTTCCCCATGTCCTTTTTTGGCTTCATGGTGTTTTTCTTTGCTTGTGGATTTGGTGGGTTGTCCTGGGCTGCCCCGCCTTGTCTTGGTCCTTTGTTCTGCTGTTTGGAGGAACCTTTTCCTTGCTTCTGATTCGCAGACCCAAAGTCTCGCTTCTTCTGCTCAATCTTGGAAGCATATCGGTATGCCACACCAAGCGAGGAGATGTCGAGGAACTCCATTTCCTCCTGAATGTATCTGTGCAGACAACTATGGTACTGTAACACCAAATGTTTCTCTAAATATTTGATACCCAACTTTGTACGTACGGTATGAAACATATCCGTCATCTCATGAACATCTTGGGCCCTTTGTTGCCGCAGTGTAGTCCATTGTATGTATTTGTCCTCATATCTCCCCACGGGATAATATTGTTCCTTGATGGAATATCAGAAATAATTCCAGATAGGTGCGGCTGAGAACCAAGAGGGTTCCCCCTCGCCCTGTTGCTCCGAGTAGGTTTCCCACTAGTCCTTGACATGGGGGGCGGCTTTGAGGAGTGCGAAAATAACCTTTTCTCAGTCGAAAAAGTCATGAACCAAGAAATATCCTTCTAACAGATTCAACCATCTATCTATGGCATCTGCATCTATTTGGCCCTCAAATATGGGAATGTCAAAGTTTACTTGTACCTTAAAAGGAGTGGCACCTACAGAGTGGCTGTTGGATGTTGATGTGCCGCCAGTGGGAATCTGTTGAAGAATCTGGGCAAAGTTGTCCATCATCACATTCCTTTGTTTCTCGAGGGCCTCCTTCAACAACATTTTGATAGGATCTCCTGCTCCCTCATATTTCTTTTCTTCCCCCATGGGTGGTCGTCGGGGTTTGCGAGGCTGATCTTGCAAAGGTTCAACCAGATTGAGCCCCAACTCCTTATACCCCGACCTCATTGGGGACATGCAAAGAAGGATCGAGAATGAGCAGACCGCTCTGATACCACTAATCTGGATTTATGTAGGAACACATGAAATACAGAAATACACATAAACGCAGAGATGCAGCGGAAATAATACTTCATTTCATTAATAACAAATGACTGAAATATGCTTACAGACAGAATGGAAATAAACCAGCTAGGGCACTGGTAGCTTATCTCTGAGAAGAGATGTGTTGGCTATTGGCCTCTGAACTGTGTTACAATGAGGCTCAAAGGCCTATTATTATTGAGAAACAATGGAAAACCCTAAACATCCAAAGACCTAACCCTAGGAGATGAAACGCCCAGACTATGGGCCCCGTTTGGGTAAGTTGGTGCATCAACTTCCCGGGGACGTAACTTTGGCATACAATCTCTATTTGACGTGTTCCATACCTCGTTAGAATTATCTATCCGAGGAATACAACATTTGGGTGAGCAACATCGATCTATAAAACATGTTGCTCCCCATTTTCCCAAAAAACGTCGTTTAAGGCCTCAAAATAGCTCCTGAAGTTCAGGACCCAAAAAACTGCTAAAAATAGTATACTTGTAATGTTCCTGACTTGACCAGTCTAGGAAACGCTGCTAATGTGTGTGTAGGATCAAAGGTTTACAACATATAAATGATCATACAAATAATAAATGCGACAAAGGACTGCAAGTTTGTATTATGATATCTCTGTGGATTACAAAAATGGCTGAATGTGGCTGAATAACTGACAATACTCGACTAGATCAACATACAAAGGATCTTAGCCGGAATATAAATAAGAAACTCTGACTGAATAAAATAACAATACTCGGCTAGATCAAAAGACAAAAGGATCTTAGCCAGAATACAAATAAGCAACTAAAAGATAATACCCGGAATATGGGAGCACTGAAGAATGATGGAAGACCTGGATGATCTTCCCGGTGACTAGGGTGTGTCTTTCAACACCGAAATCATCCAACTGGTGTCTTCCTCCTGGAATACACTGAACTATCTCTCCTGAGATGCACCTCTTCTCCTCAATGGCAAGTCATAATCAGCATAATAATGAATTAGGTCGTTGACCCTTCCTTTATAGCTTTCCAAAACCCTAAATCATGTTGAAACCCTAATTCACTGTTGGCTTCTATTTTTAGCTCATAATGACTTAAAAGCGTTGTTAACTCTTGTTAGCTCAATGTCACTTTCCGAATATAACACCTTTGACTAGGGTGACCTCTAGTAAAGCGTTTTTAACTTTTGTTAGCTCAATGTCACTTTCCGAATATAACACCTGTGACTGAAGTGACCTCTAGTAAATCGATGTTAACTCTTGTTATCTCAATGTCACTTTCCGAATATAACACCTGTGACTGGAGTGACCTATAGTAACCCTGTTTACCCCTCCTTGGCCCTGGCTATAGTCTAATGGGGTGGTTTAGACCATTAAGCCTCCTCTTCTGGAGATCCTATTTGGAAAGGGACATTACAGTCCTCCCTTCCTAAAATTGCTTGTCCTCAAGCAATACCAGTCCAGGGTGTTGCAACACCTTCTCGCTCTCCCAAGTAGCGTCCTCTAATGGAAGACCTCTCCATCTGATCAAACACTCTTTGATGACCCTAATCCTTAGTTTCCTCTCTTGGAATTCCAAAGCCTCCTCTAGAACTAACTCCAACTGTCCCTCCTCATCCAACGGGGGGAGCTCCTATGATGTGTTAATGAATTGTCCCACTGCCTTTTTTAGGAAAGACACGTGGAACACGTTATGAATCTTTCTCTCCTCTGGAAGATCTATCTCGTAAGCAACCTCGCCTACTCAGCGCATGATCCTGTAGGGATCATAAAATCTAGGCTTGATATTTTCAGCTCCACTCTTCTTTAGAGATGACTGTCTGTAGGGTTGGAGTTTCAAGAAAACCCAATCTCCAACCTCAAAGTTGCGCTCTATCATGTGCCTGCCCGCACTTATCTTCTATCGGTTTTGCACCATCTGTAGGTTCTCTTTCAACAATTTGAGAATCTCCTGACTCTCTATGATCCAATCCTTGGCCTTGGGAGCTCTACTCTCCCCGAAGACCAAGTCTACCAAAGTGGGAGAATCATATCCATACAATGCTCAGAAGGGTGTCATACCAATGGACATGTGGAAGGCTGTGTTGTAGCAATGTTCCCCTAAATGTAACCACTTTACCCACGTTCTCTGTTGTCCTCCTACATAGTTCCTCAAATACCCTTCAACCCACTTTTTGACAATCTCGGTCTGCCCATCTGTCTGGGGGTGATAGCTGGTGCTAGGTGTCAACTCTATCCCCACCAACCGAAACAACTCTCTCCAAAATTTCCCTATCAACCAATTGTCCTTGTCACTGATGATGTTCTTCGGCAACCCATGAAGTCTGAAGACCTCCCTGAAGAAAAGATCGTCTACTTGAACTGTGCTATACTCTATCGGTATGGCGTAGAAGTGAGAAAACTTGGTCAATATGTTGACCACTACATAGATACAGTCCTTACCCTGGACCTTGGGTAGACCAGTGATGAATTCCATAGATATACTCTCCCATTTCTGCTCTAGAATGGGGAGTGGCTGAAGTAGCCCTTCTGGAAGAGCATGCTCTAACTTGTTCTGTTGGCAAGTCACACACTCACTGACGTGTTTCATAATGTCTTGTTTGAGGCCCTTCCATGAGAACCTCTCTTGGATTTGTCTGTAGGTTTTCAAAAACCCCTGATGGCCTGCTAGAGGTGAAGCATGAACTGCAGTGAGGATTTTCTTCTTAAGCCCTGAATCTGGCACCAAGTAGACTCTATCCTTGTAAAATATGACATCGTCAATGACCCTATATCGGTCATCTTGTATCTTCCCATCCATCACCTCACAAGCGAACTTGTTCTTGGAATATTCCACTAACAAGTGGCATTTCCAATCCACTGAAATCTCCATCAAAGAACATGCCACAGGTCTCCTCAATAGTGCATCGGCCACAATGTTCTTCTTCCCCTTGACATACTCTATGTCAAAGTTGAATGCTTGTACCTTCGTCACCCATTTCTGTTGGCGCTCACTGAGGTCCTTCTGCCCAAGCAAATACTTCAAACTATTGTGATCGGTCTTGACCATGAATTTGTTGCCCACCAAATATTGTCTGAACCTGGTCAAGGCATGCATGATTGCCAACATTTCCTTGTCATAAATGGAGTACAACCTCTCAGGTTGACTAAGATTTCGGCTCTTGAATACAATGGGGTGTCCTCCCTGCATCAAAACTGCACCAATCCCTTCGCCCGATGTGTCACACTCTAATACAAATGGCAGGGTGAAGTCTGGTAGTGCCAACACTGGACAAGTGCTCATGACTTCCTTCATGTGATCAAATACTTCCTATGATTTCTCGGTCCATAAGAAGGCCCCATTCTTGGTAAGATCTGTCAGCGGTGCTCCAGGCTGAGAAAAACCCTGGATGAACCGCCTGTAATAGTTGCACATCCCGAAGAAGCTCCTCAATTCTATCACGTTCTTGGGCATCGGCCAATCTAGAATGGCCCTGATCTTCTCTTGGTGCACCTGTACCCCCTGTGCACTGATGATGTGGCCTAAGTAAAGTAGCTATGTCATACCGAACTCACACTTGGACTCTTTAGCATATAATGACTATGCCTTCATGATGCTCAATACCTCATCCAGGTGCCTCATATGCTCTTGCCATGACCGGCTATAGATCAAGATGTCGTCGAAGAAAACTAAGACTGGTTTTCTTAACTGATCCCTGAATATATGGTTCATGCAAGACTGGAATGTAGCAGGTGCATTGGTTAGCCCAAATGGCATAACCAGGAACTCAAAGTGTCCAAAATGACATTGAAATGTTGTCTTCTCTATGTCCTGCTCTCGGATGCTGATCTGGTGATATCCAGAGCGTAGATCAATTTTTGAGAAGAAAATTGCCCCATGCAGTTCATCCATCAACTCATCAATGCATGGGATAGGGTATCGATTTATGATGGTTTTCTTGTTCAAGGCTCGGTAATCATTTCACATCCTCATGGTTCCATCCTTCTTCAGAACTAAGACAACTGAAGAAGCAAATGGGTTGTTTCTCGGTCTGATGTGTCCCATCACTAACAATTCCTTGATTGGCTTCTCTATCTCATCCTTGAACCTCCTAGGATGACGATAGGGGGGGGGTGATCATAGGTTTTTCCCCCTCCTCTAACTCAATGGTGTGCTCAAACCCCCTATCAGGTGGTCTCCCTGGTGGGATTGCCTCAAAGACCTGCTGATGTCGTCCCAATAAATTCTTGATCTTTGTGTGGTATTGTTGTCGACCTTTTGAATCCTTCTGAGAAGTGATCAAGCATTCTGCGGCATATTCTACCTCCCCATGTTTGAATATCCTCTCCATCCTCTTGGCTGAAACTGTCCTGGGTGCTCCTGTCGACATACCTCTTAGAACAACCTTCTTCCCATCCTGATCTTTGAATCCCATTTCCAAGGTTTGGTAGTTGGTAGTGATTTTTCCCAAGGTAGTCATCCACTGAACTCCTAACACCACATCTGTGTCCGATAGGTCAACCACATAAAATGTGTCTCTCATTGTGTAGTTGCCTAACTTCATCTCTAAGTTTGGAATTCTATCTAGACACTCCACTATGTGGCCATATTCTACCGCAACATTCAACCCCTCAAACTCCTCTGTCTGAAGTGCCCGTCTTGATACTAGTGAAGCGTTGATGAAGTTGTGGGTGGCCCCACCATCTATCAGGGTGATTTCCCATTGCCCTTGAATAATCCCTCTGATACAGAGGGTATCATACCTGGGAACACTGGAAAGGGTCTCTATGACTCCTCCCTTTACTGGTTTCCTCCTGTTAGCCTGCTATGGCGGTTGTGGGACTACTGGAGGATGGGCTCCAATCGGTGTCAGTGGTCTATGGGGAAGATGCTCCTCTGTTGGTGTTGACTCCTCCTCTGAACTAGTGGATCCATTGTCCTGCTCCTCCTCCTCACTGTCCACATTGTCTGTCCACACTGTCTGTTGCTACCTCAATATAATGAATCTCTCCCTTGCCCATGCACCTGTGGCCTGGGACCCAAGGATCTTTGTAGCTGAAGCAAAGCTTCTTCCTCATAAGCTCTCACCTAGTCTCCTCATCCAACTTCTCCTTTCCCTTCCATTCTCTCTAGAATGGCTTCCTGTCTTGATCCCTCTGGGGCACAAATGGTTTGGATAAAGTTTTAGTCTTTGGGACTGAGTCTGCCAGATCTTGAGTGCGAAGGATGGCATACTGCAAAGTGGGAGGCCTGTATGCCTTCACCCATCCTCTTAAAGGCTGTGTGAGTCCTTCTGTGAATAGCATGATTAGCCTGGGTTCTGATATATCTGTCACTTCCATGGCTACCCACTGAGACTCTGTGATGAACGCCTCTGTTGTGCCAGTTTGTCTCAATTGGGCTAGATCCCTGAAGTGTATCTCAAAATCCTTCCTGTCAAACCTATCCATCTGTAAACTCCCTATAAGAGGTTATGCGACTATGACCCAATGTCACCATTCTATGATACCACCACTCCTGTGCCTCACCCTCCAAGTGTAAGGTCGTGAAACTGATGGCCTTTGTCTCAGACATCTAGTTGAGCTTGTAATACATGTCTAGATTCTGCACCCAAGCTCTGGCAGTGTATTTGGAGGATCTGTTGAAAGAAGGGATAGTGAGTTTCCCAACTTTTTGGATGAAATCGAGGTCATGCCCCTGCTGTTGTTGTGGTCCTCCCCTGTACGGCTCTCTAGGGCGGTTCCTGAGTCTGAGTCCACAGTACTCAACTAAGGTCATGTATTGATGGAAGTCATGACCCAATGTTGCGTACTCCCTCCTATACTCTGCAATGTCATCGGCATGAGTGGGTGTCCTCTGTGCTCTTGGTGGCGGTGCTGCTACCGGGGGTGCCCTTTGGAAACTGGGAAACAAGGGTCTGGAATCCTACTTGCAGAGGTGTATGTGAGAGAGGGTCACTGGGGTCTACTGCCTGCTCCCGAGTTCTCTTGTGCTGCATGCGGGACTTGTGTATCTGGGGTGCCCACGCTATCTAATCTATCAACCACTTGTGCCAAGGACTGAGACATGGTTCATTGACTAGCTAACATATCGTTGATAACCTACATGAAATCCTCCTCTGGATCTACGGGGGCCTTGTTGCTACCCTCTAGTCGCTCATATCTGTCTCCTAGCATCCTCTCTGCCTCGCGCTCAGTCTCACACTCTGCCCTTCTCTCTGCTTCTCTGTGAGCCTCTTCCTCTTCCTCTGAGCTAGGAGGAAAAGGGGGAAAATCAGGTCTATGACTTCTTTCCTGATGCCTGTTGTAAGTGACATATTCGTCACCTACGTGTTCACGTCCCTCTGGGTCTTCTGCTGCACTCATTGTCTTTAGTCATAGGCTGGCAGGACTAAATCTCTGATACCACTATAATGTTCCTGACTTGGCTAGTCTAGGAAACGTTGCTAATGTGTGTGTAGAATCAAAGGTTTACAACATATAAATGATCATACAAATAATAAATGCAACAAAGGACTACAATTTTGTATTATGACATCTTTGTGGATTACAAAAATGGTCGAATGCGGCTGAATAACTGACAATAATCGACTAGATCAATATAGAAAGGATCTTAGCCGGAATATAAATAAGAAACTGCGACTAAATAAAATAACAACACTCGGCTAGATCAAAAGACAAAAGGATCTTATCTGGAATACAAATAAGAAACTAAAAGATAATACCCGGAATATGGGAGCACTGAAGAATCATGGAAGACCTGAATGATCTTCTCGATGACTAGGGTGTGTCTTTCAACACCGAAATCAACCAACTGGTGTCTTCCTCCTAGAATACACTGAACCATCTCTCCTGAGATGCGCCTCTTCTCCTCATTGACAAGTCATAATATGCATAATAATGAATTAGGTCACTGACCCTTCCTTTATAGTTTTCCAAAACCCTAAATGATGTTGAAACCCTAATTCATTGTTGGCTTCTATTTTTAGCTCATAATGACTTAAAAGCGTTGTTAACTCTTGTTAGCTCAATGTCACTTTCTGAATATAACACCTGTGACTGGGGTGACCTCTAGTAAAGTGTTGTTAACACTTGTTATCTCAATGTCACTTTCTGAATATAACACCTGCGACTAGGGTGACCTCTAGTAAAGCGATGTTAACTCTTGTTAGCTCAATGTCACTTTCTGAATATAACACTTGTGACTCGAGTGACCTCTAGTAACCCTATTTACCCCTCTTTGGCCCTAGCTATAGTCTAACAGGGTGGTTTAGACCATTAAGCCTCCTCTTCTAGAGCTCCTATTTGGAAAGGGACATTACAAAACTGTGCAGAAACTGAAAAACTAAAAGAAGCAGTGGTGGGGGTCCAAGTGGAATAGGTGGGTGGCCACCAATATCCACCTAGATCAGTTTTTGAGATAAACTAATTAATTATTATAATAGTGATTATAATGTATAAAAATTATATATATTATTTTTGCATATTTATGTTTATATATTTCTTTATTATATTTATTTTTCAATCACATTCATTTTATTTTTATTTTTATTGGCTCAAGTTTTTATATTGTTTGATTTCAATATGGAATGTAATTTTTCTTTTTTTTTTTCAACAGAAAAAAAAAAGTCATTATTTTGTTATTCTGTTATAGACTCAAAGATAAATGTACATATATGCATAAAACACATTTTTTAATACTCCAAAAGAAAAATTACCCCTCCCATCCCATATCCATATAAGGTGTATCTATCAAATTTCATGATTTATTATCCTCCAACAAAAAACATAATTTTATGTACAAGGATCAATACATTCATTTCTCAGAGTTTTTGTTGTATTATAGAACAAAAGGACAAGTTCTGCGTCATAAAAAAAAATACAAAAGCCACTAAAATGGGACAAAATGGTCTCAAGAGATCACCTCAGATAGGAAGTGCCTGGAACACCTATGAGATACTTTTTCGACATCAAATCAAAATCAACATTTAACTCCCTAAAAATATGTAAAAAATCAATTCTATGAAAGGAAGCAACACAATCCCGAATTCTTCAACCCTAATGTTGATGGACAATTCCTTTTATTTCCCCTTTACCTGATATCTAGTTAATGACAACCTAGGAATCTCCATAAACATAAACATAAACATCATAAACATCAAGAGGAGCAATGTCACATAATACCTCATCCGTGAAGGGCTTGATGTTGTAGGGAAGGTGACATTGTTGGCTGATGCGGAGGTCCCATCCTTGGTGAAACCACCCGATGGTGTATGGTTGTGGGTGTGTTGTGGTCGGCAAGCCCAACCGCTTCATGACCTATACTGATATGAGGTTCTTCTGACTCCTGTTGTCGACAATGAACTGCAATGGGGAGCCCTTTACCCACATCTTGGAATGGAAGAGACGCTCTGCCTCCTCTGGGTCTTTTGGTTCCTCCTTCTGGATATTCGTGGTGGCAACGGTGGAGTTGGCCCGTTGGGCTCCGCATCAATAATATTCTTACCCCTGTCATTCCCCTTGTTGGGTTCTGATTCAGAGTCGAAGAATGCATCCCATTAAGAAGGCTTCATTTCAGCTACCAGTGACTGCTTGGCCCGACATTCACTTGTGTTGTGAGTGGAGCTCTTATAGAACTCACACCACTTCCCCGTGTCCTTTTTTGGCTTCATGGTGTTTTTCTTTTCTTGTGGCTTTGGTGGGTTGTCCTGGGCTGCCCCGCCTTGTCTTGGTCCTTTGTTCTGCTGTTTGGAGGAACCTTTTCCTTGCTTCTGATTCGCAGACCCAAAGTCTCGCTTCTTCTGCTCAATCTTGGAAGCATATCGGTATGCCACACCCAGTGAGGAGATGTCGAGGAACTCCATTTCCTCCTGAATGTATCTGTGCAGACAACTATGGTACTTTAACACCAAATGTTTCTCTGAATATTTGATACCCAACTTTGTACGTACGGTATGAAACAGATCCGTCATCTCATGCACATCTTGGGCCCTTTGTTGTCGCAGTGTAGTCCATTGTATGTATTTGTCCTCATATCTCCCCACGGGATAATATTGTTCCTTGATGGCATATCGGAAAGAATTCCAAATGGGTGCGGCTGAGAATCGAGAGGGTTCCCCCTCGCCCTTTTGCTCCGAGTAGGTTTCCCACTAGTCCTTGACATGGGGGGCGGCTTTGAGGAGTGCGAAAATAACCTTTTCTCGGTCAAAAAAGTCATGAACCGAGAAATATCCTTCTAACAGATTCAACCATCTATATATGGCATCTGCATCTATTTGGCCCTCAAATATGGGAATCTCAAAGTTTACTTGTACCTTAAAAGGAGTGGCACCTACAGAGTGGCTGTTGGATGTTGATGTGCCGCCAGTGGGAATCTGTTGAAGAATCTGGGCAAAGTTGTCCATCATCACATTCCTTTGTTTCTCGAGGGCCTCCTTCAGCAACATTTTGATAGGATCTCCTGCTCCCTCATATTTCTTTTCTTCCCCCATGGGTGGTCGTCGGGGTTTGCGAGGCTGATCTTGCAAAGGTTCAACCAGATTGAGCCCCAACTCCTTATACCCCGACCTCATTGGGGACATCCAAAGAAGGATCGAGAATGAGCAGACCGCTCTGATACCACTAATCTGGATTTATGTAGGAACACATGAAATACAGAAATACACATAAACGCAGAGATGCAGCGGAAATAATACTTCATTTCATTAATAACAAATGACTGAAATATGCTTACAGACAGAATGGAAATAAACCAGCTAGGGCACTGGTAGCTTATCTCTGAGAAGAGATGTGGCGGCTATTGGCCTCCGAACTATGTTACAATGAGGCTCCAAGGCCTATTATTATTGAGAAACAATGGAAAACCCTAAACATCCAAAGACCTAACCCTAGCAGATGAAACGCCCAGACTATGGGCCCCGTTTGGGTAAGTTGGTGCATCAACTTCTCGGGGACGTAACTTTGGCATACAATCTCTATTTGACGTGTTCCATACCTCGTTAGAAATATCTATCCGAGGACTACAACATTTGGGTGAGCAACATTGTTCTATAAAACATGTTCCTCCCCATTTTCCCAAAAAAACGTCGTTTAAGGCCTCAAAATAGCTCATGAAGTTCAGGACCCAACAAACTGCTAAAAATAGTATACTTGTAATGTTCCTGACTTGGCCAGTCTAGGAAACGCTGCTAATGTGTGTGTAGGATCAAAGGTTTACAACATATAAATGATAATACAAATAATAAATGCGACAAAGGACTGCAAGCTTGTATTATGATATCTCTGTGGATTACAAAAATGGCTGAATGTGGCTGAATAGTTGACAATACTCGACTAGATCAACATACAAAGGATCTTAGCCAGAATATAAATAAGCAACTGTGACTGAATAAAATAACAACACTCGGCTAGATCAAAATACAAAAGGATCTTAGCCGGAATACAAATAAACAACTAAAAGATAATACCCGGAATATGGGAGCACTGAAGAATGATGGAAGACCTGGATGATCTTCCCGGTGACTAGGGTGTGTCTTTCAACACCGAAATCAGCCAACTGGTGTCTTCCTCCTGGAATACACTGAACTATCTCTCCTGAGATGTGCCTCTTCTCCTCAATGACAAGTCATAATTAGCATAATAATGAATTAGGTCGTTGACCCTTCCTTTATAGCTTTCCAAAACCCTAAATCATGCTGAAACCCTAATTCATTGTTGGCTTCTATTTTTAGCTCATAATGACTTAAAAGTGTTCTTAACTCTTGTTAGCTCAACGTCACTTTCCGAATATAACACCTGTGACTAGGGTGACCTCTAGTAAAGCGTTGTTAACTCTTGTTAGCTCAATGTCACTTTCCGAATATAACACCTGTGACTAAAGTGACCTCTAGTAAAGCGATGTTAACTCTTGTTATCTCAATGTCACTTTCCGAATATAACACCTATGACTGGAGTGACCTATAGTAACCCTGTTTACCCCTCTTTGGCCCTGGCTATAGTCTAATGGGGTGGTTTAGACCATTAAGCCTCCTCTTCTGGAGATCCTATTTGGAAAGGGACATTACAATCCTCCCTTCCTGAAATTGCTTGTCCTCAAGCAATACCAGTCCAGGGTGTTGCAACACCTTCTCGCTCTCCCAAGTAGCATCCTCTAATGGAATCCCTCTCCATCTGATCAAACACTCTTTGATGACCCTACTCCTTAGTTTCCTCTCTTGGAATTCCAAAGCCTCCTCTAGAACTAACTCCAACTATCCCTCCTCATCCAACGGGGGGAGCTCCTATGATGTGTTAATGAATTGTCCCACTACCTTTTTTAGGAAAGACACGTGGAACACATTATGAATCTTTCTCTCCTCTGGAAGCTCTAGCTCGTAAGCAACCTCGCCTACTCGGCGCATGATCCTGTAGGGACCATAAAATCTAGGCTTGAGATTTTCGGCTCCACTCTTCTTTAGAGATGACTGTCTGTAGGGTTGGAGTTTCAAGAAAACTCAATCTCCAACCTCAAAGTTGCGCTCTATCATGTGCCTGTCCGCACTTATCTTCTATCGGTTTTGCGCCGTCTGCAGGTTCTCTTTCAACAATTTGAGAATCTCCTGACTCTCTATGATCCAATCCTTGGCCTTGGGAGCTCTACTCTCCCCGAAGACCAAGTCTACCAAAGTGGGAGAATCATATCCATACAATGCTCGGAAGGGTGTCATACCAATGGACATGTGGAAGGTCGTGTGTAGCAATGTTCCCCTAAATGTAACCACTTTACCCACATTCTCTGTTGTCCTCCTACATAGTTCCTCAAATACCCTTCAACCCACCTTTTGACAATCTCGGTCTACCCATCTGTCTGAGGGTGATAGCTGGTGCTAGGTGTCAACTCTATCCCCACCAACCGAAACAACTCTCTCCAAAATTTCCCTATGAACCAATTGTCCTTGTCACTGATGATGTTCTTCGGCAACCCATGAAGTCTGAAGACCTCCCTGAAGAAAATCTCGGCTACCTGAACTGCGTTGTACTCTGTCGGTATGGCGTAGAAGTGAGAAAACTTGGTCAATATGTTGACCACTACATAGATACAGTCCTTACCCTGGACCTTGGGTAGACCAGTGATGAATTCCATAGATATACTCTCCCATTTCTTCTCTGGAATGGGGAGTGGTTGAAGTAGCCCTTCTGGAAGAGCATGCTCTAACTTGTTATGTTGGCAAGTCACACACTCACTGACGTGTTTCATAACGTCTTGTTTGAGGCCCTTCCATGAGAACCTCTCTCGGATTTGTCTGTAGGTTTTGAAAAACCCCTGATGGCCTGCTAGAGGTGAAGCATGAACTGCAGTGAGGATTTTCTTCTTAAGCCCTGAATCTGGCACCAAGAGGTCTCTATCCTTGTAAAATATGACATCATCAATGACCCTATATCGGTCATCTTGTATCTTCCCATTCATCACCTCACAAGCGAACTTGTTCTTGGAATATTCCACTAACAAGTGGGATTTCCAATCCACTGAAATCTCCATCAAAGAACATGCCACAGGTCTCCTCAATAGTGCATCGGCCACAATGTTCTTCTTCCCCTTGACATACTCTATGTCAAATTTGAATGCTTGTACCTTCGTCACCCATTTCTGTTGGCGCTCACTGAGGTCCTTCTGCCGAAGGAAATACTTCAAACTGTTGTGATCGATCTTGACCATGAATTTGTTTCCCACCAAATATTGTCTGAACCTGGTCAAGGCATGCATGATTGCCAACATTTCCTTGTCATAAATGGAGTACAACCTCTCAGGTTGACTAAGCTTTCGTCTCTTGAATACAATGGGGTGTCCTCCCTAGATCAAAACTGCACCAATCCCTTCGCCCGATGTGTCACACTCTAGTACAAATGGCATGGTGAAGTCTGGTAGTGCCAACACTGGACAAGTGCTCATGACTTCCTTCATGTGATCAAATGCTTCCTGTGATTTCTCGGTCCATTTGAAGGCCCCATTCTTGGTAAGATCTGTCAGCGGTGCTCCAAGCTGAGAAAAACCCTGGACGAACCACCTGTAATAGTTGCACATCCCGAAGAAGCTCCTCAATTCTATCACGTTCTTGGGCATCGACCAATCTAGAATGACCCTGATCTTCTCTTGGTGCACCTGTACCCCCTGTGCACTGATGATGTGGCCTAAGTAAAGTAGTTATGTCATACTGAACTCACACTTGGACTCTTTGGCATATAATGGATGTGCCTTCACGATGCTCAATACCTCATCCAGGTGCCTCATATGCTCTTTCCATGACCGGCTATAGATCAAGATGTCGTCGAAGAAAACTAAGACTGGTTTCCTTAACTGATCTCTGAATATATGTTTCATGCAAGACTGGAATGTAGCGGGTGCATTGGTTAGCCCAAATGCCATAACGAGGAACTCAAAGTGTCCAAAATGACATCGAAATGTCGTCTTCTCTATGTCCTGCTCTTGGATGTTGATCTGGTGATATCCAGAGCGTAGATCAATTTTTGAGAAGAAAATTGCCCCATGCAGTTCATCCATCAACTCATCAATGCGTGGGATAGGGTATGGATTTATGATGGTTTTCTTGTTCAAGGCTCGGTAATCATTGCACATCCTCATGGTTCCATCCTTCTTCAGAACTAAGACAACTAAAGAAGCAAATGGGTTGTTTCTCGGTCTGATGTGTCCCATCACTAACAATTCCTTGATTGGCTTCTCTATCTCATCCTTGAACCTCCTAGGATGACGATAGGGGGGGTGATCATAGGTTTGTCCCCCTCCTCTAACTCAATGGTGTGCTCAAACCCCCTATCAGGTGGTCTCCCTGGTGGGATATTCTCAAAGACCTGCTGATGTCATCCCAATAAATTATTGACCTCTGTGTGGTATTGTTGTCGACCTTTTGAATCCTTCTGAGAAGTGATCAAGCATTCTGCGGCATATTCTACCTCCCCATGTTTGAATATCCTCTCCATCCTCTTGGATGAAACTGTCCTAGGTGCTCCTGTCGACATACCTCTTAGAACAACCTTCTTCCCATCCTGGTCTTTGAATCCCATTTCCAAGGTTTGGTAGTTGGTAGTGATTTTTCCCAAGGTAATCATCCACTGAACTCTTAACACCACATCTGTGTTCGATAGGTCAACCACATAAAATGTGTCTCTCATTGTGTAGTTTCCTAACTTCATCTCTAAGTTTGGAATTCTATCTAGACACTCCACTATGTGGCCATCTTCTACCGCAACATCCAACCCCTCAAACTCCTCTGTCTGAAGTGTCCGTCTTGATACTAGTGAAGCATCGATGAAGTTGTGGGTGGCCCCACCATCTATCAGGGTGATTTCCCGTTGCCCTTGAATAATCCCTCTGATATAGAGGGTATCATACCTGGGAACACCGGTAAGGGTCTCTATGACTCCTCCCTTTACTGGTTTCCTCCTGTTAGCCTGCTCTGGCGGTTGTGGGACTACTGGAGGATGGGATCCTGCTGGTGTCAGTGGTCTATGGGGAAGATGCTCCTTTGTTGGTGTTGACTCCTCCTCTGAACTAGTGGATCCATTGTCCTGCTCCTCCTCCTCACTGTCCACACTGTCTGTTGCTACCTCAATATAATGAATCTCTCCCTTGCCCATGCACCTGTGGCCTGGGACCCAAGGATCTCTGCAGCTGAAGCAAAGCTTCTTCCTCATAAGATCTCACCTAGTCTCCTCATCCAACTTCTCCTTTCCCTTCCAGTCTCTCTAGAATGGCTTCCTGTCTTGATCCCTCTGGGGCACAAATGGTTTTTATAATGTTTTAGTCTTTAACACTGAGTCTGCCAGATCTTGAGTGCGAAGGATGGCATCCTACAAAGTGGGAGGCCTGTATGCCTTCACCCATCCTCTTAAAGGCTCTGTGAGTCCTTCTGTGAATAGCATGAATAGCCTGGGGTCTGATATATCTATCACTTCCATGGCTACCCATTGAGACTCTATGATGAATGCCTTTGTTGTGCCAGTTTGTCTCAACTGGGCTAGATCCCTGAAGTGTATCTCAAAATCCTTCCTGTCAAACCTATCCATGAGCCTATCTGTAAACTCCCTATAGGAGGTTATGCGACTATGACCCAATGTCACCATTCTATGATACCACCACTCCTGTGCCTCACCCTCCAAGTGTAAGGTCATGAAACTGATGGCCTTTGTCTCATTCATCTAGTTGAGCTTGTAATACATGTCTAGCTTCTGCACCCAAGCTATGGCAGTGTATTTGGAGGATCCGTCGAAAGAAGGGATAGTGATTTTCCCAACTTTTTGGATGAAATCGAGGTTATGCCCCTGCTGTTGTTGTGGTCCTCCCCTGTACGACTCTCTGGGGCGGTTCCTGAGTCTGAGTCCACAATACTCAACTAAGGTCATGTATTGATGGAAGTCATGACCCAATGTTGCGTACGCCATCCTATACTCTGCAATGTCGTCGGTATGAGTGGGTGTCCTCTGTGCTGTTGGTGGCGGTGCTGCTACCGGGGGTGCCCTCTGGAAACTGGGAAACAAGGGTCTGGGAATCCTACTTGAAGAGGTGTATGTGCGAGAGGGTGACTGGGGTCTACTTCCTGCTCCCGATTTCTCCTGTGCTGCATGCGGGACTTGTGTATCTGGGGTGCCCACGCTATCTAATCTATCAACCACTTGTGCCAAGTACTGAGACATGGTTCGTTGACTAGCTAACATACCGTTGATAACCTACATGAAATCTTCCTCTGG
Organism: Picea engelmannii; assembly: GCA_009831015.1. NCBI lineage: Eukaryota > Viridiplantae > Streptophyta > Pinopsida > Pinales > Pinaceae > Picea > Picea engelmannii. Next base: position 1,038,370 of record ML781180.1, on the reverse strand, counting down.
ATCAACGGGGGCCTTGTTTCTACCCTCTAGTCACTCATATCTGTCTCCTAGCATCCTCTCTGCCTCGCGCTCACTCTCACACTCTGCCCTTCTCTCTGCTTCTCTGTGTGCCTCTTCCTCTTCCTCTGAGCTAGGAGGAAAAGGGGGGAAATCAGGTCTATGCCTTCTTTCCCGATGCCTATTGTAAGTGACATACTCATCACCTACGTGTTCACGTCCCTCTGGGTCTTCTCCTGCACTCATTGTCTTTAGTCACAGGCTGGCAGGACTAAAGCTCTGATACCACTGTAATGTTCCTGACTTGGCTAGTCTAGGAAACGTTGCTAATGTGTGTGTAGAATCAAAGGTTTACAACATAGAAATGATCATACAAATAATAAATGCAACAAAGGACTGCAAGTTTGTATTATGACATCTCTGTGGATTACAAAAATGGTCGAATGCGGCTGAATAACTGACAATACTCGACTAGATCAACATAGAAAGGATCTTAGCCGGAATATAAATAAGAAACTGCGACTAAATAAAATAACAACACTCAGCTATATCAAAAGACAAAAGGATCTTATCTGGAATACAAATAAGAAACTAAAAGATAATACCCGGAATATGGGAGCACTGAAGAATGATGGAAGACCTGAATGATCTTCTCGATGACTAGGGTGTGTCTTTCAACACCGAAATCAACCAACTGGTGTCTTCCTCCTGGAATACACTGAACCATCTCTCCTGAGATGCGCCTCTTCTCCTCATTGACAAGTCATAATCTGCATAATAATGAATTAGGTCACTGACCCTTCCTTTATAGCTTTCCAAAACCCTAAATCATGCTGAAACCCTAATTCATTGTTGGCTTCTATTTTTAGCTCATAATGACTTAAAAGCGTTGTTAACTCTTGTTAGCTCAATGTCACTTTCCGAATATAACACCTGTGACTGGGGTGACCTCTAGTAAAGTGTTGTTAACACTTGTTATCTCAATGTCACTTTCCGAATATAACACATGCGACTAGGGTGACCTCTAGTAAAGCGATGTTAACTCTTGTTAGCTCAATGTCACTTTCTGAATATAACACTTGTGACTCGAGTGACCTCTAGTAACCCTATTTACCCCTCTTTGGCCCTGGATATAGTCTAATGGGGTGGTTTAGACCATTAAGCCTCCTCTTCTAGAGCTCCTATTTGGAAAGGGACATTACAAAACTGTGCGGAAACTGAAAAACTAAAAGAAGCAATGGTGGGGGTCCAAGTGGAATAGGTGGGTGGCCACCAATATCCACCTAGATCAGTTTTTGAGATAAACTAATTAATTATTATAATAGTGATTATAATGTATAAAAATTATATATATTATTTTTGCATATTTATGTTTATATATTTCTTTATTATATTTATTTTTCAATCACATTCATTTTATTTTTATTTTTATTGGCTCAAGTTTTTATATTGTTTGATTTCAATATGGAATGTAATTTTTCTTTTCTTTTTTCAACAGAAAAAAAAAGTCATTATTTTGTTATTCTGTTATAGACTCAAAGATAAATGTACATATATGCATAAAACATATTTTTTAATACTCCAAAAGAAAAATTACCCCTCCCATCCCATATCCATATAAGGTGTATCTATCAAATTTCATGATTTATTATCCTCCAACAAAAAACATAATTTTATGTACAAGGATCAATACATTCATTTCTCAGAGTTTCTGTTGTATTATAGAACAAAAGGACAAGTTCTTCGTCATAAAAAAAATACAAAAGCCACTAAAATGGGACAAAATGGTCTCAAGAGATCACCTCAGATAGCAAGTGCTTGGAACACCTATGAGAGACTTTTTCGACATCAAATCAAAATCAACATTTAATTCCCTAAAAATATGTAAAAAATCAATTCTATGAAAGGAAGCAACACAATCCCAAATTCTTCAACCCTAATGTTGATGGACAATTCCTTTTATTTCCCCTTTACCCGATATCTAGTTAATGACAACCTAGGAATCTCCATAAACCTGTAAACAATCCATTTCCAACTTTAAATCCAAAGACAAGCCCACAAACCCAATATCTCTGATTTTTTGTTTGTTCCCACACCTCCAACCATCCATCCCTTGAAGAAACTGGATTTATTCACATGCAAGAAAAAACAAGCTCCACAAACACCCCATTGAGTAGCTCCATCAAAAAACCCTTTGATAAGGATTTTTTTCATTGGTAAATCATAAATGGTCCTGGCATATTTCTCTTTGGGTTTCTTTTGGTGCTCTTGAAAAGAGAAATTAATTTTATTTACCAAAATCTCCAAAGGATGAACCTTATTTTTAAATAGCAAAGAGTTCATATAACACTAAATACCCCAACAAGTAAAACTTGGGAGAGCCTTCAAAGATTTATTTTTGTTTATCCATCATTGTAAATTGTTCTCCAAAGAAATCCCTCCTGAGTCAACATCAAATTTCAAATGACATTTCAACATATACAAAAAAAAATTGTGAAAACATAGTGAACAAAAATATGTTCTATGGTATCTTCAACAGATTTCTACAGACAACAAATACCATGTCATTGTCACCCTCTTTTCAATATTGAATCCCAAGTCAAGATCTTCTGATTTAAGAATAGCCACATAAAAAACTTAATCTTAATAGGAAGGTTCCACATCAAAAACTTCTCCATCCACTAGTTCACTGGATCGATATTCAAAGAATTAAAAATCACCGAGTAAATGGAATAGTTGAAATAATACATGTCGAATGACCTGTCCAACCCAAACTATCATCTACAACACCTAATCTGATACCATCTCTACGCAAGCCAACAATATATGAGTTCCAACAAAATCTCAATATACCACTCAAACCCAAAGTCTGAGTCGATATCCAATCAGAAGGTCCTTGGAGTAAAGATCGATGACCCAAGAAATAATTCGGTGTAGAAAAACCTAAACAGTTCAAATATTCCACCATCAACCTGGGTAAACTATAGAAATCATCCCCTCTAATGAAGGGACCAACACCAACATTAACGGAACATTCATTTTCAACTTTCCAAACAATCAAATGACCGATCCAATGAAATTGATTAACAAAACCATGCTAAACTGTGGAACCAGTAATAACCACCTTGTAAAAATCTATGATACAATCGATCAATTTTTTTGCGCAAATATTTGACCTTTAGAATTTCCCCCCAAATTCCACTGTCACAAATGCCTTTCCATACCATATTTAGATTAAGAGTGATGTTAAACCACTTAAGGTGTTTAATACACCAGTAACCCGACCACCCGATTTACAACACCCGACCACAGGAAATTTAAGATCTTACTGTAGATATTCTTGATGATGGAGGAAGAAACCACTACCATAGAGAACAAGTACACAGGGATACTGATCAACAGAGAATTCACTAGAGTAAGTATGCCACCCAATGAAATCCACCTGTAAGACCACACATTGATTTTATATTCAACTTTTTTAATAAGCCAAGACCAGTCTTTGACAAAGTATTTGTTGGGATTTAACATGTAACCCATATATTTCATCCACGAATCAAAATATGCAACACTAAAGAGAAAGAAACCCCAAATATAATTAAAGGCCTACTAACCAATTCCATGGAAGCGAAAAGTGGACATTGTTGGGCTCACTTCCATGCCAATTGCTTCACAAAATAACTTTATAGTGCCTAGAAATTCATGCCATTCATTGATGCTACCATTTCCAAAAATCAAAATATCATCAGTGAATAGAAGGTGAGTAATAAATTTTCTAGAACAAATCTCGATGCCAAGCAGCTTCCCATTTCTTTTCGAGTATTTAATCAAAATGCTCAATTCTTCAATAGAAAAGAAGGGGTGATAAGGGGCACCCTATTGAATACCTCTACTACCCCTAAAAAAACTAGTAGGATTTCCATTGATTAAATAAGAATAGTAGGCAGACGTGACACTACCCATGATCCAGTTTGTGACATCAAGAGGGAGACCAATTTTAAGAAGAACTAATCTCAAGAAATTCCAATTGACCCGGTCATAAGGTTTCACGAGATCCATTTTAAGGATCAAGGAATCCAATTTGCTTTTTTTTTTGTGCCAATACAACCCAATTCTCTCCAAGAATTTCTCCAAGTAGGAGAAAGTTTTCGTGGAATCATATCAATTAATATAAATTCATTCAACATCTGACAAAACTATCCTGCCAAACCATCCTTCCTAGCCCGACTTCCCCATATCTAATTGGAAGCCACAGTAAAGTTTAAGTCACCACAAAAAATTAACCCAAGATCATAAAGGACCTCACTCTGTTGGATTCTATCCCAGAACCCATGTCTCCTAGAGAAAGGTGCATAATAGTTGATCACCCTAATAACATTCTTCAATCCCTTGATCGTCCCTTCCAAAAGCAACCCTACATAACATGAAAAATATTTGAAATAAGAAATAAGTGGATTATAAGATGCATAAATACCTCCATAAAATCCCTATGCCCCAATGCACTATTACATATAGGATAAAAAAATAGACGAACTATTACGACGATTGTGATAAAATCAATTTTTTTGTCGAAAAAAATTTTAAAAAATGAAATTTTACTGGTTTTTTTTTTTAAATTAGTCCCGATAACGTCGGATTTTTGACATGTTCTAAGGTCATCAGAAGTACGAATCCCAGTTTTGACACTTTAATATATTTGTTTGTAGGTCAACATAACGGTCATTGACTTTGAAATGGTCAACCTTAATTTAGGGTTATAGTCGTCAGAATTCTGACGATGACAAATCTATAAATTAGTTAATTCGAACCGAATTTCGACTAATTTGTTATAGTTGCGACATGTGTTATAGCTCTGCTAATCTTCATTTTTATGTGAAGGTTTGCTTGTTGATTAAGAGATCAAACTGATCTTTGATCTACAAAGCTTAGTTTTGTGATCATTGTTCAAGGCGTGCAAGAGGATTTTAGACTTTGAAGGTTAG